>JAJIBD010021016.1:0-562015 GCA_021461705.1 Cryptotis parvus
TTATGGTTCAACATTCGCAAGTCAATCAACATAATACATCATATCAATAAAAGAAAAAATAAAAACCATATGATCCTTTCAATAGACGCAGAAAAAGCATTTGACAAGATCCAGCACCCGCTCATGATTAAAACGCTCCAGAAAATGGGAATTGAAGGGACTTTCCTCAAGATAGTTACAGCCATCTACCAAAAGCCCACAACAAGCATCATTCTAAATGGGGAAAAGTTGAAGCCTTCCCCCTGAGATCAGGGACAAGACAAGGTTGCCCCCTCTCACCTCTTTTATTCAATATAGTACTGGAAGTACTTGCCATAGCAATCAGAGAAGAAAAGGACATCAAGGGCATCCAGATAGGCAAGGAAGAAGTCAAGCTATCATTATTTGCAGATGACATGATATTATATCTAGAGAACCCTAAACTCTCTACCAAAAAACTCCTAGAAACAATAGACGCATATAGTAGAGTGGCAGGATACAAAATCAACACCCCAAAAAGTCAGTGGCTTTCCTATATACAAATAACGAAAGAGAAGAAAAAGGATATTAAGGAAACAATTCCATTCACAATTGTGCCACAGAAAATCAAATACCTAGGTATCAACTTACCCAAGTATGTAAAGGACCTGTACAAAGAAAACTACAAGACACTGCTCCAAGAGGACACAAGGAAATGGAAACACGTTCCCTGTTCATGGATGGGGAGAATCAACATTGTCAAAATGGTAATACTCCCTAGAGCTCTGTACAGATTCAATGCAGTCCCCTATGAGGATACCCATGACATTCTTCAAAGAAATTGACCAAACAATCCTGAAATTTGTATGGAACAATAAACCCCCAAGAATAGTTAAAGCAATCCTCGGGAAAAGAAGATGGGAGGCATCACCTTTCCCAACTTCAAACGGTTCTACAAGGCAGTAGTAATTAAAACAGCATGGTATTGGAATAAAAACAGACCTGTGGACCTATGGAATAGAATTGAGTATCCTGACACCCAACCTCAAACATATGATCATTTAATCTTTGATAAAGGTGCAATGAGTCTAAAATGGAGTAAGGAAAGCCTCTGCAACAAGTGGTGTTGGGAAAACTGGGCAGCAACATGTAAAAAAATGAATTTGGACCTGTGTCTAACACCATGCACAAAAATCAGATCAAAATGGATTAAAGATCTCAAAATCAGACTTGAATCCATAAAGTACATTGAAGAAAATATAGGAAAAACCCTCCACGACATTGAAGCTAAAGGCATCTTCAAAGGTGAAACATCACTAACAAAGCAACTAGAAGAAAAGATAAACATATGGGACTACATGAAACTAAAAAGCTTCTGCACCTCAAAAGAAACAGTGACTAAGATACAAAAGCAGTCCACAGAATGGGAAAGAATATTCACCCAATACCCATCTGATAAGGGGTTAATATCCAGGATATATCAGGCACTGGTAAAACTTTACAAGAAGAAAACAAACAACCCCATCAAAAATGGGGAGAAGAAATGAACAGAAACTTCAGCAAGGAAAAAATTCGAATGGCCAAAAACATATGAAAAAATGCTCATCATCACTAATCATCAGAGAGATGCAAATCAAAACAATGAGATACCACTTTACACCACAGAGACTGGCACATATTCAAAAGAGCAAGAACAACAAGTGCTGGCGTGGATGTGGGGAAAAGGGGACACTCATCCATTGTTGGTGGGAATGCCGGCTGGTACAGCCTTTCTGGAAAACAATATGGCCTTTCCTCCAAAGACTAGAAATTGAACTCCCATTTGACCCAGCCATACCACTCCTGGGAATCTACTGTGGGAAACCAAAAATACGCAGCGGAAACACCATCCCTACTTTTATGTTCATAGCAACATTATTCACAATAGCCAGAATCTGGAAGCAACCAGAGTGCCCGAAAATCGATGACCGGATAAAGAAGCTTTGGTACATCTACACAATGGAATACTATGCAGCTGTTAGGAAAAATGAAGTTATAAAATTTGCCTACAAATGGATGGACATGGAGAAGATTATGTTGAGCGAAATTAGCCAGAAGGAGAGAGACAGATACAGAATGACTGCATTTATTTGCATGGCATAAATATATATGTACATATTATGATACCAATATCCAAGGTCAAGTGAAGCACATATTGGGAGGTCTTGTCAAAGGTGGAAATTATCACAAACGTGTGGGAGTCAGAGTTTAGGAAAGACAGAAAATGGAACAGGGTGCTAATAATAGTCGAGTACTAATGCCAACCTAGAACTGAGCATGAAATAGAGGCAAAAGGATTCACATGACAACCTTTTAATGTATGTTCTGTAATCCATAGTCTGGAAGGGAAGGAAAAGAGAAAGAGAGAGAAAGGCAAAGAAATAAAGAACCTGCCATGGAGCAGGGCTGGGGAAGGGGAGGGAACCGGGGATGTTGTTGGTGGGAGATGGGCACTGGTGGAGGGGACGGGTGCTGAAACACTGTATGACCAAAACCCAAACATGAACTTTTTAATTGTATATCTTTTTATTTGTATGGAGATGGGCACTGGTGGAGGGACGGGTGCTGAAACACTGTATGACCAAAACCCAAACATGAACTTTTTAATTGTATATCTTTTTATTTGTATATCTCACGGTGGTATAATAAAATACTTAAAAAAAAAAGAAAATGCTTCCTAGTTTGATGTAGTCTCATTTGTTTATCTTTGCTTCTGTTTGCTTAGTAAATGACACTGAATCACTGAATATGAATCTAGATTCATTGTCATGAAAGGTTCTTCCCATTTTTTTCCTCAATATAATAATGAATTAAGGTCTGATGTTGAAATCTTTAATCTATTTGAATTGACTTTCATGGAATTCTGAAGTATGGGTCTCCATCCTTAAGTGATCAATTCATTTTAAAAAATCAAGGCAACTTAATCACTTATAATTAAAGGAAAGCGATAGTCCTCTTAAATTTTACTGGGCAACTGGATATCAATATGGGGAAAAAACTTCAGATCCCCACTCTATTCCATCCATAGAGATTAATTAAAAATTCATAGACCTAAATATCAAAGCTAAAAACATAACACTTCTAGACATTAAGGTGGAAAACAGGGAATCTACGTGATCTTACGATAGGCAAATATTTCCTAAGTAGGACACAAAAAAGCACTAATCATCAAAATTAAAAATGATAATTTGAACTTTATCAAAATAAAAACTTAAAAACTTCTTTAAAGTTTACCATTAAGGAAATGCAAAGGCTGAGCCAGAGAGCTAGTAGAGCAGATAGGGCACTTGTAAGCGGCTGACCCAGATTTGATCTCTGGCAACCCTTATGTCTTCCAAGCCCACCTTCAGGTACAACCCCAAACCAAACAGAAACAAACAACCCACACCCCCAATGAAAAGGTAAACCATAGTATACAAAATATATTTTGGATATGTATGTCCAAAGCAGTTTTAATCTATTTGGTATGATCTAGTTGCTTCTCTTTAAGGTCTGCAATGCTATTACCATTTATTTATATGAAACAAATTTGAGGCCCCAAAACTACAAAAATCACCAACCAAGTCACTCCAAATTGGAGCTTTATAATTTTGAATGATAGGAAATTTGTATCTGAAAAAGAAATTGTAATTAAAGAACACAAAAAACCTCTTGCAACCAAACAATAGAAATATAAGTAATTCATTAACAGTAGAAAAATACTTCTTAGCATTTCACAAACTAAAAATAAACAACAAACTTATATACCTTACCAATAAGTCAATATCAAAACAAGGAAAAGAGCATACACTCTTTCTCTATATCTATACACATATACAAACACACACACAGACAAAACTCAGTAAGTTTTCTTAAAAGATGCTCAGTACCCTATTCATCATGGAAATGAAAATTAAAGCCATAAAGTGGGCCCCCACCAGTATTGATGCCTCAACATAGAGCCAGGAATTACATCTTGAGCACTACCATATGAGCTCCCCAAAAAAAACAAATAACAGTTACAAAACCCCATAGTGAAATACCACTTCATATATACCTGAATGGTAAAAGACCATAAATATTGAAGCTGGGATATGATTCAGTGTTAGAGTGCATGTTTATATGTTTGAAAACCCTTTGTTTCATCTCTGGCAATGAAAAAGGAAAGAAAATAGATTATGAGTATCAAACATAGATGAGAATGTAAAGCAACAGTGAAGTCTCTTTTACTGTGAAATATAAAAGGGCGCAGCCATTGTAGCAAATTTGAGGGCTGGAGAGAGTACAGTGTACAGCAAGTAAGGTACTTGTCTTGCACATGACTTACCAGGGTTGGATTCCTTTCCAGAACACTGCTGGGTGTGAACCTTAGCACAGGGCCAGAAGTAACCAAAACCACTTCCCTCCAAAAGAAATATTTTTCAGTGTCTTAGAATATTAAACAAGGATTTTAATAATATTTCTCAGTCATTTTATAGGCATGTATCTGTCTTTCATTTAAAACAAAAAATAAAGTAAAAGCAACCATCAAAATACTTGACTATAAATGTTCATAGCAGCTTTATTTATCAAAGTAAATAAACAGCAAATAACTCAAATGTCCACAGGATAAATAATAAACAATATCTGAACACAAGAATAATACTTGGATGGAGGAGAGATAGTCAAAGGTTAAAGTTGCATACACACACATATATATGTATATATATACCACGTATACATATATATGTATATATATACCACATATACATATATATGTATATATACCACATATACATATATATATACCACATATACATATATATGGTATACACACACACACACACACACACACACACACATATATATATATATATATATATATATATATATATATATATATATATATATATATGGTCCTAAGCACCTCCCGGAACATTAAGCCATGGATAATCCCTGAATACTGCAAGATATAACCTGAAAACAACAATAACAATAAAATAATGCTCAGCAATAAAGAAAATAAACAAAAATATTTGAGCCAAGAAGGCAGGCATATGAAAATTGTTTCTGATTTTATTACATGAATTTTGGAAGCACATAAAAATACCACATAGTGATCAGGAAGTACCTGGAATAGGATTGCCTGCCAAGAAACACTGAGGGGAATGCTCTTGTTTGAAAAATAAGACATAATTATTGTAGTTAGGGTCACATGGCTATAATAGTGTCAGTGTATTATGGCTTTTCTGTATAAAATTCATTTGTTTTCATTACCACCAAAGTGCTCAAGATGTTCCATCACCGTCCTTGTGTCACTTCTAGTTCCACGACATTTTACAATCTAGGTGCTGTGATTGATAATACTATTAAGAGGACTGTTTCATCATAGCATGTTCCATCCCAGCCATGAGGTACTCTTTGACAAAGAGAACTTTCTTTGGTTTAATGGGATTAGTCTACAAGATGAGATGGTTTTTATTGAGCTGTGTATATGAGGCATGTATATTTTAATGCATATAAATCATTTTTATTACATTCAATTAGAATCATTGATAACAATAAAAAATTCTCAACAAAAACTATAAGGAATCTCTCATTAGATGAGTATTTTTACATTGTTTCTTTTTTATAGTAAAGAATATGGAGCAAGGAAAGCCTCTTCAACAAGTGGTGCGGGGGAAAACTGGGCAGCGACATGTAAAACAATGAATTTAGACCTCTGTCTATCACCATGCACAAAAATAAGATCAAAATGTATTAAAGATCTCAATATCAGACCTGAATCCATAAAGTACATTGAAGAAAATATAGGAAAAACCCTCCACAGCATTGAAGCTAAAGACATCTTCAAAGAAGAAACACCACTAACAAAACAACTAGAAGAAAAGATAAACATATCCGACTATATGAAGCTAAAGAGCTTCTGCACCTCAAAAGAAACAGTGACCAAGATACAAAGAGATTCACAGAATGTGAAAGAATATTCACCCAATACCCATCTGATCAGGGGTTAATATCCAGGATATATCAGGCACTGGTAGAACTTTATAAGAAGAAAACAAACAACTCCATCAAAAAATGGGGAGAAGAAATGAACAGAAACTTCAGCAAGTAAGAAGTTCAAATGGCCAAAAGACATATGAAAAAAATGCTCATCATCATTAATCATCAGAGAGACGCAAATCAAAACAACAATGAGATATCATTTCACTCCACAGAGACTGGCACATACCCAAAAGTGCATGAACAACAAGTGCTGGCGTGGATGCGGGGAAAAGGGGACACTCATTCACTGTTGCTGGAAATGTCGACTGGTACAACCTTTTTGGAAAACAATATGGACATTCCTCCAAAGAATAGAAATTGAACTCCCATTTGACCCAACCATACCACTCCTGGGAATATACTCTGGGAAGTCAAAAACAAGCAGCAGAAACACCATCCCTACTTTTATATTTATAGCAGCATTATTCACAATAGCCAGAATCTGGAAACAAGTGCCTGAAAATTGATGACTGGATAAATAAGCTTTGGTACATCTACACAATGGAATACTATGCAGCTGTTAGGAAAAATGAAGTTATAAAATTTGCCTATAAATGGAATGGATGGACATGGAGAGGATCATGGTGAGTGAAATTAGCCAGAAGGAGAGAAACAGATATAGAATGACTGCATTTATTTGCATAACTTAAATATATATACATATATATATATATACATATTATGATACCAATAACCAAGGTCAGGCGAAATGTGGATCAGGAGGTCTTGCCAAATGTACAAACTACCACAAATGTGTGGGAGCAGAGGTTAGGTAAGACAGAGAAAGGAACAGTGGACCAATGATTGTTGAAAGTCTATTACAATCAACAACATATAAGAGAGGGAAGAGAGAGAGGTAAAGAGAAAGAGAGAGAAAAGAGATGGAGAACCTGCCATGGAGGCAGTCTAGGGGTGAGGGGAGGGTATCAGGGACATTGGTGGTGGGAGGTGGGCACCGGTGGAGGGATGAGTGCTGGAACACTGTATGGCTTTAAACCCAAACAGGAACATTTTTGTAATTGTCAAAAATAAATTATAAAAAAAGAATCACTATGGAAGGATGACATGCTGATTGTGTTTACATGACATTCTAAAAATGGCAAAACCTAAGGGACAGAGAACAGATCAATAGTTACTAGGGGTGGAGGTAGAAAATTGTTATTTACAAGTCTGAATACAAAAGAGTTACATGAAAAAAATCTTTGGAATTGTTTTGCATCCTATTAAAGGTGGTAATGACAGGAATGTAAAAAAAAGAAAATGATTTATTACTTATCTCCATCCAGTTATAGAGGATATAAAATAGTGAACTGTGATATCCTAAAATTTAAAGAAGAGTGAATTTCAGCTCTGACACACGATGATTAAATCCTTTCACACTCACAAATTTAAACTTCACAAAGGAGGTAGAGAAGCATTAATTTTATATTAAATAAAAATGAGCATGGGAGAGGTTAAATAACTTGCCTACAGTGATGGAAGTGGAAGCTGGGATTCAAATGCAGATATTTTGGGGCTAAATTGAATGTTCTTTTCAGTATATTATGCTGTTTGTCTTCTCATGCATCCCTTTGAAAATATTTTCAATAACCAATGCTAACAATGTTCTTTTCATTGCTAAGACTTAAATTGCATTTCTTTTGATGTTATTAGATAGAAAAAGGTCTTTTCACTTGGCTCTGACTGTCCTCCCTCCCTCTCTCCCTCCCTCCTTCCCCTTTTCACTACCCAGAAATCTTCTCAATCGCTAGTTTCCAGAGATGAGAGGATCTTTATCTTCCTTGCAGGAGGTAGGGAATCTTTGAACAGTCAAATTAAATTGAATCTTATAATAGCATTTTCTGTCCCAAACCTGCATTGCTGATGAGAGAGTAGAAATTGGTACAATATTTCTGGAGAGCAATTTGGCAGTAGATATCAAAACTCTTAAAATCTGGCATTTCCTCAGGCTGAGCAATTACCCTTCTGGATTATGGATTTAGTGTCCAAATTTATCCTGCGTCAATTATAAGAGATGTGTATGTGGATATATGCACATGGATGTTCACCACAATGTTATTAACAAAATAAATAGGAAAGACAGTAATTGGTAGTGCTAAGACTATTCCTTTTCTTTCATTATCCTCTTCTCTTCTTCATAAGACTTGTGGTGTGTAGATGGGCAGAAAGGCACTCAATAAAGTCCTTCCTTACAGCTAGTTGTGATCATTGAAAGTGTCTCCTTGAAGGATCATTTTTTTTAAAAAAGTCTTTTTTTAAAAACTTATCCCTCTGGCTTACTGGATTGCAGATGAAATACACAATTTGAAGCACACATTTGGAATATGTGGTCACATTTAAAGATGATGAAGTTGGAGAATACAAAAAATCTGATCCTGGCGCCTTGCAAACCTTGATATTTATTTCAATATCAAGGAAATTACAGAAAAGAAACCCAATCTAATTTAAGGGAATGCATTTGAATTTTCTTCTCATAAAGAGGCTAACGTAATCTTAACAAACACAGCATACAGCAGCAAAAGGATGGTTAATTTATGTCCTTTAATGCCAAATAACTGGTAAAATAATATCAAATGACTCTATTCATGTGAAGCTATTTTACTGTAAAGGATGAGGTAGAGAATAGGCCACATTCAAAACATAATATAAACAATATTTGCTTCTATTTTGTGTTATATTTGTATGTACTGTTTATTGTTATTCACTTTCAAAGAATAGAGGCCAGAGAGGTATGTTTATATATATATATATATATATATATATAATTTATATATATAAATAACTCTATATTCATTATTCACATATATGTGCATATACCTATATACATGCACACATATCATGCACATATACCTATGTGTCAAGGAGCACCACTGGGGTCCCGACAGTGTCGGGAAGTGAGTTCCCTTCTACCTCTGAAGCCAGCGGGGAATGGATGAAGACTCAGGAATCCGATGCAGTTTTAAAAAGGGATTTACTATCACAGGTTCCAATATACAATCCAAGAGCAGGGAAAACCTCCAGACTCTGCGTTCCCAGCTAGGCCCCAGCCAGGTGTAGGCCAAGATGGCTGCCACCACGTGTTGAGGGCCCAACAGAGAATGGAGAGGTCAGAGAAGCAAAATGCCAAGGGAAGCCGAAATGGCAAAAAGGGGAAAAAAGAGAGAGATTCTTTCTTCTTGCAGCTTGTTTTATAGCAGAAATCCACCCAAACTCCCCAGCCCAGCCCATTCTGGACTGGTCTATCTAGAGATGAAAACAGGAAAATAGCTCTATAGAATGTAGCAACTTCAGGAGACCATCTGGTTGTTTACAAGGACCCAGAGCTAATTAAAAGCCTCCTAGCAGAGCTGGGAGAAGCTACAAGCCAAATGTAAATTCCCCTGACAGGAAGGATCAAATGTCCTCAGGTAATTTCTCCCAGCACCTCACCCAACATCCTGAGCCAAGATCTGCCTGGAATTGCCTTTATAGGGTAGAGAAGGGGGTTTCTGAGATGGCATGTCTCTGTACCAAAGACTAATACTAATGCCAGTTAAATATTTCTCCAAGCCTTCACAAGAGTCTCGTCTACTTCATGGTAGTTTTGTATTTTAGTTGACTTTGAGTTATCGGGGAGCCATGATTGCTTGCTTGGAGGCAAACAGCATTTCTCTCTGGTCTAATTACTTAGAGATCCAACGTGGCCAGGCAAATATGCTGGTAAGATCTAGCTAGTCCCACAATGATTGTGGTAGCATGAGAGAATATTTATACCAGCCAGTACAGAATACATGTTCAGATAAGACTGCCACATTCAGACTATCCCCCTATCTATGAAGTGACCAGCAGGAGGAAATCCAGGGCAGATGCATAGGCTAGGTTTATGCATCTGTCCTGAAACACCTATGTATATGCACACATACAGTATTATTTTTTAATTTGGGCCTGCCTGGCTGTGTCAGGGCTTAATTTGGCTCTGTGCTCAGAGATCACTCCTGTCAGGGCTTACGGAACTATATATATAGTGTCAGGGAATGAACTTTAGTCTGATGCATGCAAGACACTCATCTTGCCTACTGTACTGTCTCGACATTCCCAGCACAAATTTCTATATGATAAATACACATATTTTCTGAGTTTTTTTTATCCCTGGACATACTTAATATTGGTTGTAAGGAGCAACAGCTGTCAAAAGAAAATAATCTTTTTCCCAAATACAGCAAGTTTGTAATTCACTAATTTTAAAGAAAATGGTTTTAGTAACATAGAGAAGTAATTAAATATTGAAGCATTTTGTCCCTTTGCAGTGTGCATTTTAAAATATGTTCTACTTTTGAATATCCTGCTATGTAAATGCATGAATAGTTATTATTACTGTTTAAAACTGCATGTGAGCCAATATTAGTAGATGGGTGAATATGTATACTTAATAGCTCCTACTCAAATAGGGTACAAAAGAAAAGGGCTATTCTAAAGATGACATCTAGTGGTTGCTGTGGTAATTTAATGAGCTGTGCTTTAGTAATCTTGCATGCCATTTTCTAGAGCTGGAATTGGCATATTCTGAGATCTGATGTACAGGAAGGAGACAGAAATTAGTGTTTATTAGCCCTTGCAGACTCTATTTGTGGCTACAAATGAATTTCTAGAAGTGCCATCAGAAATGGCTTTAAGTTTTGAGGAGGGTGGCTGAATCACGGTGGAGGGGACTTCAAAACAATCCTGAAAAGATGTCCGGATTCAAAATGTGTTGGAATTTTTAATGGCAACCTTAGAGAACGATCACTCTTGCTAATGACTAAAGTTCATGTTAGGAATTTATAGTACAATAGATGCAGAGTTTAGTGGTAAGGATTAGGGTTAGGGTTAGGATTTAGGTTTAGCTGTGGTAAAAATTGAAAGTGAACATCAGGATAAAGGTGAATGTTAAATTTAGGGAAATTGTCAGGAGTAGGCCTAGGCTGGAGTAAGAGTTAGTGTTAGGGTGAAGGCTAGAGATGAGGTAGGGTTAGTGTTTAGGTTTGGCTATGGTAGAAATTGAGAAAGAAAATAAACTGAGAGTGAATGTTCAGTGTAGGGTAATTGGAAAGTTTAGGCCAAAGCTAGGCAAGATGAAGCTTAGAAATACTGTCTATTCCCTAACTTACCCATAATACTGTCCTGAAGATTGTATTTCATTGCTGGTTAATGAGCATATAACTGTCTTAGAGAATTCAGGTGACTCGCCCAATGTCACTCTACTAGGACATCATGGTGCTGGGATTCAGACTCAGCACACCTGTTCACTGTGATGTACCAGGCTTCACCTGAAGTATGTCTGTTCTGTGTGTTTGCCCTGATATACATTGTGGGCCTAATTACAGATTTCCTTTCAGGAAGAGACTGCAGCCTTGCTGATGTAGTCTACACTCCATCAGACACAATCCTAATTGTCAACTATTTTGAGCATGACACTACCTAGCAATTCATTCATTCATTCATTCATTTTAGTTTGTTGGGGGGAGGACACACCCTGGATTATTCAGGGCTTACTTCCGGTTCTGCCTTCAATGATCAGTCCTGCTGGGGCTCAAACCACCATATGGGGTGCCAGGATTGAACCCAGGTCAGCATGTGCAAAGTACAGGACTTTTGTTCTATTGTTCTAGCCCACCGCCTAGTAATTTCTTAAAAGTACAATAGATTCTTCTTCTAAAAGTATAAAACCAAGTTTACAAAAGAAAATCATGGCATTTCATAAATATTTTTTGAGTCTAGCTCTGAGGTAAGACAGAATGGGAAAGTGATGTAATTAATTAGCTTCTGGAGGTGTGCTATGGGGGCCAGGTATGAGGGTCCTGGGAAGATGATTCTCTTAAAGGCTGCCCTTGGTCTCAGTCCTTGCTCCAGGAAGAGCAGCCAGGGAGGGGAAGCAAAGATGTCAGTAGGGGAGCTCCTTAGTAAGGCTTTACTAAGCCTTTATTCACCTACTGCCTCTGACTTGCATTTTAACAAGATCTTCAAGTGCTTTCCAGGGACAACATTTGGAAGGCAGCTATGCTTACCACTATAACACCAATACGACAACAACGTTTGAAAAATGCTGCTTTAAAGAACGTAGAGCCATTCAAGGGCACATGCAGAGAGAACAGCACAGTGGCAGAGCGAACAGCGTGAGGAAAGGAACAGTGTTGGCATAGATAAAGCAGTTCAGGGGAATGTCAGAGCTGGGTGAGCTGTAGCACAAACTGCGTCGGCATATGCTGAGTCGTGGAAACATAGAGCTGAGCTCATGGAGGCTCTAAGAACTGCATCGTACTCTAGAGTAGAGGTTCCTAACTTAATTCACCTACTGTCCCCTTTTCACAAAAGAAATTACTCAGTGCCACCTGAAATCTACCTTCTTTAAGAGAACAAATGAAAAGTTCACCCCAATTGCACCGAAGGCTAATACTACCCTCCCCCCACACACACACACACTGTGTATTATAGCACTACTCTTCTAGGGACCATTATCATCTACTCTGGAGAAAATCTTATAGGTAATAAGAATAACTAAACGGTGTTTGATGAGAAAATTATGTGATAATTTGAACAGTTGTTTTGCACTTATAAAGTGTTTAAGCTTTATGATAAATTTAGCACTTAACTTTTTTATATAATATGCAATTCTATCCCACACTTCCTTGAATCTTTATACTACCAAACAACTCAGTCACTAACAGGTTTATGTTTATGGCAATTATTAAAATAGAATGGAATGATTCCTAAAGGCACAGAGGAACACTTGAGATTCTGTACCCACCAACAATTCATTCAATGCAAAGAATCTGATGGGTAAACTGAAGCAGGTAATGTAAAAAGAACATACTAGCTTCAGAAATAGAAGCAAGCAAGCAAATGAAGTCTTGGCCCCATATGTTGTTCTTATCAGGCTCTTCTTAGCAGTCTCTTGGGATGGACCTAAAATCTCCTCCCTCAGGCTCCTTTGATGATGTTTCCATGAGCAACAGAAGCTTTTTTTTTTTTTGTAAAGATCTCAGTTGCTCTGAATGAGGGAAATTCATAAGGCAGCCAGAAACAAGAGAAGCAGATAAAAGGTGAATTCTCATGAATGAGGTGGGAGCCTTGGCTGTTAGGATTCAGCAGAGAGAAGAGAGTTTAGGAAGAGTAGAACAATTGGGGGATTCTTAATGGGTAGGCTGAGAGCACTGCTGCAGAGACAGAATGACTCAACCTCAGATCCCATGCTGGTTGACAGTCACAGACAAGGAATCAGTCTTCGGGATACAATGTTCCATATCGGGGTAGGTACATTTATCAGAGAAAACAAGCAAGAGAAAGAAGGGAAAAGATAAATGCCCAAGCTTTCTGCTCCTATAATTTGACCCCTGCTAACTAGGTCTTTCTTCCTAGTAAGTCTTCCTACTAACATTCTTTCTTCCCACCAGTTGGTCAGTTCCCTCAAGAAAGCTCAGAGATCAATTATAATGCAACTGCTTGCTTATGCAACAAGCTAAATCTTGGGAAGAATTTGCATTGCTCTTAATCAGAGTGGGATATCTTTTTTTTTTTTGTGCTTTGTTTTTTTTTTTAACATTTTATTATACCACTGTGAGATATACAATTACAATGCTGTTCATGCTTGGGGGTTTCGGTCACACAGTGCTCCAGCACCCGCCCTCCACCAGTGCCCCCCAGCCACCACCCATGTCTCCAATTCCCTCCCCCCTCCCACATCCTGCCTAAATGGCAGGTTCTTTATCTCCTCTCCTCTCCCTCTCTCTCTCCTCCTTCTCCCACACATTGTACACTTCTAAGTGCACTCACACACTTAGAAGCCATCATTTGCATTTTTTGTCTGTATTTAATGCTCAGTTATATGTTAGCATCAGAACTTTAGACATTTATTCACACATGTTCCCTTCTCTATCTAAACCAACCTCTGACTCCAGAGTGGGATATCTTAACCCAGGTTCATAATCTGATGACTTGTCTAAAACACTCAACGAATCCAAGCGAATCAAATGACAAGTATAATAATTAAAAAAATTACCATTTGGTAATTTTAATTTACCATTTGGTAAATAAAATTTACCAAATTTACCAATTTCCTTTATCATTCCAGTAAAGGAAAAATCTCACACAGTTGCCATTGTCTTTAGTATGCTTTTTAGCATATCCTGTTGGCCAGGAGAAAAGATTTCTTATATTCTTTGAAGTGAGTGTTTGCAGATCACCAAATATATCTGCCTCAGAGTTTGGTCACAAGGAAGGTCTTTGTTCACATACTTCCTTTGTGATCATGTCTGAGCTGGACTTTGGGCTGGTATTCCAGGGGCTTTACCAAGGCAACAGAGTTTTGGGAGGGAAAGTGGTGGTGGAGGTGAAGGTCAAGAATCACAGTCCTGGGGGCCGGAGCGATAGCCCAGCAGGTAGGGCGTTTGCCTTGCACTCAGCCTGCCCATGCCAGCCATGGTTCGATCCCTGGCATCCCATATGGTCCCCCAAGCACCGCCAGGAGTAATTCCTGAGTGCAGAGCCAGGAAAAACCCCTGAGCATTGCCCGGTGTGACCCAAAAAAGCAAAGAAAAAAAATCATAGACCTTTGTTTATCAGATAACAGTTTTGAGTTTATTGGCATTTGATTCACTTCATGACTGAAATTTAGATAATGCTCAAATTTCTCCCCTGCCCAGATATTTATATCTCCTGGTAACCACCCAAGAGAGTCTTCTGCCCATCTCCCCCCACAGCTTAAATGGGTTTCATCTATCTGGATCTCTCCAGGGTTACTCAGTACAATTTATTGGGCGTGGGAATCACAGAAAACACATGCCCATTTGTTTCCAGGTTGCATCCCTATGGGTAAATTATTGTCCTGAAGTGTTTCATTTTTAGCAAGGATGTTCTAGACCTTAAGGGTATTTGAGAGGAACAGTGGGACAACAGACTCTAGGAGGGCACAAGTAAGTGTGCATGCACATGTCTGTTTTGGGGTTCTGGGCTATCTATCTATCTATCTATCTATCTATCTATCTATCTATCTATCTATCTATCTATCTATCTATCTATCTATCTATCTATCTATCTATCTATCTATCTGTCTGTATGTCTGTCTGTCTGTCTGTCTGTCTGTCTGTCTGTCTGTCTGTCTGTCTGTCTATTCATTCATTTATTCATTTTTGCATTAACTTTAGTGGTGACAATTGTGTTTTTATATGCTAAAGACTCACCAAGATTGCCAACTTTTAGTTTTCTTGGATTACTAACCTCAATAAGAAATTCGATGTCAAAAAAAAAAAAAAAGAAAGTGATTGTTATAAGTGACATAGATTCTTTTCCCTTTCTTATCCCAAAGGGATTATTTTCACATGGAGACTATCCTTTCCTAAAAATGTAAGCCAAATCCTTGTAATCTCTGACCCCTATTCTCCAGTTATAGCAGACACATGATCTGAGTCTGAACATGTGAGTGACGGTTTACCAGTGACTATGCATACGTATACCAGTGCAGATCGGGCATCTTAGTACCAATAGGTCTCCACAGACCTGCTCATTCGATCCCCTCCATTACACATTTTAGAGTTTTGTTATTAATTTTAACCACAATTTTGCACTTTGCAGTGATTAATTAAGGTACACATAACAGGAACCCAACCACCCACTGGCTTGAATATAAAGGGGAACTTGGTTTTACACTTTAATTGAAAATTCAGTGGGAGAACAAACATAGTCATATGCCATCTGAATCTTGAGTGCCATCTGAGATTTTCTTTGAAAAATTCTTAACTTACTTTATATCCCAGCTTATATCTTTTTAGCTCAGCAACTCCACAGAAAAGAAAAAAAATTCCTTCTTAGTAATTGTCACAATAATCCTAAAGTGAGGCAGAGTGGTCTTGATTGGCCTGGGTTAGGGAACAGCCACCGCCTGAATAAATGACAGTAGCTGATAGAATCAGAAACTTCAGTCTTGGTAAGTTTGGGTTAAGTGATCACTCAAATGCCAAAGAGTGCATGTAAGGGATGTGGACGGGGGAGGTCATATAATATACCATAATTATCCACACTAGTTTGAAAAAGAGGTCGTTTCTCAAAAAGAAAACTGGATGCTGATCAGGAAAAACCATGCCCTGAGAGGTCAGTGCTAAAACTGCTTCAAGAAATTAGTTTGCTGCATGTGATTGCATAAAATTTCACATTTTATTCATTCAAAAAGTCTTATAAAAACAACCAAACAAAAATTAGGAAAGCAAGTCCTTAAGGTAGATATCCTCTATAGACATTGAGATTTGGTGGTAAGAAGTCTTTTCTCTTTGATATTCAACTGAGTAGAGGCAGGAGCTCCTGCTATTTTTGTTTTTATTTTTATTTTTTGGGTCACAACCAGTGATGCTCAGGGGCTACTTCTGGCTGCTGGGGATTGAACTCCAGTCAGCCCCATGCAAGGCAAACACCCTACCTGCTGGACCATTGTTCCGACACTACTCTCGCTATTTCTAAATGGGAATTCTGTGACCATTCTCTAAGGCAAGCATAGCTTTACAGCCACACATTTATTTGGTCTCCTCCACCTCCTAATACTTCTCTATTATTAAATCTTTAAAATTCTCCTTCGTAATGTTTTTCACATTTTCATCCTACACTTTTAATTTATTGTTCAGGCCTTTGGCATCTTGTACCTAGATTGCAAGGTTGCCTTAACTGGTCTCCTTGTTTCCAATCTATCTTAATTCATTCCACTACCAGTTGGGTTTTGAAGTATGAAAAGTCATTTATCATATAAATCTATCTTGATCATTTATTTGACAATTATTTATAAGCCATTTATTGTGCTGGATCATGATTTAAAGTGCAAATAAAACACAATCCTCTCTAAAATTTTCACATATGTTCAGGGAAGGAATTGTTTACATTATTAATCACAACAAAATACACATCAACACCCCATTTGTTTCATGAAACCTCAATTTAAATTTTTCTACCCTTAGATATTCTCACTAACCTGCCTGAACAATGTCTAAACTGTGTAGCCTCCAGGTCTTCATTAACTGTGTCATCCATTCTCACTCTAGCAATAGTGTCCTTGTTAAGCTGTGCTTTAACCAGTTGGCCTACTCAGCCCCTGGAAATGACTGAAGTTCCTGCCCCCTGCTGCAGCGTGTTCACTCTATGTCCATTCCTAGAAGCTCTGATGGACTGAATTTTTAGTTTTTGTTTTTCTTTTTTAAACCTGTGAACTTGGAGATCACTTCTTGTTTGTGCTTGACCCAACTTTGTCCATGTCGTCATCTGCTACTTGTAAACCTCTCTGAACACTAATAATTTAATTGTTTGTTTTCAGGGGTAAGTGTTTTCTTCTGCACAGTAGTGAGCTTTTACAACATCTTTGATACTTGGTCATATATCTGTTGAGATCTGGTGAGCACCAGCACTGATACCAGGTAGAAATAGAGAAGTTCAACTGTATCACTGTCACTGTCTTAATGTCCACCATCAATTTGCTTGAGCGGGCACCAGTAACATCTCCATATCTCATGCAAGTAGAGCCCATGGGCACCTGCTTGCTCCAGAAACATAAAGAGCCTCAAACCATTCCATCAGGTCGTGGGAATGAGGTCTATAATTGTTACTGGTATTTGGCATATCAAATATGACACAGGTAGCATGCCAGGCTCTGCCATGCGGGAGCATACTCTTGTAATCATCTATAAATCCAGCATTTATTGATGAACTGTGTGGCTGCAAGCAGGCTGTGATAGGCTGGTCTGCTGGGTGGAGTTCTGATGAGGGGGAAGTCCTGACCCAGGTCTGCTGATCCAGAGACTCACAGACATGGGGCAGAGCTGCTACTGGTTCTCCCTGTGCCCAGCTGCTCACGAGGCTCCCGGGAGGGATGGCGAATTCTAGCCCTGGCCCGCCACCCCAGCAGAGCCTCGCAACAAGCCAGAGGACCCCCCCACTCCACGAGGGCCTCCATTTTCCACATACAGACTCCCCCTCATAAAAGTTCAACTAAGAAGAGAAATGAAGATAAAGTGAGGATGAGATGAAAAACTGCTTCTTATTATTCCTCTCTTGCTCTGCTACATTTTATGATAGAAGGAGGCCTCTCCGTAGAGGGTGATAAACATACAAAGAATGACCCTCAAACTATAACTGAAACCTAATACCGAAGTCTATCATGTTGGTATACTTGGGATTTGAGACATCTCTGAACTTAAATGTTAAAATGAACTTAAATGTTAAAAAATTATTCATTAATCCAATATCCCTCATATAGTACTACTAATAAAATCATCACTTAAGATCTGGTTTTAGGGGCCACAGTGATAGTCCAGTGGGTAGGTCATTTGCCTTGCTTGCGGTTGACCTGGGTTCGATCCCCTGCATCCCATATTGTCCCCCATTCAGTGCCAAGAGTAATTCCTGAGTGTAGAGCCAGGAGTAACCCCTGAGCATCACTGGGTGTGACCCCCCCAAAACAAAAGCAAAAACAAGAACTGTTTTTATATAATACTTTAAAATTGCATAGTTTTGATAGTATCTATTAACATAATGATCCTACAGGAAATTTCTTTATGTGAAGATGACATAATATAAATCCTTGTTTTATGTTAACAGGACACTGTGATTAATGTTGATAACCTATATTGGTACTCTGTGATTTTCTCTAAGTTAAATCACCTGAGTCATTGATAAAATAACATTTGTTTCCATGCTATACTTGTAGATGGTATTTTGGCTGACTCAGGGCTGAATTATTTTCCCTGAAATAATTTTACAAAAAAGAACCAGCAATTCACTGATACATTTTCTTACAAATGACTGCATAGTCATGGCCTACAGATAAATTGATTATGCAGCACAGTAACAGGAATATGAGATAGTGACACTTCTTATAACTTTGGGCAATTTCTCTCTGTTGTAGGGGCTCAGCCTGCTGAAGTTTTTCCAAGGTATGATTTTAGAAAAGAAAAAAAAAAGGCTGTTAGGTTGATTTGTTTTCTTTCAAACAGTCTTAATAGCTTCAATTTCTAGAACTTGCTCCTTGAAGAGCAACATTGCACTTGATAATATTTTGCTCGTATGTCTCCAGAATGTTTGTTCAGTTGAGAAATGAAAATGGGTCTCAGTATAGTATAGAGTGATTTGTTCAAAATGGTATAAAAACTGTTTCTGGGCCAGGGAAGTATTAGTTCAAGGTTTTACAAAAGGTGATGTGGATACTATAATCCAGCTAAACTAGCACATTAAGAAACTTCCTCTGGCTTCATTTCCTTACCCCACTCCCGCTCTACCTATGATATTAGTTTATGTAAGGGGGAAGAGAAATATGTGAACACAGAGACACTTCTGAATTAAAGACCATTTTTCTCCTCATGTTTATAGTGAAAATTAGTTCTTATGCATAGTGCTTTTGTATAGTATATAAAGGCACACAATGGTATTAGATACTTAGCACAATAGAAAACGTATTTAAGCGATTGAAATACAAATCCCATTTTATGGATCTGGTATTCGGTGGGAAGTATAACACAGGATGTCGTGTGCTGCCGTGCCCTTCCCCCATCAAAACGTGCAGGAGGAACAAATTGCTGCCTTATCTGCATGCTGTTTCTTCTGCAGTGGTGTAGCACTCCCCACCCTTGTTTGTTTTGCTTTCTTTCTAGTTGATTCCAACAGAGAGCAAAACTACATTTTATGAACTTAAAGTTTGGCAATATGCTGGCAAGTGGGGAAAGAAGCAACATAAAGCAAAGTCTTGCCACGATGCTTTTAATATTGAGACAGATTTTTATCTAACAGAGGCAACAGAATGGAACAGGAGAGCACCAGCAGCTCAGGGCTGTAAACACAGCTTCCTGATGACACGTCCCCAGGGGAACAGATCATACAGTTTTGATATTATTCAGCTTGTCACTCGACTGGCACAGAACTGATTTTTGACTGGGAAAATGTCTCTTTCTTGAAACCCCAGCTGTCCTTCATTCATAAAGCAGTGTTGTAATAAGATATATGTTTACTAGAAAACAATGCTAATGCAAATAACAAGTCACTAGCAATAAAGCATATTCCTCGTCATAGGTCAAAGTATTTGGCAAGAGGGTTACTCTGCCAAATAGCTGGCAAAGTGGGGAAAAATAAAATCAAGCATTGAAACATCATAGCTGGATGTTTCCAAACATAAATGTCCAGATGTTTAGCATTGTGGAGGTAATGTGTTTGATTGCCTGTCTTTCCCCTATTTTAGTTGGATCTTTAGATGTTCTGAAGATAGTCACAGACCATTCTTCGTTTTCAATATTCCAAGAAATTTTTCTGTTCATGAACAGAAACATGCTGAATAGTGACAGAGACCAGGCCTAAAAGGGATTGTGCGTGATGAGGGAGAAGAGGAAGGAAGAAAACTTGGAATGTGGTTAAATGGGTCCCTCTCCTGGCTAATGTGCATGAAAGCATGCATCTTTTGTACAGCACCAGCTGGATCAATTTTCAGTTAAAGGGTATACTAGAATTAAAAAAGTTGAAATGAAGGATCAGATCATCTTGTTTTCCCTGAGACCCAGGGGCTTCTTCTTTGGGACAGATAGCCAGTTCTAAGAAAGAAAACAAACCATCATCTATACCACTGAAAATACCAGCTTCAATATTTTTTTTTGCCACACCTGGCGCTGCTCAGGGGTTACTCTTGGATTTGCATTCAGGAATTTTTCCTGGTGGCATGGGGGAGGGCGCGGGGGAACTATACGGGATGCTGGGGATTGAACCTGTGTCAGCCTTTTTTTAAGGCAAGCACCCTACCCGTTGTACTATCCTCTGGCCCCAGGAAATCTGGCCTCATTAAACTGAAGCACAGTTAGTTATTCCTTTTCAGATAGTATCAGACAAAAATGAAAATACAAAGTGAACAAAATGAAACACTTGCTCTGTTTTTTAGGACCTCAGGGTACAGGACCAAAATCAACGCCTTCTTCCCATTGCGCCACCCTGATAAATCGGTTATTGGTACTTATAATTAGAGTCATTGCCAAATGTTCTACTAAATTAAAATCCTGAAAATTAATGATCTCATCAAACATAGGCTCCATTTCAGAGCTGGATTTGTTCATACATCCTGGTGCTAAAATAAATGCAACTCCCTCCTAAGAATGAAAGAAAAAGAAATAGTCATTTGCTGACATGTCCCTGCAGGAATCAATAACATTACAGATCATGTAGGAGCCAAGAATAGCCCAGCATATTAATAACTCAGCCTGTTCATGGATTTTATTCAAGATGTCTCGTTAACAACACTCGGCACCCATGACGACTCTGTGACATGAGGAACAATGTCATCATTAATACGTGGGCTGTTTAGCATTTAGAACACTTTGCCCATAAAAATAACTTAACACAGGACTATTTATTGTGGTTTAGACAGATGGTTTAATGTTTCTATGGCCTTCAGCCTACCAGGCCACCCGTGGTTTTCTTCAGCCAAGGGCTTTTTACTAATAATTGGTCTATAGCAATTTTCTAACAAGACTGCCTGCAATATATTTCCTTAAATCTTTTTCTTACACTTAATTTTCCCTTACAGAGGTTTGTGGTTGACAAATCTCCCTGACTGACACCGAGTCCTCACATATAAGGAATTACTGACATAAAGGGAGATGAAGGGACTGAAATTTCATCATTAATGGTTTCTGTGCTGGGGAGAAAAAGCTATTCAGAAATGATTACTCTGGAAAACAGTCCTTCTCTGATTAGACATCGACTTGCTCTGGAGCAGCTGCTCCCTGGGTTTTTCAACACAGGAAATAGCCCTATGTAGACAGGTATCTGTGTGGGTGGCAAAGGATGCAGATGTATTTATTTCAATATGGCAGACAACAAGAGTGATTGTGTCTGAGAGTACTGTGTTCAGGATGGAATAAGGAGGACTTCTGGACCTTGAATCCCCAAACTGAGAACATAGCTCGTTAGGAAAACAACAGGTGTGAGTTCTGTAGCACAAACATCTCCAAGGGATCCCAATGACCCCTTGCTCAGCTCTAGTTGTTCATTTCTTTGGACCCTTCTGAATTTTTTCTTTTTTTGGGTCACACCCGGCAATGCTCAGGGTTTATTTCCTGGCTCTGCACTCAGGAATTACTCCTGGTGGTGCTCGTGGGACCATAAGGGATGCCGGTGATCTAACCTGGCCGGCACAGGCCGGCCGCAAGGCAAACACCCTACTCACTGGGCTATCGCCTCCGGGCCCCTGAATCTTTTTAATGGAACAATTTATGCCACAAGGCCTTCAGATTGACCCTTCAGAGTGATGGGATGGATGCTTATTTGCATATCCTCTCGGTCACCTCTCCTAGGGTTCAGAGAGGCTAGCCTAGGGCAGAAAAAAAGAGATGAAATTCCTCTCCTAGGGTTCAGGGAAGCTAGCCTGGGGCAGAGAAAAGCGATTAACTTTGATGTGTGAGAGATTATCAAGGATTCGGAGTGATCAGATGCGCTTAAAAGGGCAAGAGCCTTCCGACTTGCACACACTGAGGGTCACTGAGGGCTGGGAGTCTGAGCACAGAGCCTGCAATTGGCTTTTCTTTGCTAGGAAGAGGTCTTGCTGGAGGCTCGACTTCCCACTGACACTTCACACAGCCTCTGCGGAGTTCTTGATGCTTCCGCAGCGCTAGTGTTGTCTGTCTGCCTCTTGCAGCGAAACTGTCAATTTCCTCACCTAAGTAAAAGGAGGCCGAAGCCCCTGGCACTTTCATCCCTGTGCAGGCCTATCACCATTTCTTTAAATCTCAGAGCGAGGCACCAGACCAGGTCCACCTGTGAGTAGAGGGTGATTAAGGGACAAGGGCCTGGGCTGCTAGCAGCTGTGTGTGGCCAGGGGCCCGCAGCGGCGTGCTGACCTTCGACGCGGTCAGCTTCTTGCAGGAGCAGTTCCAGCTGGTGCACGTGAAAGAGAGGGATGCCAGTGACCACGCGCTGCGCTTCCTCCTCACAGATCCTCATGGAGGTGTCGTTGACCTAGTCTTGGGCACCGTGGAAGTGCAAGTGGACGAGGACGTGGGCACAGCCCCTTCAGCGTGGAACTGCAGACGAGCGCGGACGGCGCCCAGTGCGCTGACCTGGTGCTGCTGCAGGAGATGGACCCCGTGAGCCAGGCCGCCTACAGGGTGCGGGTGCTGGACGCCAACGACCACAACCCGGCCTTCCAGCAGGGCGCCGCGGCCGAAGAGGAGCTGGCGGCGGACGCGCCCGTGGGCTCGCTGCTGCTCGACCTGGACGCGGCCGACCCCGACGAGGGTCCCAACGGCGACGTGGTGTTCTCCTTCGGGGCCCGCACCCCGCCCGAGGCCCGCCGCCTCTTCCGCCTCGCCCGCGCTCGGGCCGCCTCACCCTGGCCGGCCCGGTCGACTTCGAGCGCCAGGACACCTACGAGCTGGACGTGCGGGCCCAGGACCGAGGCCCGGGACCCCGCGCCGCCACCTGCAAGGTGATCGTGCGCATCCGCGACGTCAACGACAACGCGCCTGGTATCGCTATCACCCCGTTGGCCGTCCCGGGAGCGCCCGGAGCTTCCCGCTTCGCCGCAGCCGCAGCAGCAGCCGCGGCTTTCGGGGGTGCGGACGCCGCGTCGCTGGCTGGGGCGGGGGACGCCCGAGGCCGGCGCGGAGAGCCTGGTGGCGCTGGTCAGCACCTCGGACAGGGACTCGGGAGCCTGCGGGTCGGTGCGCCACGCTGCAGCCGGCAGGTGCAAGCAGCTTCCTGGTTATACGAGCGCGTCGCAGGGTACAACCTGACGCTGGTGTCCGAGGACCGCCGCTCGCCCTCGCTGCGCACGGCCAGGCCTTACATGGTGCGTGCGGGAGACGAGCATGACAACGCGCCCTCTTCACGCGGCCGCTCCACGAGGTGGCGGTGCGCGAGTTCCCACCCGGCGCCTACTGGGCCACCGTGGCCGCCCGCGATCCCGACCTGGGCTGCAATGGCCAGGTCACCTACCGGCTGTTGGAGGTCCAGATCGGACGAGCACAGGGGTGGTGTGTCCACCCCCGGGGACTCCACGACGGGAGCTCTGTGTGTGCGACGGCAGAGCTTTGATCCCGAGGAACTGGCGGAGCTGGAGCTGGAGGCGCTCTGTGGCTGTTCCTTTGCGCAAAGGGGCTGCAAGCGGGTGCAGCTGCACGTGGAGGGCCAGATCGACCACGCACCTCGGCTGCTGGCCCAGCCGCTCGTCACTGACTCTGCCAAGCTCCTTTTGTCTGGGGGCATGCCTTGGCATATCTTAAACAAGGGGGGCGTGGAACGCACGTCCCAATGTCGAACTGCTTTATGGTCTCTCGGCAGCTACAGCGGCAGGGGCGCTAGCGCTGCACCCGTCGAGGACGAAGTGCTGTTGCAGCGCCACCTGTCCCCGAAGCCCGCCGGTAAGCTAACAGTCTTCACGGTGCGGCGTCGCGCACGGCCAACGCTCTAGTGCACAGATGGACACTTTGCTTCCTGTGCCTGCGGATTGGCCGCCACCTGGCGACCAACTTATGCTGGTGCCACAGCCACCACCTCTGGCCTGCGGGAAAGTAGCTGGGAGCGGGGCGGCAGCCTGAAGTCTCTGTTGGCTGTGGTCAGGGTTTGGCTAGCAGCTGGGGCTTCAGCTGGCAGCCATCGTCTTTGTGACCTATAACTGGGAGGGAGAAGCCCAGCCCAAGAGTGTGCCTCTTGAGGGGTGACCCGTCGAACTAAAGTACTTAAGCAGAGCTTCAAGGGCCAACTCCGGGTTGCGAGCTGAGATTCCACCCGACACTGTCCTTTCCAGGTGCTCGCGGAGACCCAGGGCAGCGACGCTCTGCAAGAGGTGCTCCAACCCAGAGACTGTGTGGTGGGGAGGGCCATGTTGCGCCTCAACTTCTCAAAGCAGCGGAACTCCGTGTACTCCGTAGTATCTTTCTAGGCCTCACTTGCAGGCATTGGAGGCTCTTGTAGATTTGGTCCCTGTGGAGTCTGGTACTTCATGTGGCTGGTTTTTAGGAACTTCGAGAGAAGGAAACTTCTCTGATGGAGCCAGGGGCCGGGTGGTCATATGTGCATGTAAGTCCGTGTGGGTAGTGTGGGGTAGTGCCTTCTGGGTCAGCCCTGAGTTCATTGCTGCATCAGGGCTCAAGCACTGCGGCCTCTAAGGCCTCCAGCTGAAGGATGATGTGTCTGCTTGGTCATGTTGATGCCAGAAAGTGAACTATTACTAATGGTTTCCCCACCCACCCCCATTTTTAAAATAGAGTCCAGTCTCAGTTCCTGAATTTTCAACTCCATCCTCCTGCAAAGAGGCATAAATCTGCAAGTTGGAAGCAATTTGAGGATATTTATCACCATCTCTAAGCAGTATGTTTGATGTTTTATACGTTTTTATGGATAACAGAGTCATCTTCTCCTTTTCACTTCCAAAGCACATTCAAATCCAGAGGAATTAAGTACAAAAGATAGTGGGAAAGAAGCCTGAATGACAGCAATTCCACTATCAGCAGAGCGGGCTTCAAGAACGCACCTTTTCAGTGATTACAGAGCGAGAGGGTAAGTTCAAATCGTGACTTTGAAGAGTTTTCTCTCAAAGTCATCGCGGCGCTAAATACCTGTGTGAGGAGAAAAACCTAAACAGGTGATCTCTTTCTGCATTCCCAGACTGGAGTGCTGCCATGTAGAGTTTAAACTTTGGACGACTTATTATTTAATTGGTTCTATGCATTTTAAACACTTTGGACTTATTGAGTTATTTATTCTCCATATTAAATGTGGTAAGAAACCAATGAATGGAGAGTTTAAATGCTTGTCCTAATGTATTTAAGAGCTCAACCCAGATATCTCACTCAAAAATTATCTGCTTTTACACACTCCAGATTCACTCACCCTATGAATGTACACGGATTAATACATAGAAAATAAGTATTCTTTTGTGGTTCTTAATACTTAAATAACATTAATTCAAGCTCCTCTTTACCATAATGAAAATATTTCCTAGTCTGTATTTAATTTCTCCAACTTAAAAACATTAAAAACATGAGATGACTTCTGGAAGTCTTTAACTCTTGTCATACTTTTTATAGGGATGAGAGGCATTACTTGGTGTTGTGGGAGACCCCCCTTGCTTTGGGGGTTGCTTACTTTCAGCTGTGCTTAGGGATGATCAAATCCTGTCCTTCCACTGGCAAAGAGTGTGCACTTGCCCATTGAGCTATCTCCCTGACCCCATCTTTAAAAATATTCTCTAGTATGGGGCCGGAGTGATAGCCCAGCGGGTAGGCATTTGCCTTGCATGCAGCCAGCCTGTGCCTGCCCGGATTCAATCCCCTGCATCCCATATGGTCCCCGAGCACCGCCAGGAGTAATTCCTGAGTGCAGAGCCAGGAGTAACCCCCTGCGCATCCGGTGTCGCCAAAATGCAAAAATATATATATGTATATTCTCTATTTTGCAAATACAGTTCCTAAAACAAGGCACTTGAAATTGAACATGTCAATGTGGAGTGAGCCACTCTGTCCTGAACTCCACAGTTATACTGTTCATTCGTTGAATGGTTTCATGTTTATTTATTTTTTTAAAATTTAAAAAATTTTTTTAACAATTACAAAAATGTTCATGTTTGGGTTTCGCCATACAGTGTCCCAGCACCCATCCCTCCACCAGTTCCCATTTCCCACCACCAATGTCCCCAATTCCCTTCCCTCCCCCTAGCCTGCCTCCGTGGCAGGTTCTCCATCTCTTTTTTCTCTTTCTCTTTCTCTCTTTCTCTCTTCCCTCTCTTACATACTGTGGATTGTAATACATATACTTAGAAGATATCATGTGTATCTTTTGCCTGTATTTAATGCTAAGTTCTATGTGTAATAGACTTTTGCCAATTTTTGGCACACTGTTCCTTTCCGTCTTACATAACCTCTGCTTCCACATGTTTGTGGTAATTTCCACCATATTTAAAGCCAATTTCTAGAATAGTCTCTATGAAAACTTATTCTTCTTCTAATATCACTTTCTCTATAGATGACACTTTTCACTTAGGTGCATGCTCTTGTCAAAATTCTTTGTGGCTTTCTTGACTTGTGTTTTCCTCCAAGTTTCCAATCTGTTAGAAAATCCTATTAGATTACGTTGAAAATACCTTCTCAGTTTTCTTTCCACTAACTTGGTTGTGGCTACTCTATATCATTCCTTGCTAGGACCCTTTAGTATTCTCAAAACTGACCTCTCTACTTCTATATGCCATCTCTTCCAGTCTGCTCATTGGTGGGGAGGGAATGGGTCACACCTGGTGATGCTCAGGGTGTACTCCTGGCTCTGTACTCAGGCATTATTCATGGTGTTGCTTGGAAGATCATATAGGATATTGGAAATTGTACCTAAATGGACTGTGTGCAAGTCAAACATCTACCCACTTTCTGGCCCATTTATTCTTTTTTGGTCTTTTTCGGTCACACATGGTGATGCTCAGGAGTTACTTCTGTCTGGCTCTACACTCAGGAATTACTCCTAGTGGTGTTTGGGGGACAATGTGTGGGATGCTAGGATTGAACCTGGGTTGGCTGCATGCAAGGCAAACACCCTTCCCGCTGTACTATCACTTTGGTCCCATCTATTCCTTTTCAAACTGGTGTGATTCTCTAGCTCCATAAAAAGTGATCATATTACTCAAATCTTAAACTTATTATATAAAATGAGGTGCAAAATACTTATGATGTCTCATTCACAACTTCTGTATAACAAACATCACCAAATGGAGCAATTTAAGACAACCATTGTATTACGTGTATAGATTCCATGGATCAATTTGGAAAGAGCATGGTAGGAATGACAGGTATCTTGCCAAAAAGTAGCTGAGTTCTGAGGTGAGAAACTTTGATGGGGCTAGAGTAATCTGGAGGCTTATTAAGTTCCTTGTTTACCATGTGGACTAGGGTGACTGAAAATCTAGGATTGCTTACTTGGGGTGTGTAGGGGCCTAACTGTGCCTTTTACACCTATCCTGATTAACTTACAGATTAAAATTGTTAAAAGGTCACACAGAAGCTCAGGTAGCTAATATGTTTGTTCCACAAGCCCATCACAAGTCAGATCCTCCTTTAAGACCCTGCCTCAGCAAAACCATTTCCTTACTACTTTACTAGCCCAAGCATTGGAAGCCAACCTAGATTCCAAGGGATGGGAAGAAAGCCATACCTTGCCACTAAAAAAACTCAAAAGTGTTAAGGTTATGTTTGTAAACTGGCCACACTTGACCCGTGGAGTCTCACATTTTTTGACTTCAGGCTGAGTCTTCAAAATGATTTTCACAAGCTTTATTCCCCATGGAAACTTAGATAATTACCCTTATTTTTTTTTAGAAAAAATACAAAACAAGTATACACCAAGTATATCTCTATGTCAGACCTCAAGAGTTCCCTTTTCCCTGATGAGCTCTTTCTTGAGATGCCCATCTGATGCGCTCTCTGCCTTCCTCTGATCTTTGTTCAAAATTTCTTTTCAGAGGTGCTCTATTCCTCAACTCCATGCTCCTGCCCTCCTGCTTTATTTCCCTTCACATTATTTTATGTATTTATTATGTTTCCTGTTTCATGTTGAATCACTAGCTTCGAAAGCACACTGAGATAGTTATTAAACAGATATCATACTGAAAAAAAATCAGCATATTTATACTATAATGCTCTACGACTTTCTCATGACAACATTGCTCTTCACATCAGGGTGCAATGTGTAGATGTTTTTGTAAGTTCTGTTGTGTTGCTTTACTTTCTGAAAAAACTTTAGCGTTATTAAAAACTTGACGATTTCACAGTAAATTAATTTTTCTGGATCATTTGATGTTAAATTACCCTTTTCAAAAAATATCAAATTCCTGAACACCTAGTATTTATTCTCTGTTTAGAGATTTTCCAGTTTATTCTTGTCTTAAGTCAGCTGCTTCTTCATAACAACAGTCAATTTCTCTTGAATCCATGGTGCTCAAGGAGCTGCAGAAGTACACAATAATATGATTAAGGCAGTATATTTGGTGGGAGAGGACATAGGTTCCTGGGGAAAGCAATCGTTTTCTCTTCAGGTAACATATTCACTTACCTAAAGTAAACAGCAACTTTAGTTATTTTGCTTATTTATTAAACATGGACACATTCACTATCTATTGGTCACTGTACTGAGTACTTTACAAATATTACTTCATTATTATGATAATGCTAGTTAGCTAGGTACTGTTATTCAATCTCAGGCACATTTGGAGAGCTGAGGCACAGTTGTTGGAGTAGTTTGTTCAAAGCTCTAAGGACAGAGATGGGGCGGTATGGGGTTCCATGGGATTGAACCCTGTCAGCCTCTGCTATAATATTACTCCGACTTCTTTATTGTTTTCTTTTATATTATGTTCATAATTGTTGGAGGACAGGTTTAGCTATTCTGGGAGTTTTGTTGTTTTGCTCACTCCCAACTTAATCTACTTAAGTCAAGGTTCATTCTAATGAGACTTCTCTTCTATGTAAACACTGCTAGAGGGTGTGGCACTTACAGAAGTCACCTTGATTGAATAACTTCTGACTTATACATCTACTAAGACTTCTATGTTTTCTAGATTGGGCACAGCTCCTCTTTATACCCACTGCACCCAGCGTGGGACAGTTAGAATTTACCAGGAGACTACCACCCTGGCTACGTTGAGACTATAGGAAGACTATAGGAAGGATCATACTAGTTTGCTCTAAGCAGGCGAGAGTGACCCTTTCAGTACACGAGAACAAGATACTCAGAATCACCCTGGTGCAGATAATAATAAGAAGGACCTTGTGGGTACCATCTAGATTACATGAAGCTCATGAAGTTAAGATGTATTACTTTATATCAGCCCTCTCTCTCTCTCTCTCTCCAGTGTTTTACATAAGAGATAATCTCCTTAGTCCTTGGCATAACCTTTGTTTATACCTGCAATAGGGTGTGGCACTACACTCTGTTTAGAGTTCTTTGTTGACATGACCCTCCCGGTTGGATTACTTGGGTGTATATAAGGGGACTGACTTGAGGCCCCTTCACCTTTTAACTTTTGCCTTTTGGGCCTTTTTAGCTTTTGGCTTTTGGCTCCTCAGCCTTGCGGCTTTTGGCTTTTTGCTCTTTGGTCTTTTGTTCCTTCTGGGTAGGACTCAGCTCGGGTGAGATCCTCTCTCTTTGGTGGAAGACTTAGGCTCTTCTGTATGGTCTAAGTTCGGACCAGAGCTAAAGTTTGTTCATTATATTGGAGTACTGTGGAAGAGCTTTTGTACTATTAAAAGCCATTTTGGAACTGCACCGGACTCTTGAGTTTTCATCTGTTCTCCGGCGTCCTCGGAGGTAGAAGAGAACCTCTGTCCTGACACTGTCGGGGACCCGGCGGCCCTTCCCGACACATAATGTTTTCCTATTGATATTTTCAGTGGGGTTCCTACATCTACAGAAGATTCATAAATTACAGAAGTATATAGATTTAGGAACTGATTTACTAAGGATAGCTCTGGTTTTTGATGTTGAATAAGATATTTGTTGTAATGTATTATTTGGATTATACACAATTTTTGTTTATTTTGTTTTCAGGCCATGCCAGATGGTACTTGGAACTTACTTCTAGCTCCCCTCTCATCCATCCCTCTGGGGCTCCAGGGATCATATGCAGTGAGGGGAACTGAGCCAAGGTTGGTCATCAGCAAGGCAAGTACCCTACCCACAGTACTATGACTCTAGCCTTAAACTCCAATTTTTTGCTTTATATTTTTTATAAACATTTTAGACTGATTATAGAAAGCAAAACACATGGTAATATCAAGGTAATTGAATTAGATGTGGTTGGCTGATAATAAGAAATTTAATGAAATATTTTAAATTATTTCTACATCTGTTAACAGTGAATGAGAATGAATGAGTTAGTAATTATACCAATAGTGTTCAGAAACTTCATTTAAAATTTCAGTCACAAAGACTTCTCCCACCGACCCAAATCTTTGTTGTAGCAAAGGTTCCAGTGAATAATTCAATTCACTGGCTTGATTTTATTTCCATTTTATTTCCTCTTTTGTGCCAGCAGGTGGAGGTGTAACTTATTGGCAGAAAATCCAGAAGATAAAAATCATAAAAAGCTAGAAAACAGGTCCCTGAAAAACTGAATGCTATTTATATTTTAAAGACTATTATTATCTAGCATTCTGAGTATTTTTGATATTTTAAACTACTCCATTTATTTCCAAGTTGTTTCCAATCATTTAATATAAAAATATTTTAGGGATCCTTAAAGATTAAATCAGGAATCTCAAGCAATGAGAATCATGAAAATAGCTACAGAAATTTACTTTATGTACCCTCTGTACTTGTAGCTCTCAAAGGAGAAATGTGAATTTCATCCAATAAGTCAGAACTCAAAGGATGTTATTTTCAAGTTTGTGCCTCCCACTCGAACTTGGGAGGGTGGCCTGTGTGTGCCAGATTTCAAACTGCAGGTCCACAATGACATCTTCCCCTTTTTCTGAACTTTGGGGTATTAGATCATTCTTCAGTGGTTCGACCAACTCAACACACCTCAGAAACAGCTGCTTCATTCAGAAATGCAACTCATATAGGAAGTTAGGCTTTGAGGGATTGTACACATTTATGTTCCTGTCAAGTATTTATAAGTCAAATTACATTCACAGGCTCCTAGAGTTGATAAACGTTCCCCTAAATTATGTCAAAATCAGTATCAGAGCACATGAGAGTTTTATATAATCCAGGTATTTTACCAAAGGATCTTAGATGTAATCTTTAATGCCATGAATATAAGTCAACGTATATTTTATACTCTATTTACATTTATGAATATAAATAAAATATGCAGTGTACTTTTAAATTACATCTGAATGTTTGCAAGTCTACCTGAAACATAACTTTAAGTAGCTTTACGCTGTATTAATAATATGGCCCCTGGGGCTGGAAAGATATCTCAAAGTGCTGAGCACATTCTTCATATATTGGGTTGATTCCTGATATCACATATTAACACTGGGTTTATATTGGGTTGATTCCCAGAACCACATAGTCTCCTGAGCACTACTGGGGAGTGACCCTTGAATATAGAGCTGGGCGTAGCCCATGAGTTTTGCTGGGTTTTGACCAAGAAGACACAAAATGAAAGAAAACAAATAGACATTGTAATTTTCAACCTTTTTAGCCTGAAAAAGCTGCTGTGGACAGACTGCACCAGGTGGGAACCAACCACTTCTCTCGCCTAATATGTCAGAGGGTTGCTGAGGTCCTAGTGGATATGGCAGTGGCAGATTGTGGCAATAGGTGATACCATGGAGGAGACTAATGATGCTAGATTGTCAGACATGGAGCCCCTTCACAGCAGCAGCTCACTCGGAGGCTAGAGCAGCTAACGGTCTAGAAGAGCTAGAGAGTCCTAAAGTTTTTCAGATAAAAAACTCTTAAGTTTTTTATCTGGGTTATAATTCCAGTATGACATCTCCTTTCCTGCCTGTGACTGGGAGGAAATTGAGACAACAGATGACCAAGTAAAGAAGGAGGAATTTGACTCCCAGATGCAGTGACTAAAGGCTGTAATGCAGCTGGGCCTTCTCTGTGACTGACCATATTCAGGGCAGAAGACTCGGCGCTGGGATAAAGCAGGCCTCTTGTGCCTTGCTTTCTTCAAGGGTGGCTCACACTATGAGAAAAATTGAGTCTGCAAGAATAAGGCAATGGTATCTCTATGTGGGGACTGAGGAAATAGTACACAGTGTTAAAAAATAAGCATTTGATATGTCTAACCCAGGTTCTCTCTCTGGTCTGGAACACTGCCCGATGTAGCCCTGGTTTTCCCAGCACCACCCGGTCTGAGCAGCATAACATCTGTTGGACTTAGTGTTGAACTGTTGCTTCATGGTTCAGTATGATTCGGAGTGGCCCCTGGGGTCTCCTAGAACTCCCTTCTCCCCAGTAGTCTCCAGTTAGCAGAGTCTCGTTGTTACGATGATGGTCAAATTCTGTATATTACAATAACTCTAGCTACAGATGACCTCTGAAATTTAAATGACTTGAAATTAAATCCTTGAAAAACTTCAGTTGCTTGATCATAGGGATTGTACACATAAATGTGTACAATCCCTCACATTTCTGTGGCAACATTGACTAATGTTTCAATTTTCCAGTAATTCAATTTTTCAGTAATGTTTCAGTTTTTCATAATTACACATGGCTAGTGGATCCACTATTATATAAGCATTCTGCATATCCACAGAATGCTTAAAAAGCAATTCTGGGGCCTGAGCGATAATGCAGTGGGTAGTTATTCTTGCCTTGCATGAAGCCAACCAAAGTTCAGTTTCCCAGCTTCCAGAGACTCCCAAGAGTGACCCCTGAGTGCAGAGCCAGCAGTTAGCCCTGAGCATTGCTTGGCCTGGTCCCCAAACAAATAAAAAGTAAAGAAAAGCCAAACAAATAAAAAAAAACCCTCTCAATAACCTTCCCTGTAAAAAACCAACAATGCACTTCCACCATCTCAGTTCTAAGCACTCCTGTAATAAGGGGACATAGGATGTCCCTGTTGAGAGCTCCACACATATAGGAACTGTGCACTTTTTTATCTCTTCACTGTGTTTTATTGGTTTGTGTAAGAGTCTCAAAATGAATCAATGTATTATATTATTTATTGGAAAATATTTGAAATGTTCAAAGACAAGAAATCCCAATAGTACACGGTTTTCTGCAGGCCTGGGAAATTTTTAAATTCTGCCATTCCGGCTAGTGCCTTCAATTTATTGTCCTTATATTCAGCCCTATAACCGTAGAGATTTTGCAGCAGTAGCCATGATACAATCCGTCTGCTATTATTCCTAAACCCTCCCAGGAAATAATTCATCCATTCTCAAGATCAGTAATTTATTTTTCAGCCATGCCTACGCAAGAAGCTAGTAAGCATTTATAACTCTGCTGGCTGTTGGCCTGCCATAGGAAACCACTGCAGGAGAAATTGGTTTGTGAGTTGTGCAGCGTCTTCCAAGCCAATGTCTTTCCTGCATGTGAACTTCTAGAGTAGGTGGTGCACCCAGCAAGACTGTAGCCTGTGAAGTGTACCTGGAGTCACATGAGACAACACTTTAACATTGAAACAGACACCTGTCAGGTTACATGGAATGAAATGTGAATGTTGCTGAAAAAATAGGTAATTCAAGTCTATGGGAAGCATCTTATGAACTTAAACCTTTACTTCAAATCTATAAATAAAGGATTAGACATGCTTTTCTCAGAACCAGATTCACATTCAATTTTGATGTTAGTTTGCTATTAGATTATGATTCTTAAAGCAATTTATAGTCCTTAAGTCTCTGGTTTTTGCTGTGTTCTCAGTGAGAAATAATAATGGTTTTCACTTATCAACCACTTGTGTGCATGGATATTTTCTCAATGCTTAACAATAAGTGTTTATAGTACATCGCCATCCTAAGAGGCAATGATGTTATTGCCCCCTTATATAGATGAGGAAACAAAGGTATTAAAGAGTTTAATTTGCCTGAGGTCACACAGTGAATTAAATAATTTGAGTTTTTTTTTTTTTTGGGTCACACCCCGCGATGCTCAGGGGTTACTCCTGGCTCTGCACTCAGGAATCACTCCTGGAGGTGCTCAGAGGACCATATGGGATACCGGGGATCGAACAAGGGCCGGCATGGGCTGGCCGCATGCAAGGCAAATGCCCTACCTGCTGGGCTATCTCTCTGGCCCCCAAATAATTTGAGTTTTAAAAATTGTGATATTATAATGCAATAAAAGCAGTGTACTATTGTTCTAAAGAAAATATTCATAAACTAATAAATTTTGGGTTTAGTACTGGATGAAATTTGTACATACAGGTTTATGTAACTGCCACTCAGATCAAGCTGTAGGAAATTCAAGATGCTTAGAAGGCTCCTTTATCTCCCCGGATTATACCACCTCTGTAAATAACCGCTTCTGAATTTTTTCTTTCAACTTTCATTAGTTTGTACTAAACTTTAACTAAACTAGTTTTGTACTAAACTTCATACACAAGAATCATAGAGCATATTGCTAGTGTTTGGTTCAATATTATATCCGTAGGCTTTATCAAGACTGCCTGTATCTCTCAAAGTAGTGTTGTATTTTTGTCATACATTATTTATTTGTGGAATTACTCATCAATCCTATAGTTGACTGCAGCAGGCCAATTTCAAGGTTTTAGCTTTTGTGGAAACTGAATTAGTATATAAATGTTGGGGTATGTGTAAACACTCATTTTTGTTGGTGAGATGCCCAGGAAAAAATTGTTGGGTCAAAGTGCTGCTATGCATTATTTTTTCATTCAGGCTCTGGCTACAATTGAGAACTTTCTGTCATCTTAATTAATGACAATGGGGGAGGTTTTATTTTTGTTCAACAAATAAAAAGAGTTTAAAAATTATTATTATATATCTGGTGGGTTACAATGTAGTGAAATATTTATTAGTAGCTTCGCTTTGAAAAGACCATGGTATTCATCTTTGACAGATTTGTTTTGCTCATTGAAATGTATACAGTAAGAGGGGAGTTAGCAATTGATTATTCATTTTGCTTGTATACTGTAATTAGCTAAGGAAGAAACAAATCAATTTAAAACTAATTTCCATAGTCTACACATGTACAGCAATTGATTGCAGACTTGAATTTGCTGAAAAAAAAGTGAAGCTAGCTAATCTCAATTTGTATTCCATTGAGTAAATGTCAGCTATTGATTTCTGGTGGGTTACGACTGGCGAGGCCATATGTCTGTCATTCTTTAAAGGCAGCATAGCGCAATCACGGTACAGTTTAATTAGGTGGAGCTAGTCATTTCACTTGCTTTAGGAAGATGAAACATTTAGCCTTAGCGGAAGGGAATAGCTCAGTCAACTGCCGGTTGTGTCACCCACTTTCAGAAGCTTAGTCATCTTAATTTAATGTCCATTGATTCTTATTGCTGGATGTTGTTCCCTAGGAGTCCCTTTTTAATGTGCTGTTGTAACAGTGGGTAAGCCAGACTTTACAGGCTGAGTTCTCCAGCTTTCCTGAACTCTTGACAATGAACCATCACATTTTAGAATGACATAACTAGTGCATTACAGAACAGTTTTCCAAGTGCGCCCAGTTTTCTTAAAGAATAATCCAGATTGCCTTTGTCATATGAAATTTTACACTGTTTGACCAGTTGTGTTATTTTCTGACCTGGCATAAGAATAATATGTAATCTTTCACTGTATTTTAACACTAGTATTTACATAAGAGTGACCTGATGTACCAGTGAAAAGAATAACTTCTTTATCAAAAGAAATGCCCAACCTCTCTGATTTGGGTTTCTCACCTAAAGTGGGGATAACTAATTCATAGAAATTTTGTGGTAATTTATACAATATGTTCACAGCAGTGATTTTCATATAGTAATAAATAAACATGTCAATAAATGAAAGTAATCAATAAATTAACATCATACAATTTTCATTTTCCCTAACCTTGTTTTAATTGGTGTAGTTTCTTATTTCAAATATCCCTAAATACTTATTTTTTTGATAGCTTTAGTATAATTAGTATTTTTCTTTGGTCTTTTATGCAAGAACTGAGAGCCTACCTACTACCGAGAGTATCCCACCTACACAGTGGAGCCTGGCAAGCTACCTACGTCGTATCCGATATGCCATAAACAGTAACAAACTTCATTTTCATGACCTGAATGAATGGTTTGAGGTTCTTCGTGTTCCTGGTGTGAGCTGATGCCCTTAGGGATACAATACCACACAACAGGGACAAATGGAGACATTACTGTCACCCGCTCAAGCAAATCCATGAAAAACAGGAAGACAACAAGTGATACAAGTGATGACTATGATTATTCCAGTAGTTTCTGTGATCCACCTAGCATTGGCCAGGGACTATTCATGATTCAGGGCTCAATCCTTGAGTTACTTGGGAACCATATGAAGTGCTTGCGACCCATCTGGCACCATCTGCATGCTTAGCATGTGCCTACAGTATCTCTCCACTCCCTATTAATGTTTCTTAAAAAGAAGCTTTGAAATAAACTTAAATTTTCCTGTAAAGCACAGTATTTTTTGACAGTGACATATGCCTCTAGCAAAAAAAAAGATTCTATACTGGAAATATTTCTACAGTTGTTCTTGTAAAGTTAAGAGTAGTTGTCTTATAAAATGGGTCCTTACTTTTATGGCTACATTTTAAGCTAGTGGTGAGCTTGAAGGGCACTTGGGAACATTGAAATAGAAGGGTCAGAATACAGTCAAATAAATACACTGGGTCTTTAAGAATCAAGAAACTTTTGGAAACTCACCAAGAAATGAGGGTGCCACTTTTACCTGCTTTGGCAATAGTTATTGTGCCATTTAATACAGCTACAAGGCATTACAACAGCCCATGGTGCTGTTGTAATGCCTTACAAGAGACATGTAGCAATAAAATAGGAAAAAACAACTGCTTCTGTCTCAGACCATCATAGCTGGAGGAATAACTGATAGTAGGGCCATTAAAAATGGGGGAGACCAGTACCGTTCATGATAAAAAAAGACTACTTTCTACAAAATGGGAGTTGAAGGAAATTTGCTCAATATAGTTGAAGTCATCTATCACAAGCTCATAGCAAACATTACATGCGATGGGGAAAACTAAAAGTCTTCTTCCTAAGATGAGAGACAAGAAAAAGTTGCCTACTATCACTACTTCTATTCAACATAGTACTGGAAGTACTTGCCATAGCAATTAGGGAAGAAAAAATACATTAAGGGTTTCCAGATAGGAAAAGAAGAAATCAAAACAATCACTGTTTGCAGATTGCATGATACTATACCTAGAAAACTCAAAAGTCTCTAACAAAAAGCTCCTAGAAACAATAGACATGTACAGTAGAGTGGCAGGGTACAAAATCAGTACCAAAAAGCCCATGACTTTCCTATATGCAAATAACAAAAGAGAAGAAAGTGATATTAAAAAACACACAAACCTGTTCACAATCTTGCCTCAGAAAAACAAGTACATAGGAATCAGCTTAACTAAGAAAGAACATAAGGACCTATACAAAGAAAACTACAAAATGCTGCTTTAAGAAATAAAAGAGGATATGAGGAAACAGAAACACATTCCCTGCTCATGGATTGGGAGAATCAACATTATTAAAATGACAATACTTCCTAAAGCATTACAGAGATTCAATACAGTCCCTGTACATTTTTCAAAGTAGCATGACAGTTTTCAAATAAATTGACCAAACACTCCTGAAATGCATAAGGAGCTATAAACTGCCAAAAAATAGCTAAAGCAATCTTTGGGAGAAAGAGGATGGGAGGCATCACTGACCCCAACTTCAAACTGTACTACAAAGCACTAGTAATGAAAACCACATGGTATTGGGGTATAAGCAAATCTGAGTACCTATGGAACAGAGTGGAATATCCTGACACACATTCACAAATATATGAACACTTAATCTTTGATAAAAGGGTGAAAAATATGAAGTAGAGAAGAAAATCCTCTTTAACAAGTGGTACTGGGAAAACTGGGCAGCTAATGTAAAAAAATGAACTCAGACCTCTTTATAATGCCATGTGCAAAAGTCATATCAAGATGGATAAAAGGCCTCAATATCAATACCCATCTGATAAGGGGTTAATAGCCATAATATATAAGTCACTGGTAGAACTTTACAAGAAAAAAAAAGCCAGCCCCATCAAAAAATGGGTAGAAGAAATGAACAAAAATTTCCTCAATGAAGAAATTTACATGGTCAAAAGGCATATGAAAAAAACATGCTCATCATCACTAATCATCAGGGAGATGCAAATCAAAATGACAATGAGATATCATCTCACACCATAGAGACTGGCACACATCCAAAAGAACAAGGACAACCAGTGCTGGCGTGGATGCAGGGAGAAAGGGACTCTCATCCACTGTTGGTAGGAATCTTGACGGGTTCTGGAAAACAATTTGAACATGTTGGTATAATAACAGAGTGGTTGGATGAGTCTTAGGGCAGTTCCCTCACAATTAAGAGGCAAAACTAAGACCCTGCTCCATATTGGGTGGGCAGGATGATGCCTGCGAGTATGACTCTCTGAAAAAATACAGGCATGCTTCTCCTTCACTAGTTACCCCATTATCACTAGTTCTGCATTATTCATAGCACACAACCTTAAGCTCTCCACTGCCTATGTATCCATTGTCTCGTCTAGTTTGAAAGTTAGGCATTGATCTGCCTCTTTATGCTTGTGTTAGGAATGCATGGGTGTTGGAAACTTGTGTGTACATTGGTCCGCACCCCTGACTTCTTTGTTTTCTGTAAGTGATGTCAGCCTGTACTTATATGTCAATTAAAGGAGGCCCTGTTCTGCTGCTTGGGGTCACTTGCCACCAAAATCAGTCATCCTACACGCTACCTCCATTCTACTTGTGAATTATTATCTCTGTGTCCCCTACTGATAGCGTTCACCCCAACATGGACATTCCTCCAAGTACTCGAAATTGAGCTACCATTTGACTCCGCATATCAGTCCTAGGAATATACTCTGGGGACCCAAAAACACAGAGCAGAAACACCATCTGCACTTCTGTGTTCATAGCAGCACTATTCATAATAGCCAGAATATGGAAACGACTTGAGTGGATAAAGAAACCATGGTACATCTACACAATGGGATTTAATGCAGCTGTTAGGAAAAACAAAGGTATAAAATTTGCCTGTAAATGGATGAACATAGAGTATCATGCTGAGTGAAATAGTCAGAAGGAAAAGTACACAGATAAGAATGCTTGGTGTTATAAAAAATGACTGCATTCATTTGTGGGATTTAAAAATAATGCTATGAGACTAATATCCAATTCTAGGCAAAACAGGGATCAGGAGAAATTGTCAATGGTTGGGATCTACCACAAGTGTGTGGGGATCAGTTCAGAGGCTAGATAAGTTAGAGAAGGCACCATTGTTCTAATGATTGTTGGAAATGGTAACGTCAGACTGGAACTAAGCATTTAGTGTAGGCAAAGGAATAAATATGATGATCCCTAAATGTATTGCAAGCCAAAATGTGCAAAAAAAGGAGAGAGAGACAGAGAGAGAAAGACAGAGTGAGTGAGAGAGAGAGAGAGAGAGAGAGAGAGAGAGAGAGAGAGAGAGAGAAAAGAAAAATACCTGCCATAGAGAAGAGGCAGGCTCTGGGAGGGTGAGGGAATCCAGGGATAATGGTGTTGGAAAGGGTGCACTGGTGGAGGGATGGGTACTGGAACACTGTATGACTGAAAGCAATTCTGAAAAGATTTGTAATTATCATAAAAATGACTCATGGTGCTATAATAAAATAAAAACCATCGGGGAGAATCTTCCAGAAAGGACACAACTTTGAAGGATATTTCTCTTTTGGCCTGAAGCTGGGGAAACCTGGAGAACTTCTCCACTTAAGGACCAGAATGTATTCACAGACTTTCCTATTTGGTAGACATTTAAAGAATATTTTGGGCACTGTAATTGATAACGTTAATGGTAAGATTTATGCATGAAATGTGTAGTGCATGTTCCATCTGCTGCCTTTACTTTATCTTATTTTATTAGGTCTATGAGGCTAAAAAGGCAGGGCACTTAAAAACTATTTTAATATTTTCTATGCTCAAGTCACCAGGAATACATGAACAGTCCCAGCGCATGCTTAACCACTCGAAGAAGTGCTCTTTTCTCTGGCTGCCTGTCCCTCATCCATCATCACCACAGAATAGACATGTTGGGTCTTGCACGAAGGGGAGTGTTTCTCCATCTCTCAGTGGTGCTTTCTTTGAGACAGGCTTCTGTTCAGGGCCCTGTTGAGATTTTGATTAAAAAAGACAGATATTGTACAAACTTCCATTAATGTTCTATTCCTCCCATGGCAAAATCTGGGCTCTTGCAACTTCCTCAGGGAATTAAATTTTCCATGTCTGTTGGCAAATTCAATTTTGAGTTTTACATAAAACTCAGAAAACAGTTTGTGGCCTGAGCAGGGGTTATGCTTGTAATTCAATGATTATTTGAATTGATTTTAACCCCTTTGTGACCTGGTCTCTACTTCTGTAATCCACAAACCATTAGCTTTCTACAATAAAATACTTTTGTAAAAATAAATAAGTGAAAAGTATTTGAAGTATTTAATTTTCTTTTGTCCTCCTTACTCTCTGTTAATGAAATATGATTTGACTTATTTTCATAAGGCTTTATAAAGTAAATGAAAAGTATGAATATGTATTTTTATCATGCTCAGTGCCTAGTTAACTAATGTTAGGTAGCACTTCAAATACCTTCCTTGATACTGTACCTGTGTGCTCCTGTTTATATGTGTGTGTAAGTGTGTGTGCATAATTTGTACCCCACCCTTTACCATGTTCATGCACATGTAATTTTTTTTCATAAATTCAGGGACTTAGTTATTCAGATAATCCGAACCTTTCCTATCCCCTCCCCACTTCTCCCTTCCTCTCTTCCTGAATCTTGTTCCTTTCTCTTACTCACTAGCATTTTTCCAGTATTGGAATTGGAGTAATAGAGGAAACACAAACATATAATTTTGACTTCTTTTTCTGAATTGACTAAACAAGTGCTGTAAAAAATATATGAAGCACCCCTTATAAAGTTGAGGGCTATAGTTCCTACTGAATTTTATTTTTCCTTTCTTGAGAGATAGAGGAAAGAAATGAGGGTGGGCATATATGCTTGTTTTCTGCTCCCAATCCAAATTGCTTACCTTCTTGTGACGGGTTTTCCTTTGGGATTCTGTGGAGTCAAAATATACTATGCAACAGTTCTCTATAATCTCTCAGACAGAATAAGCTAAATCTGTTAAATTGTCGTTAAGTAGCCAACCCCTACTACTTGTTCCTGGAGCAAGCAGATACCCTTGGCTCTACTAGCATGAGACAGGACATATGGAGATGTTACTGGTGTCCGCTCAAGCAAATTGATGATGAATGGGAAGACAGTGATACAGTGATAAGTAGCTAGGCTTTATGTTTTTTAAAACCTTTAAGATTTTGAGCATAAGTCACACTTATACATTTCACTTAACCATGAACACATAGAAAACAGAAGCCATCTAGTCTTCTGCCATGAATTTTGGACCCAGTTTTCTTCAACACCTTCCTTTGTTGAAACTCAGTCTTTCAAAGGAAACCAAGGAAGGGAGTAAATGGATATAAAAATTAACAGGAGAAAAAGATAATAAGACGGATGTTCTCTGAGTCCCTAAAGTTTCTTGACACTTGAGCGGGCATATGGCGCTACTGTATAGGGCTTTACTCATTGTTGACGCTGCTGCCAGCAATCCCTGTGCTCGACTGATCATGAGGTGTCCAGGAGGGAAGGTGGCTTCTAGCCCTGGCCCGCCATCCCAATAGAGCCTTGCAAGAAGCAAGTGAATTTATATTTTTATAATTACTATTATTGTTTATTTTTCTTCTTCACTATGCTTTTAGAACTAATCAAGTTTTTTAATTTTATTTACTTTTGTGGTTGAGCCACACCTAGTGGTGCTCAGGGCTGGCTTACTCAAAACTCTCTGCTCAGTGAGGCTTAGGAGAAATACATGGGTTCTGTTGGGGAGCAGCTGGGGTCCCCAACAGTATCAGGAAATGAGTTTTCTTCTACCTCCAAGGCTTGCAGGAATGGATGAAAACTCATGAATCCAGAGCAGTTCCAAAAGTCTTTTACTAATTATCAAAAATAAAACAAACTCTACCACTACAATCCAAGATTATAATAGGATTTCCCAGACCTCTAGGTCTTGGTCAGAGCTCGCACCATGCATTGGGGTTCAAGTCTCCTGCCAATATGAATGGATCTACCTCAGGTCAGTCCCTTTATGTATACCCCAAGGCAATAATCCTATCTTCAGGGAATGATGGCATAAACAAAGATCAAATAATCAGATTCTAGGTATAGATGTAGGGTGGTGCCAAACTTATCTTAGGTCTAAACAAATGATTATGCTAGCCACTAGTCCTTCCTCCCAGTGTTTTGACATTATCTCTTATGTAAAAACACTAGAGAGAGAGACAGACAGAGAGACAGAGAGAGACAGAGAGAGAAAAAAGAGAGAGGGCTAGTATAAAGAAATACATCTTAATGGATGTATATTTATGGGGGAGAAACATCATAATTTCACAGATTTCATGCAATCTAGATAGTACCCACCAAGTCCTTCTTATTTCTATTCTGCACCAGGGTGATTCTAAGTGTCTTGTCCTCTGTTTACTGAAAGCTTCATGATCTCTTGCTTGAGGGCAAAACTAGTATGATCTCTCCTTTGATATTAAATGGTAGTCTCAACTTAGCCAGGGTGGTGATCTCCTGGTAAGTTCTAATTGTCCCACACTGGAGTCAGTGGGTTTAAGAGGATTTGTGCCCAATCTAGATAACAGTGAAATCATGTTAGAGATTATAATAATATTTCAGAAGTTATTAATTCAGAGTCAAAATGACTCCTGTAACTGGCAATGTTTACACAGAAGAGAGATATCATTAGCATGAACCATGACGTTTTTTTTGAAATTATTAAATCTATCTATCTAGTAGTTGTTTAGGGTTCTTTGTTGACAGGACTCTCCCTGTCAACAGTTAGGATTACCTTGCTGTATATAAGGGGACTGACTTGAGACATGGGCCTCTTCTTTTGGGTAGGTCTCCTCTCTGGTTAGACTATCTTTTGTGGGACTCCTTTCTGGTAGGATCCTCTTTGGTGGGAGACTTGGGCTTGAGTTCTTTCATTATATAGGATTGTGGTTTTGTACTATTAAAAGCCTTTGTGGAACTGTGCTGGACTCAAGAACTTTTTATCCATTCCCCACCGCTGGGCTTGAGGTAGAAGAGACCTTCTGTCCTAATACCGTTGGGGGCCCCAGCAGCTCCTCAACAAGTGATGAAGAGCACTTTTTCATATGCCGTTTGGCCATTTGAATTTCTTCTTTGAGAAAGTTTCTGTTCATTTCTTCCCCCTTGCCCCTTTGTCTTTGATAGGGTTGGCTTTTTTTTTCCTTGTAAAGTTCTACCAGTGTGTCTTATATATCTTGGATATTAACCCCTTATCAAATAGATATTGGGTGAATATTCTTTCCCACTCTGTGGGTTGTTTTGTACTTTGGTCGCCATTTCTTTTGAGTGCACCTACTGTGATATATATATATATATATGTATATATATATATATATATATATGTTTAGCTTGACTTTTTTCACTTTTACTTCCACTTTTTTATTTTGGCCTGAAGAACTCATAATAATTTCTTTCACTCTGGACCTTTTAGCTATGAATTGTCTGATTTAATTCATCTAAAATGATCTGTTTCTTCATTAAAAGAAAACCTTATCCAAGTCTCATGTATATATAGCAAAGTGTATGCATAATAAATGTGAGTTATCAATGTTATCAATGTATTTTCAGTCTGAAATAACCTATGTAACTAGACCCTGTCTCAAGGAAACATGACCAGCATCTGGAGACCATCATGCTCCTTCCCAAATATTGATTCTATGAAAGTGTGCTACTCTGATAACTGAACATCAGAGATGTCATCGAACTTCTTTTTTCATTATGAATATGTGAATCACTGTGAGTGAGGTGTTTTATCCCCACTTACTTGTCTTTGTGAGATTCATTTATGTTACTGGATATATAAAATGAATGTAAACTTGTACTGTATTCCATTGTATAGATAAACCAATAATCATTTATCCATATTACTGATAGTCTTCAATTTTGGTTGATTATATATTGGGAAGCTGTATTTCTACTTCCAAATTTTGTCCCTCTCACATTTACTTCATCTCAAGAGTTCCAAAACTTTTAACTCATATCCACACTAAATTCAAGTACAAAGTCTTATCTAAATATAACTTGGATTAGAGATGGATGAGACTTCAAACCATCTTGCCAGTGATGTGAAACCGTGAGACCAGACATGTTACTTTGTTCCTCCAAATTTCCTCAAAGGGACAGGCAGAGTGTAGACACTTCCATTCCAAAAAGGGAGAAATTAGAAAGAAGACGATGGTCCTAAGCAAGTCCAAAACCTAGAATAGCAATTTTCATAAGATTGTCAGTTTTAAGAATAATCTTCTTGGTTTGATTCAGGCTATTCTCACTGTGTTGGTCACCTTTACAACGCTAAGCAGCAGCTCTGTTACTTAGGATCTTGTTGGTAGCTCAGCTGCTCAGACTCCAGATGGCCACTTTGACTCTGAGCTACTTAGTGGCAGCTACATGGTCCTCTGAAACCACGAGGGGAAAATCTTCATCCTCTTGGCCTGTGCTGTCTACACCTAAGGTTGCAGTGGTAGTCCTGTCCATCTCTGAGCCATGGATCAGTTGTCTCTTTGAAGGTTAATTCATGACTACCACTAAGTAGTTTTATTTTTTTTTTTTGATCCTGTAGAAGCACAGAAATCTTAGGTCAAAATTTCTTAGGTCAAGATTTGTTCAAAATCTGTGTTCTTTAGTTTAAGCTAATGTGATATTTTCCATGTGCTATCCCACGTCTTTTCCTGGCTTCTACTTTAATCCAGGGATGATCTTTTTTATGAAGTGGTTGTACTGCCACAATCTTCGTGAGCTCTTGGGAATACTGCTTTCTCGAATTTTCAAATCTTTAATTTCAAATCTTTTATTTGGCCTATTTCCTTAATTTTTTCTTTCTCCCTTCACATTTTAAGTGGAAGTAGAATGATAAAACCAGTCACACCTTCAGCACTTTTCTTAGAAATTTCAAGCTATCTATCCAAGTTCTGTTTCCACAAAACACCAGAACACAGTTCTGTCAAGTTCTTTTCCACTCTGTAACAAAGATTACAGTTTTGCCATTTGTATGAACATGACTTTCATCTTGTATGACCTTCACCTGATCTTCATCTTCATCTTATCACGGCTCACTAATACTCCCCTCAAATCTCTTCTATCCTCTCTGCCTATTTTCCAGTTAATTATAGTTACATCCACAAGTGGAGGCATTTGTTTTAGTAGCACAGTCTTTCACCAGTCCAGGACCTGTTTTAGTCTACTTTGCTGCCATATCAAAATCTTACTCAATGGTTTTCAAGTGGTAGAAACTAAGTTTCTTAGTGTTGGGATAAGGTTCCAGAATCAGGCACTGACTGGTTTGCTTTTGCCTGAGTTTCTGTCCTTGTTTTGTAGTGACTGCCTATTTACTGTGTTCTCCATAACCTTCCATAGCTTGGCTTGTACTTACCTAATGCTTCTTAGGAACTATCCCGTATCAATCAGAGCCTCACCCTCATGAATTCGTTTAGGTTTACCTACTGTTCTAAAGACCTTATTTTCAAATGTAGTCATGTTGGAAGTTAGGGCCTAACAAGTGTTGGCAAGAGGGATAGAGCTATTCAGTAGCTAACAGGACTTAAGTCATATATTTTTCAGATAAATATATGCTAGACCTATATTTATATAGAGGCAAATTTCTTAAAGAGATGGATCCTTTCTGAATTTTAGTTTGGCTACTATTAATTGAGTGCTTATGCCTGGGTCTGTATCTCTATGATAATTGATATTCTGAGATATTACATTGTTCTGTTTATTTATTCCTGCAAACAAATTCTATAGTAGGCATAAATCCCAACTTTTTAGCAATACTACTTTATTAATCTTGACTCTTCTCATCTTCATGAAAAGAAACTGTGAATTTTGTACAAGTATTGATTTGAATGTTAAATTTCATTGTATTGAATCTATAGATTTTTAAAAGTGTCTCATTCAATATAAAAGTCATGGATGTATATCTTTTTATAAAAATTTTATAATCTTTTATGCTGCTGTTAAAATATGTCATTCAGTTTCAAGTTTTAAAGGTACTTCTATTAGACATAGTACTCCAGGTTGGTAGTTGTTTTTTGCAGCTCTTAAACTACTATTCCATTATCCTCTGGATGCTATCATTTTATTTGTCAAGTATTGAAACTGTAGCTCTTTTGAAGATAATGTGTTATGTTTTATTTGATTCTTTTATATATATTTATATAAATGTGTTATATTTCTTGAAAACTTTCCATGTTTCTCTATGTCTTTGTTATTCATTTTATTCCGTGAGTTAGTTTCCCAATATTTTTCCTCTGTTGAATCAAGCCTCCTAGTACTTTTGCCCTTATTCTGGCCCTCCCTTTCATCTGTAAGATCCCTTTTACTTACTTTTTACCAGTGGAATATACAGTTTTGTTGACAGAAGAATCATAAACATCAGCTATCTACTAAAAGGGATGGGATTAATTATAAAGAGAATCTGCAACCCCTAATCATCCCACCCCTTTTTTCTATCATTATCTGATATTTTTGTAACATGGGTGGGGAGGGTGAGAGGGTTCACACAAGCTTGGTTGTCATACCCACACATTTTCTTTTTGAAAGATATGGTGCCTTGTGTGATCTTAGTTCTTTAAGTTGTGTTTCTACACATGCTTGCTGGAGGTTGCACTCTTACTGGCACATGTTTTCATCTTGGGATTTGCCCTGGGTTGTTCTTATGCATACTTATAAGGAATTTCATTCTTTATGTAGTGTCTGTTCAGTTGCTTTATAAGTTGCAATGGTTACACACATGTGGTTGAAGTGGCCGGAAAACAATTGTGTATGTGGTGATCTCAGCTGTTTCTAGGCACTAAGGGTAGGGCTGCCAGGATTAAGCTCTGAGCATGTTGTATGACTGGACAATTGAACTCAAGTCTATCAGCAGTTGTTTCAAGAATTTTGCCACTCCCTTATTAGGTGCATATATCTTTTGGACTGTGAGTTCTTCCAGATGTACATTGATCATTAAGAAATTAACTTTGTTGTTTCTTATGACCTTTATTTCAGCATAATGCTAGTATGGTCACCCCTGGCCTTTTTGAGGGGGTTGTTTGCTTGAAGAATTGTTTTCCAAGCTTTGACTTTGAATCTGTGTTTGCTCATACTGTTCAGATGTGTTTCCTCCAGGCAGCAGAGCACTGGGTTCAATCTTCTAATTGATCCTGACATGGTGTCTCTTAATTGGTGCATTTAGTCCACTGATGTTGAGAGAGGTTATTATTATAAAGTCTTGTGCCATATTCCTGCAGGAGTTTGGCATGTTTGTGGGGCTCTTCTTGTCTTATAAGTAGCCTGTTTATTTCTCTGTAGCAAGGGTTTTTAGTCAGGAATTTCATAACTTCCTGTGTTATTACCTGTGAAGTTGTGTATTGTTCCTCCAGATATGAATGAGAGTCTGGCTGGGTAAAGCATTCTTGGTGAGACCTTCACTTCATTGTGTTTTTTCACTATATTCCACCACTGTCTTTAGGCTTAGAGTTTTTGTCTGATAAATCTTTTCAAATCTTAATTAAGCTCCTTGTATATAATTTCATATATTGATCTTGATGCTTTCAGTATTCTATACCTATGGTTTTCATCATTCGGATTAGGATACTTTTATTTGTACTTTTATTTGTATTTCTTTTAGCTGGCACTCTTTGGACCTCCTGGATTTGAGTGCATGAACTCTTCAGCTCTAGGAACTTTTTTGGCAGTGATATCTTTGACTGTTGTTTCTTTATCAGAGTTATCTTCCTGTCCCTCAAGACCCCTATGGGACTTATGATTCTTCTGTTGTTCCTCTTGAATTCATCCCAAAGTTCTCTTGCCATATGTTGGTTTATTTTGAGTAGTTTTTTTTCATCTTCTGCTCTTGTCTGTAGGTTTTCTGCACCTCGTCTTGGAGTGGTGATGGGGCATAAGAGAACAGTGGTGTTCTTCGTGGGTGTGGGGCTGGGGAATCCTAATCTGGGGGATGGTGAACCTGAGTAAAATGTATGGCCGCTGACCCTGCTGAGCTTCCTCAGTTTTCTGGGACCAAGCTGGGCAATTGAACTCATAGCCTCATTCTTGCAAGGCAGTTGATTTAACCAGCGAGTCATCTCACGTTCCCTATGCCTCTACTCTTTTATGGGTGGGAATCAGGCTGATATCACAGTTAAAATATGGACTATACCTTGTCAAAAATGAAGTTTAGTCAATGCAGGAGGAAGGAGACTAAACCAAGAGTAGAACCAAGAACTGTAGAAATCTAGTCCCACATTCATCCCTGATCTAGGAACTGGCAATATGTTCCTAAATAAATTTCAGAGTGATTTAGACCAGTGACTACCATGTGACTTTGATGTTCTTCACCCAAACTTTTTGGTTTTCATTTTTTTGGGGGACTCTGTGTGTGGGGGGGGGGGGGCTGGGATCTGATCCAGGCCACTACTTTACCACGGACAACTATTTTTCTGGCCCTGACTCTCACTTTAGAATAGTAGTGTCTTACATTCATAATATCCAGTTGTTGTCATTTATATTGAATATGTGGGAGCATCAGGGTCTTAAGACCCAGATGCCAACATGAGCTCACTAATTCAGGTGTGACCGAGATTACATTTCATGATCTAACCAGCTCCAGCTCATTACAGTGCATTTATAGTCTTGATAAGCCAAGCCCAGTTTACCTCACTTCAGTAACTCAATCCCCTAAACTCGATTCAAGTTAACGCAACTCAGCCCAGCTGAATTGAGCTCCGTGCAGTTCAGTTCAACCACCCGATTGAGTTTTTTTTCAATGGCACCAAAAAGCTTAGCTCGGGTCAAGTTTAAGTTCAACATTTTCCACGTCCCCAGATACTTCGGTGACTGTGAATGGGGATAGCCCCTGATTTTTTCAGTGACATTTGGTGGTTTTTGGACATTTTTCTCATAGTAGTATTGGGGTGTATTGTATACACACCCCCCCACACTCCATCGGGCCGCCATTTTCCACATCCGGACTTCCCTCTCGTCAGAACTCCACCCAGCGACAGCCTATCACAGCCTATCTTGCGGTTCATCTATAAATGCTATATTTAGAGGTGACTACAAGGATATGCCACCTGCATGGCAAGCCTGGCAAGCTGCCCTGTTTTATTTGATATGCCAAATACCAGTAACAATTATATTAGTTCATTCCCATGACCTAATATAATGGTTTGAGGCTCTTTATGTTCCTGGAGCAAATAGATGCCCTTGGGCTCTACTAGCATGAGACAGGACATATGGAGATGTTACTGGTGCCCGCTCTAGCAAATAGATGATCAACAGGAGGATAGTGATAGTGATAGTGATGTGGGGGGCAACTACTCTTAGGTCTTCAGATTAGCAGAGATGTACTGAGGGGGTTGGATTTGCATCCGACAAACTTTATCTACAACAGGACCTGACTTAAATACTATTATATGCCTGGATTTTTATCATGAGAAATTTAGAAATTAGCACGTATCTTTGAGAGGGATCAGGGTACAAAGTGTTTGTTTCTCCATACATTTCTTTTATCTAAGCACTAAGTATGGCTACTTCAGCTGCTTTTGATGCTTACAGACATGTTTTTTTACATTATTCATTCTATAACTATTGCTAGTGGTCAGCTCATTCTGATGAAAGCTACTATAGTAGCATCTAAGAGGTATAACTCTCTCATGAGACTGCTTTTTTTTAAGAAATTAGGCACTAGTGGTGTTTTTTTAAGAAGTCAAAGAATTTGGGGCCAGAGCGATAGTCCAGCACGTAGGGCATTTGCCGGCCGGGTTCGATCCCGGCATCCCATATGGTCCCCTGAGCACTGACTGCCAGGAGTAATTCCTGAGTGCAGAGTCAGGAGAAACTCCTGAGCATTGCTGGGTGTGACCCAAAAAAGCAAAAAAAAAAAAAAAAAAAAAAAAGAAAAGAAAAGAAAGAAAGAATTCAAAGAATTTCTCCCTCGCCTTGTTGCTACTCACTCTTGAAGAAAACTGCTTCTTCTAATAAGCTAGTGCATTTAAAAAATATGAAATATACAAACTGCACAACTATGTTTTCTTTTTATTTCCATTTTATTTTTAAATAAGATGCAGTATATAATTTTTATTTTTCTGAAGGAGAATGAATGGACTTAAATATAACCGTTATCATTTATTCATCATATTTGCCATCTTTTAAGAACCTCTTTCGATAAAAAGTGTTATTTAAATTGAGAAGTTATTAATACTTGTTCTGATTTTGGGCCCCACTCTGCAGTGCTCAAGGCTTACTCCCGACTTTGTGCTCTGGGATCACTGGGTATGCAGGACCATGCTTGCTGCTGGATGGAACCTGGGTTCTCATGCAGCCTATCTGCTGTCCTATCTCTCCAGCCCCTAATGATACAATTTTGCATTTGAAATTTGTGGAAGTCAGGAGAAATAGCCATCACATAAGACATTTTCCTATAGGTTAACCAAAGTGACAGAATGATGTTTACATAATCATGTAATCTTTAAATCAAAATGAGGGCAGCATCAGTCAAATGATTTGATGAATGTCTAACATAATTTCCTCAGCACAAATTATTCATCCATGGGAGTACGTAATAAAACAGGATTTTCATGTAATACATTACTTCTCACATACTAAAGATATCACTAGATGCCCTGGAAAAGAATGGTATTTATAAATATCAGGAACAAACAGGGATGTTTATACTCTTTCTGGTACTTTACTGTTTAGGCTTTTTGACAGCCAGTCTGTGCTAGTTCAAACACAATAAACTGTAGTGCAAACAGAATGAGAACAAGGTATTGTTTAATTCTGTTCATTTGTCTAAGGAGTAAAGTCCTGTGCATAATAGCTTTCAAAGCATGTTAATTTCAAAATAGAATTCAAGGCGTCTGTATGTGCTAAGTGTGAAACAGAGAGTATGCCAGCAGTAATTCCCCTCATGGCTTCCTGAAGTTTTCTTTGTCTTTATTCATTCACTCACTGTGTGCCATTTTATTTCGTATTCTGCTAAGTCAGTGGATATGGTATCATCAGTGTTCAAAAACAGATAGGGGCAAAGGTCAGATGTTTACCAACAGCCTTATGTCATGGGTACAATGAGTCAGAAAAGTTGATCAGCTGAACTCCAGCTCTGGTTTGAGGCATTTTTTTTTTACTTGAAAGTAGGGATCCAAAAACAAGAATCTACTACTGTGGTTTGTTTCTTACTAGATCATATTGTCGTGAAACAGACTGCATTTTCTTTTGTTTGAAAGTTTTAATTTTTTTTTCTGCTGCAAGATGTTTAAAACAGAAACTGCCATAAGTGAAAGGCTTTCTTAGTGCAATTTATTTCCTTTCAAGTTACAAAAGAATTGAGAAAGAAAACATTTTTATCTTATCACACTCCTTGTTTTTTCTTGAAGGAAGTCTGCAGGGGTAATGAAACAGTTGGTGACTTTTGAAGAAGAGGAATGGGAGCAAGGAGATAACTCAAAATTGTCCATTATCATTTAAATGGAAACAAAGAATGTGCTAGTATTGATGAAAAGAATGTGTCTTAGGCAAAAACATACCCCCTCCTGATATAGAAAAAAAAACTATTTTCCATTTAGCGAGATAATTTGCTTGTGGAAAATTTAAAATATTGAAAGGAAGAGAGATAAATTGAATTATATTGTGTGTGGCGGTGGGGCTGGTCAGGTGGTGGGAGGGGAGTGAAAACTGCCAAGGCTCAGGATTTCATGACTGCAAAGAGATTTAGATGCCTCTAATAGGCACCTCTGTCTCTCTCCTTTTTGCATAAGTAAAGGAAAATCCAGAGACACTGACTTGTCCCAATTGGTACCATCTTTTTACTGACTGAAAGAAATCTAAAGTAGAAAGAAAGCCTAGTTGCTGAACCAGTGAACTCTATCTGATATTGTAGGTAAATAGCTTCAAAGCCACCATGAAACCCTATCAGTAACAATATTATAAATTGTTTTATTTTAGTACCTTGGGGAGAAATCTATAAAAGCTGTCCTGACCAAAAGACGGTGGCACATGCTGCCTGAGCCCACCTGGCTGAGCACATGTGGTGCCCGAGCACGTGTGTCGCCTGCATCTCCCCTCTTGAGATGTGTACTCTCTCTTACTTTCCCTCCTCCTTCCCTTTTCTAAAACCTCCTTAATAAACCTGTTTTACTTCACTGCTCGTCGACACCTGAAAATTCTTTTTCTGCGAGGGAGACAAGAAACCTGAGGAAACCCTGGGTAAGGCCAAGGACTGACTTGCCTTTTATCAGTCCTAAGCCTGCCCAGCAGGTCCCGGGCGGTGGGGGCAGCTGGGGAGAAAGCGACCATCTCTCTCCCCTTCCGGCCTCACATAAGCCACCCGTGAGGCCCGCCTGTATCATTTTGCATCATGGTGCATCATGGTGCCTAAAATGAAAAGCAAATTTTAAAACCATGTTTGATATTCACATATGAAACTTTCATATTAAATATCAAAGTAACCAATAAGTTTTTGTTACATATATATTTTTAAACTTTTGGCTATTGTTCTTAAGAGATCCTGCTAATCCTATTCTTGCCCAAGTTCACTCTGTGGGATCCATCTCCTTCAAAACTCAGGGGCAGGTGCCCCTCAGCAGCTAATAACTAAGTCATCATTCAAGGCACTGCCAAGGGAGGGGATTAGAGATTGGTCTTTCTTTTCCCTCCAGTCCTCATTTATTTTTAAGTAATTGCTGTACTTAAATATTTTTATCTGTGGAAAAACACATTTGCCATGTTAACAGTTTTGAAACATACAGCTCAGTAGTCATTGAATACATTCACATTTTTGTGCAACCAATGCCACGATCCATCTGCAGAATTCTTTGTCTTGCCAACCCGAAACCCTGTGCTCATTAACAAGTCTCCAAATGTAATGTAAGCCTTGTAGCATGAGTGAGATATTACCATGCAGAGAGAAGTGAGGGAAAGTTACTGCAGGGAAAAAAAAATCCAGCACCATGTGAGCTTCAGGCTCCTGGTATTTGGGTTGGGAGTTATTTGTAAGAGGCTAGGGATGAACTATGGAGGGAGACATACCTGCCATGGAATGTCCTTTTCTGCTGGCTAGTACAGCTGGATCGCATTGGTATTAATGGTATTGATGGAGATTTTTTCACATGCTCTTATTCTTGCTCTAAGTCTCTGTTAGGTATTTCTGGGACCCTCCTCTCCCATAATGTCTTCCTCCTGGACTTAGTATCAGTTTCTCCCATTTTCTGCTAGTGATTTTATTTAGATTCTTGAGCCTTCTGTTGCTTACTGTGTCCTTGACCAGATCATTCTCTCACTTGCTCTGAGTTCCTGGGCTGATGGGCATGCTCAGTTCTCAGCATATCAGCTTTCCTGTGACTCAAAAGGGGCAGCAGTGATTGATCAGGCTTGCTTTTATGTTCCTTTCATGCAGCGTGTGAGTAGGGGGGAGAGAGGTGTAAATGGGAGAGAGGGAAGGAGAGAGAGAGAGAGAGAGAGAGAGAGAGAGGGGGGGGTGGGGTCAGTAAGACTGTATTTGTCAAGACCAGAGTCTTAGAGACTCCCAGAACTTGTTTAACTTATGTCATAAACTCTTCTATTTTCAAGAATCATAGTTATCCCTCAGGTTCAAACGCAAGCATTGACAACGCAAGCACAGGCCTCTTGCTTCTGGCTTTGCCTCTTGCTCGATTATAAAGGCATCATTACTAATACATAGTTTGCTGTCCTTTTGTGAAATTAAAACCAGCTCTGAATATCTAACTGGAATAGGAATGTCCCTATAAAATGTAAGGAAGGGGGATGGAGAGATAGTACAGGGGTTTAGGCACTTGCTTTGAGTACAAGCAAGCTCAGTTCAATTTCTGATACTCATACTACTCCATAGGTATCATCAGAGGTTATTTATGAGCAGAGACTCAGGATTAGTCCTGGGTGCCCTGTATGGTCCATGTTTCATTAAAAGACCCCCACCCTTTAATGTGAATAATAAGATGTATCAGAGAAAATCTTCTTAAAAACAAAGCCATAAACCAACTATATGTTTCATGCAATCCAAAGCCTATTTATCATTGGAGAGTTTACTTAGTCTAAGTACCTACAGTTTTAAGAATTACTTTTTTTTGCCATACGGTGGTATACAGGACTTACTCCTGGCTCTGAGCTCAGTGATCAATCCTAGTTATGCTGAGGAACCATATGGGATGAACCTGGGTCAGCTGCATGCAAGGCAAGTGACTTACCTTCTGTACTATTGCTCTGGCCCCAGTACCTGCATTTTTTGAAGGTCAGTGTTTCAAAATCTACAGTGTTGGCACGAAGGGAGGCCAGAGTTCCACCTGTTGCAGGCAACTTCAGAGTCATCAGAACATGAAGTCCAGATCAACCAGGATAAGGGTTAGGACTTCAGGGCCGTTCATCTCTCTAGGACCCCAATGGGCTAAAGCCAGAAAGACCCACTGAGCTGCCAGAAATTGGGTGTGAACACTGGGTGTGAACATCCACTATTAGACTCTGAGCACCAGAATCAGAGCAGATGAAGCATGGCAAGGAGAGTCACCAGGAATCAGCCTCGGAAAACACAGACTGTACTTCCAGAGTCTTTGCCTCCAGATTCGGACCCTGTAACTTTCCATTAGAGGGAAAATCTGCAGAGTGTGGAAGGTTAAACCACCTGCTCCCATCACTGGAAATCCAGGAAAGGATGTTTTCACTGTAAAGCCACCAATAGCAGCAGGAAAGTACAGCTGGGCTTGGAGTAAGGATCCTGGAGTAGTTGACAGTAACCAAGTTCCGGCAGAAAATGCGGTTGGCCATAGGAGAAGGGAGGCTGATGGATTTTTCTTACAGGCTGGTCTTCCCCATCCATGCAGCAGTTAACCCCCACCCCTGCACACCCCACACACACAGATTGACTTTTTTCATATATATCCAAACTCTCAAACAAACATACTAAATCAGATTCACAGCACTTACTACTGGCAAAACAAAGCAGATGCCTGGAAATAAATGGTTAAATCTGATGACAGAACAATGATGCGCATTCCTCCGAAGTACTGAAAAACAGGGACTTTATAAGACCTTCACTTGATTTGTTTGCTTATACTTGGGCCTCCCAAGTAGTTATTCAGAAGACCTGGGGGTACCTCCTGGCTATTCTCTGCCAAATGTCAGATGGCTTAATGTGACCAGGAGCTCTTCCTCTGAATATTTTAGGTGTTGAAATGAGTATCAACTAGTTCAAGTTCCATAGAGACCAAGTGATGTGCCCAAGGTCAGTGATCATACTTGATCACAGCAATTCTTTCCACACTGTCTGAATACCCAGAACCAGAACAGTTTCTTTTCTTTTTTTTCTTTTTCCTTTTGCTTTTTGTGTCACACCCAGCAGTGCTCAGGGGTTACTCCTGGCTCTGCACTCAGGAATCTCTCCTGGCAGAGCTTGAGGGTCCATATGGGATGCCCGGGATCGAACCCGGGTTGGCAGCATACAAGGCAAGATGCTCTACCTGCTGGACTATTGCTCCGGCCCCAGAACCAGACAGTGTCAACTTCATTACCCCCACAGTCTCTTCTCTTCACACAGAAGCTTCTACACACAGAGCATACTCCAATAATTTTCTAAAATGTCATTAAAATTGAGAAGATACTTAAAAGGACATATGAGAAGCCATATTCAACAAGTACAGAAATAAATTAGAGATGAGAAAATATTAAAATATCCGACCTGCGTGGGTATCTGCATAATATTTAAAATGATCTCATCCATTTAGTTCTAGTGTTTGATGTCCTAATCTGAAATGTGAAAAATGTTCTCGTGGAGAGGCAGGCGAACTGAAGAAGGATATTTTAATATACAGTGAAATATAAATTAAAAAGCTCTCTAAAGCTATTAGTAAAAGTACTGAAATACATTAGCAGGTGCATGGTTCAACTTTGGATGAATGTTCTTTGAAATAGGATTCATCACTAAAATTAATCTGAGAGGCGTCAAATCTGTGCTGGGTTAAAGAGGTGACAAATGGGAAAATTTCATTGAGGTTCCAAATTGTAAAAGTCTTACAATTAATAATCCTCTGTCATGGGAGACGTGAGCACACAGGAGTTTAAGAAACTCTCATCTTGTGGGATAGGGTGACAAAGAAATCTGAAATATTGTTGCTGAAAGGAAAGTTCTGGACATCAGTTGGATGGATATAGTTTTATAAATGATTTCAAGAAGGCTTTGACTAACAATGAAGATAGTGGCTGCGGCGTTTGTGTTAGCAGAGCTTGTGTATTTCAACCCGTTGGTCAAATCCTTTCTTAGATTTTATTAAGTACAGTATTTTCCTCGACATGTCTTTAATTCAGAGCTTTTTAGAGTTGGTGCACTTTAGAAGCATCAATATTCCTTCATTAGTGATTTCTGTTATGGATCGTCATTCACACGGACTCACATCATGAAAACGAGCATAAAGAGAAGGTGGAGGGATGTTATACTTCAACTGTCAAATCTCTCTGTCTCCCCAAGTAACTAGAATAACATATTTTTAGTTTATCAGAAGGATGCAAGCCTGCAGCAATTCACAGGCAGATTTTTATGTTCCAGAGGATCAGTTCAGGGTTACCTGCTTGTGGGGTGTGTGTGTGTGTGTGTGTGTGTGTGTGTGTGTGTGTGTGTGTGTTCGTGCGTGATGTCATCTCAGAGGTTAGGCAGACACTTGCCCAGCACATCACTTGATTATACTTGGGAACAGTAGGAAGGGACTCAGGTGACATGTCGCTCGGCTTCTGACCTGGTCTTACTGAAGCTTTCTGTGAGAAACAAAGCTGCGACTGAAGTTGATTAGGCTGCCCATTCTGCCTTTATGATTTCATAGTACAAGTGACTGTTGCGACAGGTGGCTGCCAGAGGGTGTCACCCCAGGGACTGACATGTGTCCCACACAACTGAACCTCTTGAGGGGGAACTTCTGAGACCTGTGGGAGGACTCAGCAGCTCCACATCTTCAAATAAGCGTCAGTGCATCTCCTGTTGGCTCCAGTGTCTGCGGAATTCTGCGGGAGTCTTTAGAAATTGTTGCATTCCTGTGCTAGAGTTCACTCTAGACTGGCTTGCATTGACCCCTAATTTCACCCCGTCTGCCCACATATACTTCTAAATGCAATGAAAGAAAGAAGAGAGATGGAGAATTAGGGGTGGGGTGGGGGTATAACATACATTTAGGGACTGGAGAGATGGTACAGTGGTTCAGGCGCTTGCCTGGCACCCCAGTTGTCTCCTGAGCACTTTCAGGAGTAATCCCAAAGCACAGAGAGTAAGCCCTGAGCACTGCTGGATGTGGCCAAAACTCCCAACCCCAAAGAAAAAGGTTTAAAATAAGCTTTCTTGTCTTGCCCACCTTCTATCCTTATACTCCCCACATCTTTCCTCACTCATGCTCTTGAGTTTCTAAGGTATCATCAGATCTACCACCATATTCCAAAATGTAATTTTCAATCTCCCTCCTTTGAGCCTGTTACTATAACTTCATTGTCCTCTTGTTGGTAATGGAACCATTTTCTTGCAGACTGAGCTTAAGAAATAATCTCGGTGTCAGTTTTTGTAATTTCAGACCTCTTGCTTGTTTGTATTTAGGAATCTAGTGAGTCCTGTCTTTGCTTGTTCTCATCTTTGGTTGAGCTTTACGCATGCCAAATGCCATCTGCTCCTCTCTGAGATTATTCAGTCAGTGCCTGGATCTGGAACATGTCTTACAGAAACTGGGTTCTGAGTTGCCATATGGCTCCAGATACTTCTTTCTTAATTGGAGAACGTTTCCCTTGTTCTGTGTCTACAGTTAACCTCTGTGTATTATTTAAACATGATGCCTGGCCCATCCTGCCTGGATCTGGTTTTCCTGTTCAAAGATTGAACATCCCTATAAAGACTCCTAGGTAGAAATAACAGTGTGAAGAAGCAATTGCTATCAGTTTAACTGGAAAAATTTTTGAGTGTTCCAAGACAAAATAATTACTTGCTCAACCATGCAAAAATAACACATAAGACCTAAAATAGTATCAATATAGAGTTAGAGCGGGACTGCTATGGTACATATCCTGGGTAAAGTAGTTCCAGGGCAGGAGCTTGGCAGTGCCACTCTCTCTGCTTGGGTGCATATTGCCTCCGGAATAGCTGCTGCAAAAATGCTGACTGCTATTTCCTTTCACGTTATGCCTTTTGTTGTAAAAATAAAAATCCTCTTTGGGTTTCTTTCAGTCTTTTCAGGGAAAGCTGCTAATAAAAGCCCTTTGTGAAAGCAAAGTGGAATGACATGGATTTTTTTTAGAAAGTGAGGGAGACCTGTATATCTTGAAGGAAGGATGTATGGTCAGGGGCCATCAGTGCACATGACCGATGCTTAGGCACCAGCATCTTCTTTCATTTCTGTGAGCCCAGCTTTGTTCTATCAGATCCTTGTATGTTGAGTCTTGCTTGGCAATGAAGAGTTCTTAGAAAATGCTGTAGACCAAGGTCAGTGGGCTTTACTTGTGGTGATGATGGTACTGATTATCTTCGCCATTTTCAATCAACCTTCACCTAAAATAAGGTAATGATTGCAACATATTTTTTACTCCACACACTGACCACTAATTCTGCTGAAATAAGTTTCACCAAGAATTTTGCATAATCGTATCTTTTTATTATTCAAATATTACTTCCTTCCCGAGGTCTTCCCCCGCTATCCTATTTATTTATTTCAGGGACCTCCCAAGTAGTACACAGTAGACTTGGGGACTCTGTCAGTGATTTCCAGGGGGCCTCCATGGCTGCACACAGTGATACGTGGGGGACTGTATAATGCTGGAAATCAAATCTGGAATGTCTGCATGCCAGTGCAGGGTAAGAGTATGCTCTAATGGCTGGACTCTCTTCTGCCTCCATCCCATCCTCCACTTACAGTTATCTGATTGAAAGTGCTCCTAGTATGAGGGATTGCTTGTTGTTTCTGCTTGTAACTTCCAAACTGTAAAGTTTAGGAGAGCCATTATCACTATCCCTATTCCAACCTCCTGGCCCAGACTAAATACTTGTCCCAATATTCTTTGAATAGGAAATGAACAACTTAAAATTATGGCAAACCTTCAGTTCATACAATGTCAACTCTTACTGTACTTGTCCATGATGATGTTGGGATAACTAATTTTTAGTAACGTTTAAGTTCTGGCAGTCAAAGCAACGGATCGATTTAACCTTCAGGATAGAAGACCAAATTTCCCTTCAGTCTCAGTGAAAGAAGACATGGATTTCCCTTCAGGAAAGGATTTTCTTTTCACCTGTAAGGAGCGCAGTTAACTATCTGGTTTTGTAATATAGGCATCATCTTGCTAGCACAGTGCGTGGCATACTGCCGCCATCAGCCTCAGCTTGGTGCGGTGAGGCCAGCTCTTCCAGGGCAGTCTGCAAGCAAGTAGCAAGTGTTTGGGAGTAGCATAGCCTAATTCCTCCTAATACAGTCACTTCTAGCAGGGAATCCTTGATTTGGAGTGTTTGTGGCCCACAGCTGTGCTCAGACTGGTCTGAGCTGCACTATTTCCTCAGGCTCTCCCTACCCAATCCTGCTTCCTCTTCTTTATCTTTCTCAGGGCATGACTGAAGGCTTCTCCGTCCCTAACCTGCTTCTTCGTCCCTTAAGCTTTCACAGATGCAATGCCCCAATTTAACTTCTTGTGTTCCCTCAGTCCCAATGCCTGCTTCCCAAAGGGTCATGCTGCTGTTGGAATTCTGGGGAAATTTTAATGAGAGATGCTTTGACATCACCAGTCAATAATGGCAAAGGTTACTTGAATTCACTTTGTTGTCTACAGATATTAAACTATCTTTAAGTGTGTTGTGCTTTCAACTGGCAAGAGGTTGAAGTCACTATAATTTTGAAATAATGCCACTTACAAGAATGGTTTGTTTGGGGCCACAGAACTTTTATACATATGATTGTTGTGAATTAATTTTGGGGGAATGAGGGTCTTTGGATTTGGGGGCCACACCCAGCAGTGTTCAGAGCTTGCTCCTGTCTCTACACTCAGGGATCACTCTTGGCAGGCTCAGGGACCATATGGGGTGCTGGGGATTGAATCTGGGCCAGGTACATGCATTGCAATCATCCTACTCTCTGAACTACTGTTCTAGCCCCTCATTGGGAATTATTTTATGAGCAAATAAAAACACATGGATATAATAAAGTACCAAACACGTGCTAACAACCTTCTCTATACCAGACTGATTAAAAAAATAATTTCCCACATCTTACTCAGCAAGGTGACTTTGAAAATGGGTAATGGCTTCTTAATTTTTATAGTAGAGGAATAGAGGAAATAGAATTTTCTATAGATTTGTAGCAAACTATCTTTGATATAAGTGTTGAATGCTAGAATTTAGACTTTGCTTTTTAAATTTTTACTCTAAATACATTATAATTTCTTTTGTTTTGCTTTTTTGGGTCACACCTGGCAATGCTCAGGGGGTTACTCCTGGCTCTGTGCTCAGGAATTACTCCAGCAGTGCTCAGGGGACCATATGGGATGCCGAGGATTGAACCTGGGTTGACCGTGTGTAAGGCAATAAATAGTACAGCCCTACCCGCTGTACTATTGCTCTGACCCATTTCAAATTCAACACGCTACCTCCCTCTGGAAGAGCTCTTTCAATTCAGGATTCATAGTGGCAAACAAAAGGACCAGATGAGATTTGATAAACCCACATCCTAGAATAAAATATTTACAGCTTATGATCAAAAATTGAGCAAACATATGCAATATGGCAAACTGGATGCAGTCCATAATATAGCTTTGTGTTAGTTCCAATCTTTTCACTAACTGACAAATGGAACTCTTAGTCAAAAGTGGCTTAGCAAATTGTAATTTTTGGTCTTTTCCAGATTCTCTGTTTCATTGTTTTTGTCATGGTTCAGCTGAGGATGCTCTGGATTGAACTGTTCAACCCCCTTCAATCTGTGCCTTCTTATCCTGAAGAGGCTAGAAACCAGTCACATTTCCTTTCTTTTTTGGAGGGTGGGGGGCACACCTGGCTGTACTCAGGGTTATCTTTTGGCTCTCTGTCAGGGATCACTCCTGGAGGAGCTCTGGGGATGATCTGGGGTGCTTGGTATCTAACCCAGGTTGGCTACATGCGAGAAAAGTGCTCTGCCTGCTGCTGCCCTATGGCTCTGACTCCAATAGACTCCCATGCACTGGGCTCTGTATGTTATGCAGTTTCACCAATCAGATGCACACAAAAGACCTTCCTTTGGAATATTTCATAATCAGTCATCTTGATGAGGCTTCATGATTCAGGTATGAATTTCTACATACACATCCCTCTGGGTCACCTAGTTCTAGGATGTGAATTTGGAGATTCTTGAAAGATCACCCAAAATGTTCCATCGGTGTCTTCTAGTGATCTGACTTCTGGGCCACACCTGATTGTGCTCAGGACTTACTTAATCCTGCCTCTGTGTTCAGGGATCTCTCCTGGTGGGCTTGAGCCCAGGTCAGCTGTATGGAAGGCAGGCAAGTCCTCTGCCCGGCTGTACAGTCTCTCGGTGTCCCCTCTTCAGTTCTACTTTTACTGCAGAAATATGTAAAAATCACTGATATCATTGGCCCCTTGTCATATGCATCAAACCTCTTGACACAATTTCTCACAGCTGTTTGATCAGCTTTTGCACAGATATTCCAGGGATTGGAATCTCATTCCTTTGCAGAGTCACTCACTTTATTTCAAGCTTTTGTTTTGTGGGGTTGGAGAGATAGCACAATAAATAGAGTCCTTGCCTTGCATGTAGCCAGCCTATCTGGATGCTACCCTGGTGATGCATTTAGTACCTCCAGCACCTCAAAGGGTGATTCTTAAGCATAGAGTCAGGAGTAGGCCCTGCGCATAGCCAGGTATGGCCTCCAATCCCAGTTTTTTTCTTTTTTAAAAAAAAATTATATATTTTTTATGATTCCTTTTGTTAAAGAGAGAAAAAACTACCTGATTCCGCTCTTGGGTTCTGGCTAATTAAGAGTTTCATTTGTTAGTGGTTTATTTTATGTACAGAGGATCCATCATTCTAGACATTTCAGTGATTCATGCCTTTATGTAGTACCCTTTTTGGGGTTGAAAGGAAGGTAGGCATATTACGCTATCACTTTGATTTATGCATCTTAATAATGAGATATAAAATAATTATAAGGTGATCCTGGGTTATCACAAGCAGTTCAGTAGTTGGCTTGAGGTTGATGTGACAGGGAACTGAGACAGGGCAGAGCAAAGAAGTGGCAAAGGACCTGTGTAAGGAGCTGCCTTCAACTCAGCCCAGCAGGCACCTTTTCAGATTGTCGGTCATGCAAAAATCTCTCCCATTTGCAATTATTGTGAAGCTCAAATACATGAACATAAAATCATACTTTTATTTGCAGTCAATATATATTGGGGTTGGGATTGCAATCTAGGTCTGTCTGATTTCCAAATTTGAGTTCTACTCCAGGGGAACATTTCTAGACCTTACTGGACACTCCTGAGTTAAAAAAAAATAAAAGGTCTTTTAATGAAAATACACAAAGTTCTGGGGCTGAAGAAACAGCACAGAGGATACAGCACTTTTCTTCTGTATCCAACCTGGGTTCCATTCGAGGTATTCTAAATGTTCACTCAAGCAGGACCAGGAGTATTTCCTGAGTACAGAGTCAGGAGTGAGCTCTGACCATCACAGGATGTGACCCCAAACTACAATTAAGAAATGAAAAAGAAATACACGTAGTTCAACAGTTAACATCACATACTTAAGGATTTCCTCTTATAACCTCAATTTGCTTATCTGAAGAATGGGGTTAGATTCCAGCTCCCCCACAGGATTTCTAGAAGGAAGGACAACAATGCAAGTGAAGAAAATTAGCACACTCGGTGTCTTTGGTGCATCATAGTTTGTGTGGACTATTCAATAACTTTTGATTCTTACTGTTTTTCCATGCACACCCTTCCCTAAGTAAATTAGTGAGCACATGCATAGCTGAATGAAGAGCTATAGGGAAAATGTGCATCTCGTATGTCTTAAGTCCTTTTTATGCTTAGGAGCTTTGCTGATAAATTGGATTCTGAATCCAGAGAGCAGGGCAAGGGGCTGGCAGAGGAAACACTCTAATTATTTCCAGGCTAAGTAGGACCCTGGAGGGTGCCTTCACCTCAACCAGCACCTGCATGTGTTGGAGTCAGAGAGGAAGACCTTCCCTGATTGGCACACCAAGCTAGTTCAGAGGCTCCCCCCATGGCAGGGGGCTTTATCCCCTTTCTCTTCATGACCCTCTGATGCAGGAAACAAATCCATTAAACCAAATAGGATTAAGCTGCAAAGCCTATTGGGATGCCGGTGTCAGGTGTCAGGCAGCTGTCTCCTGCTGGTGTTAATGGGTTGAGGTGCAGAATCCTAACCCCCCCACCCCCATTTCCAGCTGCCTCTCTTCATCCCACTCCCCCAGCAAGTTCAAGCTTATAGCTTCCGAATGCTGCACACTTCTCTAATGTATCACAATTACAGAGACAACTGTGCTAAATAACTTGCCACGGATCTGCTCTGAAAACTGCAGTGTGTTCAATAGTCCTCAAAATTTTTTCATTTGGAACCTGCAGTGAGGTGGCATGGTTCTGCTTATACTGAGCTGTGGTGGAATAAATACAGTCACCCCCAGAGGTTTTGTTTTCCCTTTGTAGTGTATCGAGTGTACAAGAATGTGGGGTCTTTCCACTTCATTTGTGGATTATTTTTCTTTTGCGGGGAAGGGTGGGGTGGGTGGTGGTTTGGCCCGTACCTGCTTATGCTCTAGGCTGTTCCTGGCATTGAGAATGATGGAAGTAGGATTAGCCACAAGGCAAGGCAACTTAATCCCTGTACTAGCCCTCCAGCCAACAACTGCTGAGTAGCTGAGAAGTGATCTTCTGATTTGTGTCGTATTAGTTGTTGTTTTATGTGCATAATATATGAGTGTTTTGGATTTGGGGTCTTACCTGATAATGCTCAGAGGGATCTTCGTAGCTTTGTGCTTGGTTGTTGTTCCTGGAGGTGCTTGGGGACTGTCTTAGTGGCACCGGGGATTGAATCCAGGCCTCTAGCATTCAAAGCCTATGCTCAGTCCTTTGAGCTGTCTTCTGGTACCTTTCTGCTTCATTTGTGTGTTATAGAAAGCTAAGTCCCAAAGATAGCACAGGAGCCAGTTGGTGCATGAGACTGGATCTCCTGCACAGCTGAGAAGCTGGCTCACCTCTTTGGGAAGCCAACTCCCGCATAGACAAAGGTAGTTCAGAGTTTTGAGAAAATGGGAATTAGCCTGTTAGCTCTCCCAGTGGTGCTGGGCATGGTGCCCGCTGTTCCAAGCAGCTGGTAGTGGACAGGGGATTGCTGCTTGTCTCCAGGGATGTTCTCCACAGGGCTCAAACCGTTGCCTCTTGTCTCTGGTGAACTGAGCTTGGGAGCCCAGACTGCGGGAAAGAAGCTGTAATTATTTCTCAGAGAACCAGCATGAAGTTACCCTGATCTGAAAGTGACTCGTGTTATTATCAAGAGTGCCACTTCTCAAGGTACTTCAGAAGTAGACGGAAATGTGCTCAGAGGGAAGCACAGCTCTCGGGACACCCAGTCCTGGCCCTGGCTGCCATCACTGCTCTTCCCCGGGGTACATGGCAGCATTCTCTTGAGTGACAAGGAAGGAGGATTAGCGATGACTTTATTCTTTCTGAGCACGTTGCACCCCAATTAATGGAGAGGGCAGTGAAGGAAGGGCCATGGCAGTAACCGCGGGGAAGACAGCCCCAGCTGGAGTCGCAATAGGCAGTTGCTGTCTGCTCCTCTTGGGAAAGCAGAGCTCTGCAGTGGGCCTTTTGTCTTGGTGGCTGCTTTGTCCTCTGGAGGGCACCTGAATTAGAACATCAGCAGGTTCGTCTCCTGAGCTGGTGTTCCCCGGCAGCTGCACTTTAGATCTCCTTTTCATTGGGGTGCGCAGGCAGGACAGCTTTAGCCTTGTTCCAGCCTCATTCCAGCCACACTCTCTGAGTCATGTGTTCGCAGTTCCTTTCTGTCTGTCTGCAGGCAGAGACCCTCCCTCTCTTCCCTCCTGACCCCCTCTGCACCTCTCTGAGGCACCTACTGCTGCCCAAGTCCACAGCAGGCTGGGTCCTAGAAATGTTCCCATATACTAAGCTTACATGAATTATGTCCACATGCTTCATTGACTAGTTTTTTTTCATCCTACTACTGCAGTGTTCACTCGTTAACTTTGCCAGAGGAGGGCCCATATCACATTTATTTTTGCAGCCTTGGGTGTAGACTTGAGGACGGTCTTCCTGAAGAAGAAAGGAGGTGGTGGCTTTGTGTGCTGGCTGTGGCTCCTGGCTGTGGTCCCATCCTGTTGTGTCACCTTGAATGAAGATATAACCCATCTCTATTTCAGCTTCTCATCTGGAAGAAAAAAGCGGTGTGGGAATAGTACAGACCAACCTTACAGGACCTTGTCTGAAAAGCACAAACTAGAGAATTATGCAAATGTCTATTGTAATGGCTGCCAAACCTTCAGCAATGGTCGGGCTTGGGACGGGAAGCCAGCCAGGCGGCCTCAACCCGCTTAGACAGAGATAATCAAATGCCCAGTCTCTCCGGCAGGTGCTGATCAAGGCATTGCCACTAAACAACTGGTCGTAATGCAGGGGAGCAAGAGATCAGCTTCTCTCCCGGTGGCCAGTGAGCAGAACAGGCAGACTCCAGAGCCCGGCTGCAGAGACTTTGCTGAGGGCCCGGCCTGCTGCTAGCCTCAACCACCCGGGCACAGGGGCTGTTTGGGAAAGAGCTATAGGGATGGCTGTTTACATTTTATTAAAAATAATTGGAGGCATCTACAGAATATTTTTTTTTCCTGTACAAGCATGCAACTTTCAGGCCCGGGTAGGAAGGCAATGTTTTCCAAATTGTAAGAAATTCTAATGTCGTGGCAAAATATCAGGAGTCTGATGAATAAATGTGGGGAGCTGTCATCTCGGCATTATATTAAAATAACTTGCCTCCAGCAAGTGCGGTAATTTTTCTTTTTAAAATCTGTCATTTCTCGAGAGGCCGTTGCTCCGGTTGGCTGCATCCGTGACTGGTGGCTTTGTAAGTAGTGGTGACTTTCATAGCACGGGGGACTCTTGGGGGCCTCTGTCTTTGTGACTTTCTTGGACCCGCTGAGGCCTGAAACATGAAGCAGGAACTTGTAGATAAATGCATTCTTATCAGCGGTGAGATTCAGACAACGATTCAGTCAGCTTCTGGCAGAAGGAACCGCACTTGTTTATGAAATCTGTTGTTTAATAAGACCATTCTGGTCTTATTTCAGCCTCTAGTCATGGTACTTTTAATGAGGTCCACATTGTGCTGCTTCTACTTGTGAAAGCTGAGCAGGGGGCAAGACCTTGGGAAAAACCTTCTAACTGCAGGAGAGAGGACACAGCCGGGCTCAGGACAGCGCCTGTCTCTTGCTCTGAGGAACTGAACAGATGTCTCTCTGCGTGCGCCTGTCCTCTCGCCTGTGCTCAAGAGGCCATTTAACCTCCTTACTTAGTCAGTTGTCTCGGTGCACCTCAGGGAAGCCCCTCCCTATTCTCTGCTTTCCTGATTCCCACTGCAGAATTCAGCCCTCAGCTTGTTTGCTTTTGGACCTTTTCAGGATACTAATACACTTGAGTGAAAGTGAGAGAAGGAATCCGGAGTTCTGACCTCCGTCGCTATTCCAGAATCAGGGGCGCTGTCTCGTTTGCCAAGGCATCGAAAATCAGATGGGCTGGACATGTAATGCGATTTGGAAACAACTGCTGGACTAGAGCCGTTACCGACTAGATCCCACGGGATGTCAAAAGATCACGTGGCCGCCACCTACAAGATGGTCTGACTTCCTTGTAAAGACACTGAAGGAACGGTTTGAGGCTCTTCGTATTCCTAAATCAACCAGATGCCATTGGGCTACATTGGCACGTGATAGGGTCCAATGGAAATGTTACTGGCGCCCGCTCGAGCAAATCGATGAATAATGGGATTCAAGTGATCAAGTGAATACACTTTGGGTTGTACCATGTTTGGGGCTTTAGAAAGCCCAGTTTGTTTTTCTAGATCCTATGTGATGCAAACAAGAAGAGAGGCAGGAGGGCTGAGCAGTTCTGACCACTCATACTGTGATTTCATTTGATTTTGATTCTTTCGATATTTGTACCCAAAACACAGAGAAGAGGAAGGTAGAGGAGGCAGAGGCAGATATTGAAGTGATATAGGATTTGGGCTCAAATCTGTTTTATTGCTAATTTCTAGATGGCCTGAGTCAACTCTTTAACCTGCCAAGACTTAGACTTCTGACATGAAGGCGGTGTGCTTCCCTTAGAGGCCAGTAGGACGAACCAGTGCCGGCATGTAGAAATAAGCAGGGAGTGGAGGTACTTAGCAGTGGTGGACTCTTATTATTAGTGATGGAAGTTTGGAAATAAAGGATCACAGATCAGTGGAAAAGCACCACATTTTGGGCCAGGGTCACATGCGTGTCCCTGTACTGGGAAGCAGTTCTTCTGCATTCTCACCTGTTTTACCCTGTCCTTACTGTTTCTTGATGTCCAAAGAGCGGGCAGATTTTCTACCTTTCAGCAGTTCCAGAGCAGCCTGTGAGGATATAAAAAGCAAGTGTCGAGCCTGCAAAAATGCAGGTGCAGTTTGGGGTCCCTTTGCCAAAAGTGTGGCGTTTCTTCAAAGCCCTTAAATATCACTTCTGGCCTGCCGGGCCAGCAGCATCCCCGCGATTACCTTCACAGCCCAGGGGGTGGCGTCGCTTGAGTTATCTGAGTCTGAATGTGGGATTCACCTTGGCTTTCCTTCTCCCTAGAAGACACAACACAGAGGGGGCGGCTGAAGCACCCCAGTGCTCTCCACTCAGCACATCTCTGGGCCCTCCTTTTGACCTCCATCCATCAGCCATGAAATATAAAATCAACAGTGCTTCTCTTTTCAGTTCATGCAGAAAAATCAACATTGACCAGCCCCATCAGCCGAGCTCCTGGAAATACACAGTCAAAACTGGGAGAGCCTGCAGCCTTGCCTCTCAGATCCGCTTAAGCCTGCTCTTTGTCCTGGTCCAGATGACAGCTGTGGGGCAGGGCAAAATCCTGCTGCTAAGAACTAAGTAGAAGTGTTCGTTGCGGTCTCTGCTCAGAGGGGGCTTCTGGGGAGTCGGTGACTGACAGCCTGAACAAGCACTTATTTCCCTGGGCTCAGACTCGGGCATCTGCTACCCATGGCCCGACCTCCTGCAGCTGAGCTTGATATTCTGGGGCCAGTGTGCTGCCACATTACCTGCTAAGGTTAAAATATTGTTAAGTTGATTGATGATGAGGCTGTGATCATGTTCCTCTCCTGCTGACATAATTTTTGATTGCGTTCCAAGTCCTACGGGAGCAGGCCCAAATTCCTTCTTCTGGCATGCCTGGCCTGTCACAGTGCGACCCCAATTTACCTTCTCAGTTGTACCTCTTATTATTAGGCTCCACGAGTCCCCATCACGCAGACGAGCTGCTCAGCTTTTTGAATCCATCCTCCGCTTTCCCCCCTGTGTTTGATCAACTGTGTTCTTCCTTCCCCAGGGACACTCATTTCCTGACAGTTCTCATCTCTCTTTACATCACTATTAGGAAATGTGGGTTGGGTGGCTCTGACAATCAGCATTTACTTAGCACAGCTTTGGACAATAGGAAGATCCAAGCTCTAGGCAGTGGGAGGTTTGCATCCTGCCTGGAGGCAGGTGGCTCCTTGCTGCAGCTTCTTGTGGTGGAGGAGAAACTCCGCTCTTAGCCTGCTCTGCCTACGCACTAACCCATGAAGGCAGCCTCACTCGTGTCAACTTTTCAGGGCCTGCCCATCTCCGAATATAATCATGTTGCACGTTAGGATTGGCAGAGGAATCTGGGGAATGTACAAACATGCAGTTCATAGCCATCTACCTTTCTTCCAAAGTTCCCTTTTGAGATCCCTGTTTCCTTTGCTGTAAGTGATTTTTTTATAGTTTTATATTTTCTTTGCATAAGTTTTTTTTTAAATTTAATTTAATTTTATCATTTTTTAAATATTTTATTATACCACTGTGAGCTATGCAGTTACAAAGATGTTCATAAGATGTTCATATTTGGGCTTTGGTCATACATTGTTCCAGCACTCCATCCCTCCACCAGTGCTCATTTCCCACCACCAATGTCCCCGATTCCCTCCCTCCTCCCTAGTCTCTGTGGCAGGTTTCTTAATTTCTCTCTGTCTCTCTGTCTCTGTCTCTGTCTCTCTCCTTTTCTCTTTTCTTTTCCTTCCACATTGTGGTACAGTTGTCATACATTAAGAGGTTGTCATGAGGCTTGGTGAGCCTTGGCGCCTTTACTGTAAGTTCGGACCCTTTACCCTGGGACTGGGTGTCTCTGCAGGACCGGGAGGCGCCAACGCACCTGATACAGGGGATGAGAAGAAGTGCCGGTGCTGTAAGTGATTTTTACTCTCTTCAAGTTCTGGGATCCGCCCCCTCTGTGCATAGACCCCCTCCCCTTAGGGTACTTAAGCATCCTGTTGTGTTTTGTGTTTTTTGCCTGTGTTTTGCTCTTCTAGTAGAATCTGAGCTCCTTGTGGGCAGGGGCTCTATCTTTCTGTTCTAGGGATTACTATCTTTGTCCCCCAGGTCCTTGGTGAACATAGGCTATGCTTACTGAGGGCCTATTATTCAACATAGCACACTCCCTTCTGCAGAAGAGCCCTGAAATAGATGATGCAGACATTATGACCAGCGCAGTTGGTGAAGTCAGGCTTTATTTTGGCTGCCTGTAGTTGACTGGCTGTCAAATATTTAAAATATTACCTCCTCACCAAGGAATTTTCTAGACCGTTGTTGGAGGATGGGCTTTATATCCCTATCTCCTATCAGCTAGGAGTCTTGCAGTTTTCTTCAGACTGGCACACACTTCCTTCCCCAGGGACACTCATTTCCCTTTTATGAACATGATTTGACCATACTGTATTTTAAAGAATCTACTTTCAGAGCCAGGGAGACAGAAAAGAAGACTATAGCTTGTGCCTAGTATACACACTGCAAAGTTTGATCTGGGCAACACATGCCTTACTAACAGCACTGAACTGAACATTTCTGGGGTTCCCCAGCACAGTTGCAGAGATCTCTCTTCAAAATCTGCTCTTCTCTTCTGGTGCATCCTTTATTGTTAATATGAAAACACTATTACATCATGGTTAGAAAATGATTCTAAGTCTTTCCCTGGCCGGCTAAATATACATTACGACCTAAACTTGTACCCTGGGCCCAAACAATCATGAAAACCCTTCATTCTTAGAGAACTTAACTGCTAGCTACAATTTTTTCTAGAAATTTGACTTGGAGAGCACCTGAAGGATGACTAGAATGTTCACCTCCACCATTGCCAGAGATAAAAGCAAATTTATCTATTATTCAAGTCAACTTCAATTATTTTTATTTAGAGCATCCGTTTCATCGAGCACACGCGAGGCCCAGAGTGCCCACGTGCCTTGCATATTTTCTATTTTTCTGTTAACTGCCAATAAATAAGCATCTCTGTATTGTTCCTCTAGAGCAAAACAGCTTGTCAAAATGAAGCTTCTTATGGCTACCCCAAAAAGTCTCTCTCTTTAAGTTTCCATGAACTCTGCATTCTCGAAAGCTGTGCTGGGATGTCCCACCAGTATCGCTCTGCTTCACTTCCTTACAGAAGGAGGGTGATGCCTGTCTGCACGTGGAAATGACGGACATCTCTGGGCCGTTCCTGTCTTCAGGAGTGAACCTGTCAGTTTTCCTGACTATTGTTTCTCTCTCACCCCAAACAAAATAAAACCAAAACAAATGGAGCATAACACGAACATTATAATAAGAGCATAATAAGAGATGACCATTAACTACCTTTAAGTGGCAAGTGATGTTACTAGTCTTCATTGCTCAGACACAGTACCCCAGAGGACAGAATGGAATTGTCACTGGGAACCTCCTAACATGAGGGAAGGTACGGGAGCCATGCTGCCTCCCTGGCTGGGCCTGGGCACCCTCCTCCTCTCCTCCTCCTCCTCTCCTTCCTCCTCCTCCTTTGCCCCAAAGCCGTGCTTTTTAGTTCATTTCCATGCTAACAAGGCAGACCTGTCCTGGCGTGTGTTCTGAAGAGGCTCTTTCATGCTCAGGGCCTGGGGGCTCTCACATAGTTAGATCTACTCTAACAGCAGGTTGCCATCAAAAATTTCTATAATAGGATTAAAATAAAAGAGAAATGCACTTGCTGCGAATGGCAATGATTATTTAACATGTTTCAAGTGCTTGGTGGGAAGGTACAAGGCAAACAGAGCACGAGGCCCTGCTGTGTGGGTATGTGGCTTCGCTACCATCAGGGGTCTGGGGCCCTGCGCTGGAGGGTGTCTCCGGGCTGGAGAGCAAGGCACTGGGAAAGGGGCCTCCTTACTGTCAGAGGCACTGCTAGGAGTGTGTGCAGGCTGGATCCCCTAACCTTGGGGTGAACACGGGGAGGAGGTGTCTGCCGTGTTTGCATCTCAGTTCCAGTCTCCAAAACTTTGAGTGCTCAGTGACTGACGTGAAAGAGAGGACCCCGTGGCGTGAGCTTCACTGTGGGACTGTCACTTGCCCTCTAGACACTGCCTGCGAGGCTTTCAGGCCAGTTCTCTTGTCGCTAACCCAGAGTTGCAGCAGGGCCCCAGGTGCCTTATCGGGCATGTTCACAGTGAGCTTTGCTCATTGAGCCTTTGATTTGGGGTGTCAATGGGAAGAAATGCTCTGGGATTGCCTCTGCCTCTTCCCATGAGTTCTGAAGGTCCAGTTTGTGGGGTCTCTAGTGAGTCCACAGTAGCAGTTTTCTGGGGGCCACGGCTGAGGGAGAGACATTGTAGACTCTGCTCAAGCTGAGGAAGGGTTTGAAATGAGCCAATTGAACCAGAGACCTGAAACTCACAGCATCTGTCTGTATCATCCTAGGAAAGAGACCCTGGGCATCTGGAGAAGGGTATTAAGGGTTGGCATTTGCACTCTGTCATTCCTCCCTCCCTTCCCGGCTTACACTCAGCAGTGCTCAGAGCTTATACCTGGTTTTGAGCTTAGGGGTCATTCCTTGTGGGGCTCGGGGCAACCATAGATGGGTCACGGGGATTGAATGCAGGCCTGCTGTGTACAGGACAAGCGCCTTACCCACTGTCCCATTGCTCTGACTCTGAGATGTCCTTTGCCGTCATTGCTCTTTGATTCTTTGAGGTGTACTTCCAGTTTCTTTCAAAATACTATTCGCTCTTTCTTTTGTTTGCAGCAAACTTCCTGCAAAGTGTCTTCTGCATTCTTAGAGTATGCTTAGGATTCTTCTCCTTAATCCTTCCAGATTCCTGCTCTCCACTCTAAGAAATCCAGTGCACTCAGCCATACCCCACAATTGGATGATCATCACATCCTTTCATTTGATCAGCAAATAGCTAGTGAGCACATTGTTGTGCTTAACAGTGTTTGGGATTGGGCACATACTAGTGAACAGAACTATCAAATACTCAGGACCTTAGAAAGTTTGGGTGTTCTGGGGATCAAAAAATATTGGGTGGGGCTGGAGACATGGCTCAGTGTAGAACAAATACCTAATATACAGGATGCCCTGGGTTTGATCCCTGCACAAAATCAAAGCAAAACAAAGAAGTCTTCAGTGCAAGCTAGGTTCTGGGAATGAGGAGGACGAGGCTTGCATGCATGTAGCGACATATACGGAAGCTGTGCTCCTCGACTTTATATGTTGTAAATAGCAAGTCAGTGACATTTTCATTGGAGAAAAAAACACTATGATGCTAGTCCCTAACATGATCTCTAAAATTTTATTTTTAGTGTCTCATTAGTCCTGAAGTCCCACAAATTCAACAGCTCAGGATCCAAGGTCACTGTGACATGAAACAGCTTTGACCCGAATTCCTGTCTGTCCTCAGAGCTGGCGTCATCTGCACCTCGTTTGCTGACTTGGTCGTCTTGTCCTTTCCTTTCATCCCCAGGAGAGTCTTTTAATATTGTTTCAGATTTCTCTCCTAAATGTCTCTGCTTCTCCATGTCTCATTCTCTTATCACAGTGAAGGGTCTCACCTTCTCTGCTTTGGACGCCTCTTTCCTGTGTGGTTTGGCCGTCCCCAGCTGCTCGCCTCTGCTCTCCACTTCTGGTTCATGATTGATTCCTGCCACAGCTAACCTCTAGAATGTTTCCTTGCCTGAAGGAATTCTGCCAGCTCCTATTGCCACAGTTCCTGGCGAGCCATTCCATTCCCAGCTGAAGGCAACCAGCAGTCTAGGACTCAGCATATGGACTTAGGCACTCAGCTCCACAGACCTGCACGGCCTCTGTGGGCTTCTCGTCTTTGCACAGGCTCTTTGCCAAGATTGCTACCACCACCCTTCCTTCTTGTAGACAGGTAACCATTCTAAGGAGACAAGGAGCCGTATCTTGTGCCCACCTTACATCTGCTGTGACACTTCCCCTGAGCCTCCTCAGAAAAATTACTTTGCCCTTTTTCACTTCCTGAGCTTTTCTGTTTACCACTTAACAACTTGTTGTATAACTATTTGATATTCTTCTGACCCCACATCCCTTTGAATTCCAGAAATAATTGCATTCTTGGGTTTTAGTAGAGTTTGACGTAGAAGACATATTGGGTCAGCGTGCCTTATGCGCCACGCGTGGTAGCTCTAGCCACCATGCTTCTGTCCAGCTACTTTCTGAACTATGAATCTGTGCCTCTTACTTTTCACTTAATCCAGGTGGGCAACTGCTGCTGTGTTTCGGAATATATTTATGTCTTTAGCTAGTGTTCTTGATATCAGCTGCGGCAACTAATTTATCCCTTCATCAGTTGCTAGAGTTGCACCCATGACTTAGCAAACAAAGAACACTTTGAGCTCAGTTTTATTCTCTTCCTTACTTAATTTATTATGACACACTGAGGGAGGAGAACATTGACCCCAGAGATCAGAAGGCAGGGAGTTATTTCAAGAACCCCTTTGGTAAAATCTAAAAATCAGAACCACTTTCATGCAGTTATGCTCCCAAAGCCCTGGGGACACTTATAGAGCCACCTTCCCCTTGCAGTCCATGGGCCTGCTGGATGTGCCTGGGTAACTGTGGCAGGGACCTGCTGAGGTGAGAGCGAGAGGACCAATGGCCAGTGGTGATTCTGTGAGCCGTCAGGAGCTTACTAAGAATACCCTGGCCATCAGCATTACGGAAATCCTTTCCCCTCTTCCCAGACAGCTTGGGACTTGGGCCAGACCAGGCCTCGGCTGTCTGTGTTGCCAAGCGCTAAAGTGCTGTGAAATTGCAGTGTGGCTTCAGATGCACTGTTTCTTTTTTAGGGGTGATCAGTTCTACCTCAGTTCTTTTTCTGCCCTTCCCCAAATAAACAAAGATACACAAAATAAGGTTTGAGGAGCTCCCTTGGCCTCTGGGGCAAAAGTTTCCTGAGGGACTGCCCCTATGATATACCCCTGGCTGTGGCTCTTAAAGAGCTGCAGAGAATAGCACCTTCAGGCCTCTTCCAGCCTCAGGTCACAGGGACTTCCTGTTACTGTGTAGGGCTGAAAGTAACATGAAGATGAACCCAGGCAGGTTGATGTCTTGAATTGATGTGAAGGAAGATGGGGACGAGGCTGTTCTATGTCTCTCAGTGAAACCTTTAAACTGGTTCTGATTTTGTGAAACCGAATAGAGCAAACTCATCACCATATTTCAGCTGAGAGTGGATTTACAGCAGCTAAGAGAATCTGTCACCTCCCTGACAGTCTGCCCCCCAGACCTAGTGGAACTCACAGTTGAATTGACATTCAACATTGTGGGAAACCCTTCACTCCCTGTTCCCTTTTCTTTTTTTTTTCTTTTTGGGTCACACCCGGCGATGCTCAGGGGTTACTCCTGGCTCTGCACTCAGGAATTACTCCTGGCGGTGCTCGGGGACCATATGGGATGCCGGAGATCGAACCCCTGGCCGGCACAGGCCGGCCGCGTGCAAGGCAAACACCCTACCCGCTGGGCTATCGCTCCGCCCCCATCCCTGTCCCTTTCATCTTACCACAGAGGTCTCTGGAGGCAGATTTTGGATCATAGGAGAGGAGGGAGAAATGCCATCTTTGAAGCAAGGGTACAGGGGCTCACTCACAGACTGGATTGCTGGGGTTAGGGGCGGGATCACCATTCTGGTATTAGCCAAGGAGGACCCCAGTGCTCTTCGCCATGGCTTCTTCTTGGGCACAGGAGAAATTCCAGGAAGAGTCTAAATTGTAGAAAATGTGAAAGAATGGATCACATTTTTTCATTGCAGTGTTAGGACTCAGTGTCAAACAGCCCGGTGTGTTTTCATCTATCTTTCACACAAAGGAGACACATTGACTGAGAAAAGGCTCGATTTCTCCATCTTCTTTCAAGTTACTATAAAGGATGAATAAAATTACTGTGATTCTCATGTGAGCATTGTTCTATTTGTATTGCCATTGGAAGTAAGAATGTATTTTTTCTTTCTACCAGGCTACATTAGTGGGAGGATATTCTTTTATTTGCAGATTTATATAACAAATGCTGACTTTTAGATTCAAATTTCAGTGCTCTGCATAAGACCTAATTTTCTTTTAGTAATTGTAATTTGAGTAAATTGCTCCAAGTGACTATTTGCTCCTCTAAAAATAAGCCACAATCTTTTCTACATTTCTGCTGAATGCAAAATCTTGAGAATGTCCACTAGATGGCAGTGTCGCTGCATAGCTGAAGAGTGTCAATGAGGGTGCTGAAAGAGGACACCTTTCTTTCATCGTCATTCTGGAAAATCCAGAAGGTGGCAGATTTTAGCTGTTTATAGAAAGACAAGTACCGAGAACAATGTGGTCTTTTAGAGAAATTATTTTTATTTATCTTTCCAGAAAGAGATTATGAGCTCAATAGAATGTCTGTGATATTTAAAATATTTGAAAATGGTTCACATTTCTAGAGTATGTAATACAAGCTAAAGGGCTGGCACTGCTAACAGTGACAAAATCCAGGTGAAACTGACCAATAAATTGAGAAATCCATTGCAGGAACAATTTCTCCTGTTTGAGTCGGAGTGTTTGAGTGATATCCTAAGCCTGACCAAACTTCGTGAGATTTTCATGGCGCAGATAGGAGATAGTGAGGCAGCAGTGACCACTGTGGACACTGATTTTGCATTTTTCACCCACTTTTCCAAGCTCCCAGAGCCCTCTCCGCAGACCTGTGTTTCCAAGCTCAGTTCTTTCCAAGGTTACTGCTTATCTGAAGGGATCCTAGAAATGAAAAACAAAACTCAAATCAAAAAGTCCCCCAAACCCCAACAACATGAATATAATAATTGTTCACTTGAGAGGGGTCATGTAATCCTAGGCAGCCCACTGGCTCTTGGTTACATTTGCCACAAACATAAAGTAGCATCATTTTGTGATGCCTCTGTGCAGTTTGGATTCATCACCTGAAATAATTAGTGGTACTTGCTAGATTATTCTAAAGGGATCCCTGTTTTATACTTGCATTTCCCAGAGCTATGTGGAAGGTACGTCCTTTCACCTTCTGCAGGAAATACGTACTCGGGAGAAAGTGCTTGTGGGTGACAAGGGGGCAGGCCAGCAAGACAGAGGCTGGGGCATTATTCTTCTCTGTGACATCTCCACAGGACACTCCAATATGTCAAGGAACTGGCGGTCCGGATTCTGCTGGATTCACTGATCCCATTTAAATAGTGCAGAGAGAGGGCCCTGTACTCAAGTTAGATTCATTTTCACCTTCATGCTCGAAAATGGCCAGGCAGCTTCTCACAAATTGGGGTGTGGGCAAAGGGAAGGCCGACTGAGAAAGGATGAGAAATGGGGAAAGAATGGTGAGGAAAAGCAGCTGTTGAGTGATATATAAGGTGAACACAGAATTCAATATCCAGGACGAGGACAAATATGTCTTGAAGCCCAGATATATAGCTCCGAACTGATGGAGAAATGGGCAGAAAGAGAGATAATCTTTATCTCTGGCCCCAAGACTTTAAAAAATACCTGAGGCTAAATCACCGGAGAAGCAAGCAGGAAATGAAGCCTGCTGCAGCCACCCAGGGGACTTCAGAACATTGCCACCTCTGGACAATGGCCTTGATTGTTCCCTCTCTGTCCCCTTTATAAACCTGAGTCACACCCTGAGTTTAGAGCCAGTTGGTATATGAAATCTTCAGTAGAATGCTTGAGTCCTGGCTAAAAGTCTGTTTTTGACTTTTATTCAGGCAGAATTGCTGGACTTTTGCTTGGATTTATTTTTTGAAATCTCCCCAAGAGGTAGAGCACTGGGGAGATTTGACATTTCTTATGACCAAAATGTTCTGGTGGGGGGGCGGGGGGGGGGGAAGGAGGGCCACAGGGGAGCATTCACTTCTGCTTCTAACTGTTCAAATCCTGCTTATATTTACCTGAGCTTGTGTGCCTACTAACCTCACAGTCTTTTCGGTTCCTTTGTCTAAGTTATCATGGCAACAAGCGGCCTTTGGTAGTTGGGAATAAGGCGGGAGGATGCTCAGAATGAGGTGTTCAGAAGAGAGCGTCCTGCTCCGCGGCGCACGGCCATCTGCACACAGGCATTGCTAAGTCTTCCTGTCTGGTGTTTGGACTTGCTGCCTCACACAAAGGTGCTATGATTGAAGAAGGGAGAGGGGCTCAGGCGTGTTTGTGTGGCCACTAATTTATGAGGTGTGAAGTCCATTTTCGGCGTTGGTCTTGATCGATAGCCTCATCATAGCCAGACTAATCCATTGGAATTGATGTTCCGTGAGCTTCCCTGAATTGTTTGGAAAAATATTTCAATCATCTAATAAGCTGGCTTAGTTAACCCATGGCTTTCACTAATAAAGTGCTACTTCAGTGGAACACGTTGGGGCAGTTTCGTTATCCCTGCATACACTCCAATTCAGAATTTCCCATTGTAAGCAGACAGGGAAACGCCAGTGAATTACTTCCAGAATCATGCACCCACAGAGTCAGCTTTTCTAACTTCTACCATTTGCGGAGCCCTTGGCACTTTCCCACTGGCTCTGAGGAACTAACATCCTCTCTCAAGTGTGCTTCAGGCCCAGGGAGTTTGTGCCCGTGGCTTTAGAGAATAGGGTGTCAGAACTGGGTATAGGGCTCCTTTCTGGGAACTGAGGTTAAGGACTTTCCTGGTCTGTGTATGAATTTGTCCCCCCCACACCCCCCCCCCGCCCCGCCCCTTCTGTGTACTGACTACTTGAGGTGCATGTGAAGCAGTTAAAGGGACGGGAGCCTAGGACGCTGGCCCTCTTCTGTCTGAGTGGATCCTCCAACGCTTTGTTCTTTAGTTTCCTTGATGATCAGATGGGCATGATAACACTTGCATTATGGGCCACCTCACGTTTCCACTAGATTTGAGAGACAATTTTGACAAGAAATAATTTCCCTGTGCCCACTGTCAAGAAATACTAGTTTACATTAATCATGAGGAAGGAGGAAGGAGACAACGCTATCATTAGTTCTGTCATCAGGCATATCTGGTTATTTTCCTTTCCAGACTAATGGAGGGTGGAGATTAGAATTGGCCATAGCATTTTCTGTGGCCTCAAACCTCCAGCGCACCTTTCAGGCTAAAGCTTTTAGAACCACTCTGAATGGTTCACTTCTGTTCCCTTGCTGAAGCAACTCTAAAGAATTTTTCATGATGGCATGTGCGTCAGCCTGAGCCCCTGAAGTGATTATGATATGAAAGCTCCACCTCCACTGCTCCTGGAATTCCATGTTGGGTACTGAGTGTAAGGAAGACACAGCTTTCAAGCTTATGAGATTGGAGGATTATTTGTGGATGCTGCAAATTCTAGACTTTGGATTGATGAATGCGAATTGCATTGTGATTTATTTTCTGTAGGCTCGGAAGGTAATGATATTGTGCCTGCTAAGTTATGTGGCCTTTATTAATGCTTCAGATTCTTTCTTCTCTCTGCTTTTGAGAGCCCTCAGTCTTGCTGACAGGAGAACTTTATTTGTTCTTCTCATGAGTCCTGGCTCCTGGCACACTCTTTGCCTCCAGCCACTGCCTCCTATCCATCCTTCAGGGCCTGACTGAGACATCACGCTCACGGGGACATCTTTGTTCAGTGTTTTGACTGTCTCTTTATGCTCCCAAGCTCTGTGTTTCATCTTTATTAGTGTAGTGGTGTGTCTCTTTAAGCTGTGACATTTTCTTGTTTCTTTATCATTTGGTTCCATTGCACAGTGCAGTAAATGCACATTTTAGAAAGTGGCAGGAGTGATGAAGCCAGAGTACTTAGAGAATGTGGAATCTGATATTTCTCTGCCTATGTTTTGCCTTCTTCAAACAAAGTCCTCTTTTAGAGCATATTGATCAGCATGAGAATATTGGTGGGAGAAGGTGAGTAGCCGAGGAGCCTTATTGCTCCGGGGCCACATTTCCCCACCCCAACCTTGACTTTCTGCCTACAGCTGTCAGCCCTGTGGCCTGCAACACCCCCAGAAGCTGGAGTGCCTTCTTCTGCTGGGTCAAGCCCTCTGAGATACCGTCCCCTCACCCTGATTTCCTCATCTCAGATAATCCTTCCACAGGGCATCTCTACTATGGATGCAGGTGTTACTGCTGCTAGTTGGTTGGGAGAAGGTCCCGAGATCAGAGTAGAGTAACAGTGACCTGGTTGAGAGACAGATTTTGTCCCAGTGATGGTACTGAAAGTGCAGCTTCGGGAGAAAGAAAATGCAGCTAAGATCTCTTCACTCTTAAGACCTGGATCCACTGCCTCCTGCCTCTGGGTGGAGGATTCACTCCTATCCAGGGTGACTGGCCTGTAAAACTGCAATGGCCTAGTCCTGACTCTTCACTGCTTCACTCCTTGGGAGTCAGTGATGAGTGTTGCTATCCTCGACTAATTGTGATGATATTATTGATTGCCTAAATCAAGAGTGAATATTTACTGGTTGCTTCTGATGCTTTTTGAGCACCTAAAGACTTTATAAGTACAAGTTCATGTAATAGAACAGTGGTGACAGTAGCATATGAGAAATTTGGGCTTACCATGAAGTAATTTGCCAATAACACATAACTGCAAGTGATCCGTCATGGTGAGACTTGAACTAAGGTCCTTTGACTCCTCCCCTCAAGCTTCTATTCCATTGTGTTCTATGGTCTAGAGATTAAAACACTCTGGCGTAATTATATAATTTCAGAATCCAGTTAAGGGAATATCGTTGATGCTTGTGGAGCTCTTATTTGGCCTCTTTTAAATGAAAATAAATGAAGGGTTACCTGGTTTGGCTGATACTTAAATCTACCCCCCAGCATTGCTTAAATCAGAAACTGTCCCTGACTTTTGTGGAGGATTCCTCTTGGCCCCCTTGAGAAGAAGAAATTTTCCTGGAAATTTGATTTTGGCTGGCCCAGAGGTAGCAAAGGGACTTTAAAAAGACATTTTATGATTCTTTGGTATTATCATTCTGGGGTGCTGAGACATAATGAAACAAGGAAAGCATTGGGAGCCAAGGTCATTATGAATATAATTCAGATTTTAAATTGCTGTTTGTAGAAAAATATTCCTTTGGCCTAGTTGAACCAGGTTAAATCTCTGTAGCAATTATATTTATAGGCAATTTCTTGGCCTATGTTTGCCGCGTCTGTGTGGACGTAGTAAGCTTTTTGATTTAGTAGGCGGCAGGGCAGTACATAAAGACAGAATATTGTTATTGCTCTCATTAAGAGAGACCCTGATTTTTTAAAAGTCTGCTTTAACAAGAGGCTTTGAAAAAACAAGAGACATTTCTGAATATCTGATACTTTAGAGTGAGCAATTAGTGAAGCGATATAGTTAACAGAACTCTCGTATCACTCATTAGGGTGGCTGTGTGGGAGGCAGCCTTCAACTTGGGAATGAGGCTGTTAGTACCAAGTGCCGCCATGTATTTCTGAGTCAGACCAAGTGAGTGTTGGAAGCTATCAGGTTCCCAGCTTTGAGGCAGACAGAGGTTGAAAAGTCTTTTAGTCGCACATGGTGCTGTGCTGGTATTTGTTCTTACAGAGGATGTAATTGCTAGAGAAATCATGTCATTTCCACAGTTTGTACTTTCTTTAGAGACAAAAGCTGTGCTGGGTGCCCCAGCTGCTTCTCTGCTGACCAGAGGCATGGGGCCTCACGATTCGGAGAGGTCATTGCACCTGGTTGAATCTACCTCTGCGGCTATGTGGAGGCAGTCACTGGCATCAAACCTTTAAGGCACTGACCATTACTTGCATATTTACAAACGAGTCTCCAGACATTGGATCAGAACTCCATCATCCAGCAATTGGGGGTAGAAACTGTAGGCTACCCCCAGTCAGGGACAGTGTGATTCAATGCAGTCTGCCTGAAGAAAGGAAGAAGAAAAATCTCCTTTCTTCGCTGTAACCATGGGAGTAGGGGAATTAGGGGGTCAAATAACTTGTTTAGATGAAACTGCTGAAAATTCAGGCAACTCTGAAGCCCAGAATTTGGGGAGGTTTGGGCAGATTCTCAAGACTTAAAGGGTAGATGTGAGCAGATCCTGGGAGAGATGCTTGCTTTGGGTGTGGAACTGAAAGACCAGCCAGAAGTATATGAGAGCTGCTGGATTTTCCTACAGTCCTGCAGCAGTCAGGGGGTCTGTGTGGGGCCATTCGTGAGGGCAGAGCCTCCAGGTACAATTTATGATCATGTGTCAGCTGGATGGGAGACAGCAGAGGAACAGCAGGTCTGGGCCCACCTAACCCGAGTTTGGGGAAAGGCCCTAGCTTTGGGGGAGAGAGCTGCCCTGGCAAGGGAGAGGCCTGGTTAGCCCAGGTCAGAGTTCAGACCAGGTTTCAGAGTAGACTCAGATGTTGGTGAGACCTGTACTAGACAGAAGGAATTAACGAGAAAAGTCTGTTTTATGGACAGGATAAATTGGGAGGGGCTTAGAGCAGAGTCAAATGAGGTTACTGAGTACCAGAGCTATTGTAGGCCCCCCACCAATGACTAGATTTGAAAGAAATTTGCATTGAAAGAAATCTGTTGGGACAACATTTGATGGGACTCCCAGCAGCAGCAAACAGTTCCCAGACTGTGGAGCTGGAATGTATACTCATATTTCCAGCACCTGGGAGCTGACAACGGGCCACCGCCCTGTCTTCCCTACAGTAATGTACGTGCCTGTAAACAAGGGACTCTGCTAGGCCCTTCCAGAACCTCAGCCTCGGCACGGGGTAGACAGAGATGAGCAGAGCAATGGTTGCTGCCCAGTTGTCAGGAACAGTTTTCTATGTCCAACAACCCCAACCCTTCCACTGACCCTTGCTGTCCATTGTGGGACCTGGCAAATAACTGTCAAACGATGGTTCCAGAAGCACATTTGAATCCTTTACATCATCCATGTCTTTAGATAATTGGCCACTGCAGAGACTCTCAGATTATTGTTTTTTAATATACAAAATTCACTCAGAGGTTACCAGCCATATGTTCTATTTCTCCATGTAAACTTAGTAACTCTGAATAAATCCTGTTTCCATATCTCCACAGAGTGTGGTGTCTGCAGATTGAGAGAATTGGTTTGAATTTTAGCTTCGCCATTCAGTAACTAAATGACATGGGGCAAAAATATTCTTTGAGAAATCAGGGATCTCTTATCAATTCAATTGCCAGAGGGACTAGAGAGGAAATAGGTTAAGCTTCTGTGCCGCTGACCTCAGTTTCATTCACACAGTCCCCTGAAAACTGTTGGTTTGGCCATTGTGATCCTCCATGGCACAGGGCCTGAGCAACATCGCATCCCCAGGCCTTAGCTTTTAATTGCAAGCCCTGATGACTGTGAATCACTGCAAGTGGTCCCTGGGTTCCCGGAGCACGGCTTGGCTGCACCCCAGCCACAACTGGGGCACATTGGATAGGATGTAGCCAAGTGCCCAGCATAGAGTACCTGCTTCCGAACTGGCATCTTCCTGTCTACATGCCACCTCTGAGAGCCGCTTCAGGGCATAGCTGACTAGCCACTAGACTTATGGAGGGTGCCAGAAACTGTCAGCCAACCACTTTATTTAGCCTTTTGCCCTTGATAAAAAACTGCATGGGTACTCTTCCTGGTAGATTTGGAATATATTTTTAATACATTGGAATCTCTGTGCCCCTGTGAATGTCACCCACATCTTGTACCCTCCCTTCATTGAGGATCATAGTGTGAGCGACAACAGTGTGGACGGTTCTGTGATATAGTGCGAGAGTGAAAGGTTGAGCATCCCTAACATGCATTGCCTATGCCAGAAACACCCAGTGACACTGTCTTTTCCCATTTGTACTCTGTTTAAGGAAAATACAGTGCATTGCTTCTTGCTCAAGTTTGTGGTAATTCAAAAGCTAGGAGTCAGCTGAAAAGAGATGATGGGATTTTTCCTTGTTTTAGCAGCAAAAAGGAAAGACTGTCAAAGGCCCTCTTTAATCTAGCACAGAAAACCTTGCAGAGGGTAATTTTTGACAACTTGGTTATTTTTTAAAATTTTTTGGGGGAGGTAGGGAAACATTAGTTTTTCCAATTTTTTTCTTTATGGGTCACACCTGGCAATGCTCAGGAGTTATTCCTGGCTCTGCACTCAGGAATTATTCCTGGTGGTGCTCAGGGGACCATATGGGATGCTGGGGATCAAACCAGTGTCGGCTGCCTGCAAGGCAAATGCCCTTTCTGCTGTGCTATTGCTCTGGCCCCAGTTTTTCCATTCACTTGATCACTTGAAGCCCGTTATTCATCGCTTTGCTCAAGGGGTCGCCAGTAACATTTCCATTGGATCCTATCACGTGCCATTGGGCTACCAATGGCATCTGGTTGCTTCAGGAATATGAAGAGCCTTAAACTGTTCGTTCAGGGTCTTGACGAAGAAGTCTGACCATCTCTTAGGTGGGCGGCCATGTAATCTTTTTTTTTTAATTGGCTCTTTTTTTAAATTTTTTATTTTTACAATTACAAAGATACACAATTAAAAAGTTCATATTTGGGTTTTGGTCATACAGTGTTCCAGCACCCATCCTGCCACCAGTGCCCATCTCCCACCACCAACATCCCCGGTTCCCCCCCCTCCCCCAGCCCTCCTCCATGGCAGGTTCTTTATTTCTTTCCCTTTCTCTTTCTTTCTCTTTCCCTTCCCTCCAGACTATGGATTACAGAACATACATTAAAGGGTTGTCATGTGTATCTTTTTGCCTCTATTTAATGCTCAGTTCTAGTTTGGCATTAGTATCCTCGACAATTGTTAGCACCCTGTTCCATTTTCTGTCTTACATAGCCTCTGACTCCCACACGTTTGTGATAATTTCCACCTTTGACAAGACCTCCTGATATATGTTTCACTTGACCTTGGATATTGGTATAATATGTACATATATATTTATGTTTGCAGATAAATGCAGTCATTCTGTGTCTGTCTCTCTCCTTCTGGCTAATTTCGCTCAACATAATCTTCTCCTTGTCCATCCATTTATAGGCAAATTTTATAACTTCATTTCTCCTAATAGCTGCATAGTATTCCATTGTGTAGATATACCAAAGCTTCTTTATCCAGTCATCGATTTTTGGGCACTCTGGTTGCTTCCAGATTCTGGCTATTGTGAATAATGCTGCTATGAACATAAAAGTAGGGATGGTGTTTCCGCTGCATATTTTTGGTTTCCCAGAGTAGATTCCCAGCAGTGGTATGGCTGGGTCAAATGGGAGTTCAATTTCTAGTCACCCACATCTTGGAGGAAAGTCCACATTGTTTTCCAGAAAGGCTGTACCAGCCAGCATTCCCACCAACAATGGATGAGTGTCCCCTTTTCCCCACATCCACGCCAGCACTTGTTGTTCTTGCTCTTTTGAATATGTGCCAGTCTCTGTGGTGTAAAGTGGTATCTCATTGTTGTTTTGATTTGCATCTCTCTGATGATTAGTGATGATGAGCAATTTTTCCTGTTTTTTTTTGCCAATCGAATTTCTTCCTCACTCTCACCTCTTTTATTCAATATAGTACTGGAAGTACTTGCCATAGCAATCAGAGAAGAAAAGGACATCAAGGGCATCCAGATAGGCAAGGAAGAAGTCAAGCTATCATTATTTGCAGATGACATGATATTATACCTAGAGAACCCTAAACTCTCTACCAAAAAACTCCTAGAAACAATAGATGCATATAGTAGAGTGGCAGGATACAAAATCAACATGCAAAAGTCGGTGGCTTTCCTATATACAAATAATGAAAGAGAAGAAAGGGATATTAAGGAAACAATTCCATTCACAATTGTGCCACAGAAAATCAAATACCTAGGAATCAACCTACCCAAGTGTGTGAAGGACCTGTACAAAGAAAACTACATGACACTGCTCCAAGAGATAAAAAGAGGACACAAGAAAATGGAAACATATTCCCTGCTCATGGACGGGGAGAATCAACATTGTCAAAATGGTAATACTCCCTAGAGCTCTGTACAGATTCAATGCAGTCCCTATAAGGATACCCATGACATTCTTCAAAGAAATTGACCAAATACTCCTGAAATTTGTATGAAACAATAAACCCCCAAGGATAGCTAAAGCAATCCTCGGGAAAAAGAAGATGGGAGGCATCACCTTTCCCAACTTCAAACTGTACTACAAGGCAGTAGTAATTAAAACAGCATGGTATTGGAATAAAAACAGACCTGTGGACCTATGGAATAGAATTGAGTATCCTGACACCCAACCTCAAACACATGATGAGGTAATCTTTGATAAAAGTGCAAGTAGTCTAAAATGGAGTAAGGGAAAGCCTCTTCAACAAGTGGTGTTGGGAAAACTGGGCAGCGACATGTAAAAAAATGAATTTGGACCTGTGTCTAACACCATGCACAAAAATCATATCAAAATGGATTAGAGATCTCAATATCAGACTTGAATCCATAAAGTACATTGAAGAAAATATAGGAAAAACCCTCCATGACATTGAAGCTAAAGGCATCTTCAAAGGTGAAACATCACTAACAAAGCAACTAGAAGAAAAGATAAACATATGGGACTACATGAGACTAAAAAGCTTCGGAACCTCAAAAGAAACAGTGACTAAGATGCAAAAGCAGTCCACAGAATGGGAAAGAATATTCACCCAATACCCATCTGATAAGGGATTAATATCCAGGACATATCAGGCACTGGTAGAACTTTTACAAGAAGAAAACAAACAACCCCATCAAAAAATGGGGAGAAGAAATGAACAGAAACTTCACCATGTGATCTTTTGACATCCCGTGGGAACCAGTTGGTAATGGCTCTAAATCAACCAATATTTTTAAATTTATTTTTTTAGTTTTGGGATCATATCTGGCAATGTTCAGGACTTACCTGACACTGTCTTCAGGAATCATGCCTGGTAGGACTTGGGGGACTATCTGGACCGTTGGGATCAAATCTGGGTTAGTTGCATGCAGGTCAAACACTCTCTCAGCTCTACTATTGCTCTGGCCCTGTTAATGTGATTCTGGTAACAGCAGGTTTTTGCCGGCTCTGCTCTCTGCTTCTGCTTCTGCAGCTGTTTCTGGTTCTCCCTCCCCAAAGAAGGGCATTTGTTCGGGGATTCATCAGAGGCAAATAGAGGGTGAGTGTGAGAGGTCATTTGAGGGGAATGAGTAATATTCTGAAATCTCAGGAGACCTAGTAGAGTGGGGGAGTAGTAAGGGGCGGTTCATTAAGGCAGAGGAGCAGCTGTACCTAATTCCTTGCCACAGAAGAACTGGTCTGTACTGGAGAAGTTCAGGAGAACAATGAAGGGAAAATTATAGTGGCTATTAGTCAGAGCCTGTGCCAAACAACAAGCCACAGAGGTATGAGGGAGTGAAGGAGACAAAAATGAAGGGAAAATGATACTTGGAGATATGATGCCAGGAGGAATTTACTGTGGGTCTGATACTTGGAGTAATTTATCATGTGAATTTTGTCCTGCAGAACCCCAGAAGTACTGCTTACTGCTAATCAATTCTTTCCAGGCTTAAAAAGAGCTTGAGGTTCTACATAATTCTGTAGGAAATGGAGAATTTCTTCATTGAATTGGCATTAATTACTTTTTAAATGTAAATTTTTCAGCTGCAAGCCTTTTTTTAATATTAAAAAAACTCTACATCAGGATATATTAAAAACTAATTGATGACCAAATTATGGGCTTTAAAGCACTTATTTTTGCTGTGAGTAAAAAATAATTATCAATGTGAATACATCCTTTTTCTTTCACTAATAATGAATCATATGGTGATAACCCATTTTTAGCAAAATAAAAATTTCAGTTTTGGAGCCAGAACAGTGATGGCATTATGTGACACTTTATTTTTAGCAAGTGCTTGTTCATCTGCTGGTGTCCCCTCGTGCTCAGACTGAGGCTGGTCTCTCTCTCTCTGGAATGCTGTCATTTCATCCCAGGGTGGAAACGGGTAGACATTCTTACTACCTTCTGGCATTGCGTGGATGGGGCTGCCATTTGAGATGTCACTTGCTCAAAGGCCTGTAGAGGGCTCTGGACTTTGGTCTGAGATTCCCCAGAGTGGAGGCAAAACCTGGTGTGAGAATGCTCGTGGATGCTGTTTTCTATGCTTGATGACAGTTTCAGCCCACTTCCTATCAGCCACTGCTATTTATATTCCGAGGCACAGATTCCACAGCTGTACAGAGACTTCCTCAGAGTGACTCTGAAATCAGATCCCCCTTCCCCCGCCCCTTCTCTTAGGAGAAAATGTACAAAGTTGTTGGGGAAGATGATCTCTGGGAAAGGGAGAAAGACAGTTTTGACTTAGAGAGATTTGATGATGTTTTCTGAGCTTCCTCTTCCCTGTTCAGATAATACTGCTTCTTCACTAGCCTTTCCTTGACGCTCACATCTCTTTTGCAGAGCTGTGGATTGGTTCTTAACTTGCCCTTGCCAAAATGGCACTTTTCTCTGGACTCTCTCTGCAAAGATTCAATGGATCTGTATATTTGTGATTAGCCAGGTTACTAACTATGGTTGTTTGAGAAGTGAGCTGGGAGCAACATTGGGGCACTCTATCTGGGGGACAGTCAGGAAGGGCATCACAAAAGTCAGGGTCAGGCCAGATGGGAATTGGAATGTAGGCCAGGCTCGGCCACTGCCTAGCTGTAATAACATAGGTGAGTCTGTGCACTTATAGGGCCTCAGTTTCTCATCTGTGAAGACAGGGTGCTGTTCTGAGATGAGGGCTCAGGTCTTCTCAGCTATGAAGTTCTGTGATTGCTGCAGGGATCATTTTCCCTATTTTCTGTGAAACAATAACAGCTCGGGTTGGAAAATGATCTCACAGCATTGTGCCATGAATGAAAATGTGACTTTCCAAGATTGTGCTGAGAACAGCTGAGTTTCCAGCATAGAAAAACAAACTCCTCACCTTCCACTCCCGCCCCTATCCCCAAAATGCAAAACAGGATGTTGGAGGTGGAAGAAATGAAGAATAATACCTCTGCTTGGTATTTTTTACCATTCATGATAAAACAGTCGTTTTAAAAATCGTAAAACGTACTCATTTGACAAATGGCACGTTTAAAACCCGATTTAGCAAAAAGGTTTTTACCTTTGTAATTTTAAAACTGTCATTTGAACTAAAAAATATAGGCGAAGCAAGTTGGCCTTTCATATTTAATGTTTTCTTTTTTCCCTTTTTATTTGCAATTCATTCTGTTCAGCTTGATTAAAGAAGTAGCAGAAATGGAATGGCGAATGGCCAGTCCTTGGTTAATTCCTTATTGAGAGAAAGTTGGCTATGATTCACCCCTCCAGTTCAGAGTTGACACATTTTCATGCCAGGCCTTGTGGGTGTGGTATGTTAGTGATATCTTACCTTTAAATGTTAACACCGAATCATGTAAGAACGATGTCAAAGGAGTAAGACTTCTGGAGGGCTGTGTTCTCTCCTAATCATAATCCCAAGGTTTTACATGTTTGTTAAAATAAGTGTGTTACAGCCTCAGATTAATTGGTAATTATAGTAGGTCAGAAAGGATCTAGAACAAAACTGATAACCCTGGGTGTCCTGGAGTGTGGAATATTAAAAGCTGCTGCTCAGAATTAATGGGATTTTATGATGTGCTTTCTCTGCTTAGACAAGAACTAAACAATGACCTTAGGCAAGTAACTACATTGCTTTGATGTGTAGGGCCCTGATGTGTAAAATAAAGGAATTAGAACAGATGCAAACAAATATTATTGTTTGTTTTTAGAAATCTCTAATTGAGTTTTCTTGTACTAGGCTTTGCTCACAAAGGCACTTAAATATTTGTTATATGTGGCAGACAAGGACTTTTATAAATAGACATGGGGGCACAGGCCAGACTGCGGTGTGTAGGACCAAAATGTGACTTGGTGCGGGGACCTTGGCATAGCATGAACCTGCTTCCTTGTGTATACAGCAGGGACTGTAAACCTCACTTGGAGTAGTCAGTTAAGGCTCAATGAGATCATAGAAATGAAAGCTCTCAAAAGACTGCATAAGTGGAAGGTATTAGCATAAAAGGCCCTTTCAAAAGAATATTGATAGAAACATCTTGATGCACGCACACTTCATTATTGAATTGTTTATTCAGTTATTAGCTGTCATTAGCTTCCGATTTCAGGCTGTTGATCTACCATAAGAGATTAAGAGACTTGTTTACAACAGTGATAGGCGCGAATAATCTGGAGGTATGGGGGCCCCATCCCAGAAGTCAACCACTCTTGTCCTATTGATCAGTGCTGGGCTTGGACCTGTCCACACTCTGGGTCTTCATTCCCTCAGCCAAAGGTGAGCTTTCTCTTTATAACTGTCCTCACAAGCTGGGAGTGAAACTCTGCCTGAACATTTCCTGTGATGAAGGGTTAATTAAGGTGAGATGCTGTGACCTGCCACTTAATAGAGTCTGTGATAGTTGGCAGCCCCCTTATCGCATTTCATTCATTTCACTCTTGTCACCATGCCTACAAATCAGTTTTATTATTTTCAATTTATAGATATGAAGGTGAGTCTAAATAGATTAATTTTATAAAGAATTTCTGAATTTCATCTTCCTTGTATGTGGATGTGGGTGCGTAGACAATGAAGATAGATTTGCTGGCAGTGGGCCACATCTCTTCAAGTGTAATCGTCCTATCCATATTGTTAGGCATTCAAAAGAATCAATGTTGATATCCATGTTCGTGTTGACAAGGACACCAACTCCACCAACGCCTCTTTCATCACATGTCCCAAGGAACAATTCATCTCCGTGTCAAATACAGTGTAATGTGACTGACACCTCCTCGTCTCAGTCAGACCAATGTTGTCGTACTTGATCTTTTGAGCTTGCACCATCAGATCCTCGATATATGCTTCCAATGCCAGCAAACGTGCATTAAAAAGTACAGACAGGCATTTTAGTCCTTCTTCGCTTTGGTAGCCTAGATTGGCTGAGAAATTTTATCAGGCACTGCTTGTTCACCTTTCTTACTGCTGCCATATTAAGGGCTCTTTCAGGGTCAGGAAAATGAACATTTTTGTTACTGGCTTTGGCATATCGAACACGCATAGGACAGCTTGCCAGGCTTTGCCCTTTGCGGGCGCTATACTCTCATTACCTTGTGGGGCTCTCTCATAGGGGTGATTAGAATATTCATGGTAATTTGAAGGTAAATTCTACATGGAACTGGAGGAGTTCTATAAAAAAAGATCACACCTTCTACAAGATCATAGTTGGTGATTTTAATGCCAAGATAGGACCGAGAAGATCTGCCGAAGAACTCCACATCGGGACCCATGGCCTAGAATGGAACGAACAGGGTGAGAGACTCTCTGAGTTCATTATGTCCACCAAGACCATTCATGGGAACTCACAGTTCTGGAAGGCTGAAGTGAAACGTTGGACATGGGAATCTCCCTGGCGGACAGTTCCACAATGAAATTGACCACATCATCTTCAATCGACGATTTTGTCTGACCGATGTTGCTGTTGTCCCCAAATTCCAAACAGGATCGGACCACTGTCTCCATCGTGCAAAATTCTACTTCCCGCAATGGGGAGAAAAGGCTGTAAAGTTTAAGAAGAGAACTCCCAGAATGACCACCAACTGGGAACTCTTTGACACCATTGCAGCAACATGGGAAGATACCATCATTGACAACATCGATGAAGAATACAACTGACTGGTTCAACACCTCTGTGATTGTGTGAAGAATGCCGAGAGAGAGAAAGACACAAAAGGACACCTGTCTTAAGAAACTCTCAAGCTCATTTGCCAACATGGCAAGGCGTGAGCCTCAGGCGACCAAATGCTAATGTCCAAGCTTGCAAAGCGGTGCAGAGAAGCGATTAAGGAAGACCTCAAAGACAGAAGAGCAGAAATACTAGAAGATGCAGCAGCAGCTGGGAAAAGCATTCGCACTGCCCGCCTGTCCTTCGCCAACTATAAGACCAAGGTGACTGCCCTCTGATGCCCTGATGGATCTATCACATCTTCCAGAAAGACAATGGAGAAGATTATACATGACTTCTACTCAGGTCTCTTTGGTAACCATGTGCACCTACCCACATACCAAATTCCACAGGATGGATATGTCATTCCCAACATTCTCCCTTCTGAAATCCGACATGTCATTTCATCGGTAAAGAAGGGAAAGCACCAGGCCCAGACAAAGTCAGACCCAAACACCTGAAGAATCTGCCATCAGTACTCATCAATACACTAGCTTGGCTCTTCACACGCTACCTGTCCTAATGCAAGGTGCCCTCCCAATGGAAAACCAGCAGGACAGTTCTACTGTTCAAGAAGGGAGACATTCACGACATCGGCAACTATCGCCCCATCTGCCTGTTGTCCATCATCTACAAGCTGTTTACACGGGAGCCATCCTGAACAGGATTGGCAGAACACTAGATGAAGGACAACCATGCGAGCAAGCTGGCTTCTGGAAAGGATTAAGCACAATCGACTGTATCTACATGGTAACCAAGCTCATTGAGTTTTGTAGGGAGCACAAGATGCCGCTCTGTCTCACGTTCATTGATTTACAGAAAGCCTTTGATTCTGTGGAGACTGAAGCGGTCATCGAAGCCCTAGCCAAACAGGGTGTTCAAACCCAATACATCAAGATCCTTCGTGAGCTGTATTACGGATTCACCACCAGGATCTCACCATTCTACAAAGAAGTGATCATTAATGTGAAAAGAGGGGTTCGACAGGGTGATGCCATTTCACCAAAACTCTTCAGCGCCACCCTCGAGAACATCATGCAACAATTAGAATGGGAAGGAATGGGAGTGAAGATAGATGGTCGGCAACTACACCACCTCTGCTTCGCTGATCACATCGTTCTCTTAACACCAAACATTAGCCAAGTGGCACAAATGCTGGCTGACTTTGACTGAGAATGTGGAAAGATAGGTCTACAGCTGAATCTGAAGAAAACTATGTTCATGAGAAATGAACTAGTTCCAGAGGCCCCATTCACTCTCAATGAACAAACATCTCTGAATGCAGCAGTTATGTGTACCTAGGTTGAGAAATCAACATGATGAATGACCTAAAACCTGAGCTGCGCAGGAGGAAGAGAGCGGCATGGAATGCCTTCAAAGGCATTAGAAGAAATAGCTAAAAGGACAAAGAACCTCCGGCTCCGGGCGCATCTCTTTGATTCCACCGTTCTCCCTGCATTAACATACGCCTCAGAGACCTGGGCCCTAGGAAAGCAGGATGAGAATGCTATTCGGGTCTCCCAGAGCGGAATTGAAAGATCTATGCTTGGAATATCACGCCTCACTCAAGTGAGAGAAGGAATCCGGAGTTCTGACCTCTGTCGTTATTCCAAAATCAAGGACGCTGTCTTGTTTGCCAAGGCATCGAAAATCAGATGGGCTGGACATGTAATGCAATTTAACGATGACCGCTGGACTAGAGCCATTACTGACTGGATCCCACGGGATGTCAAAAGATCACGTGGCCGCCCACCTACAAGATGGTCAGACTTCCTTGTAAAGACCTGGAAGGAACAGTTTGAGGCTCTTCATATTCCTGAATCAACCAGATGCCATTGGGCTACATTGGCACGTGATAGGGTCCAATGGAAATGTTACTGACGCCCGCTCGAGCAAATCGATGAATTACAGGATTCAACTGTTCAAGTGATCAAATTTATAAAGTATCACTAAATGGGATGTAGAATTGGAATAAAATAATAAAGCTAATGGTCATACTCTCTCCATATGTTATCCATCTTTCCTGAGAAACTTATAATTTCCATCAACAGATTTTTCCTTTTTGTCTTATTTTTTTTTTATAAAAAGAGAAATTTCTTTTTTTATATTGTGGATTGAGACCAGGACTTCACATATACAGGCAAGAACTCTACAACTGGACTACAAATTTTTGGCCCAATCTTATTTATTTTATCATTGGGTTCCCTCCTCCCTCTCTCTCTCTCTCTCTCTCTCTCTCTCTCTCTTTCAGGTTTAGACTCTAGGACTTCATACTTGTAAAGTGTGATGTGTTTATCACTGAGTTGTGCTACATTCCAACCCTCCTTTTTATTTCTATTTATTTATTAGAGCTTTACTTCTTAAAATTATTCTTTATATTCAAGCACTGGATTCTTAAAGCATGGTCCATGGGCCGACATCTTAGGCCTCATTCCGTGCTTGTTAGAAACACAGACATGGGACTCAACTCTACACTTTCTTAATTAGAATTTGTATGCCAGAAAGATCCTCTGATTTATGAGCACATCAGAAGATTGAATATTATTATCTAGTACAGCACACATAGCTGGTTGAATTCCTCTTTTTTCAAAATTTCTTTTTAAATATCTCTCCCAAATTCTAAAAAACTTTTTTTCTCAACAAAAATCATGCACTGGGACACCTTTACTTCCTTACCTTTCAAAGGCTTTTAGATTCCTGATAGCTTCTTGAAGCTTACTTTTCTGACTGGAGAGAGGGAATCTGTTTTCTGACCTCCAAATCCATATTTCACAATCTTTCCTGCCCTTTGCAGTGTGAAAAATGCCTGGGTATTTGTGATTCTGTAAATTGTAAGTTTCACTTGCACAATTACCTATCAATCAGTCAATCAAAAGTCGGTAGAGGAATTTAGGATTTGTGGGTTAGGTTTTTAAGCAGGAGAGTGACGTACAGAAAATAGTGAAATAACTGAAATTGGGAGATTTATTTTGTGGTGTACGATACTGCGGCTAAAGAGGGTGAGAGAATGAAGGCGCTGAAAGTCATTACAAATTACAGAAAATAAAGCTGTTTGAAAACTGTTATTGACTGTCAGTTCATGCACCAATTTAGCATTTTTATGTAATCTGAATTTATCTGCTTGATAAATGAACCAAATTTGGTCAAAATTAGTCAACTCATTTGAAATTTATAATGAAATAAACACAGAGACATATGAAATTTATAAACCAATTAATTTGAGACATAGTTCTCAATTTATCCAGACCATTATTATGGTCTCGGCTATATTTTTATAACTGAGTATTTGTGCTGTTATTAATATGCTGATTGCTAATGCCAGTCTGTCCTTATAATAGTAGAGTTTCAGTCTGTTAATGTTCCTTTGTGTTAGATGCTGCTATACTGGATCAAGTGAAGCACTTTTCCTTTTCTAAATTTTGACAATGGGATGAGAAATAGACTTTTCCGAGAAGGCTGCTTATTTCCTTTAACCAGATATTCTAAACCATCCCCAGCATGGAACGGAGAAAGAATAGCCATCTGAAATATGTAGGGGATTGGATTTCTCTCTGGAACCTGCCCTCTATCTTCCTATTTGTAATCTTGCTGCTTCTCCCTGCATCTTATGCCCACCTGCCTCAGCCAGATGGGAATTATTCTATAATTTCTCCCTCCATTTTGCTCCTCCAATATGTGTCTCTTCTCATGAAGAATGATATTGAATTTTCAACCTTTTTCTGATTATGGCCAGCTTCTGACCTTGCTTCCTTCCCGTGGCCCCTATTTACATAATCACATATGTTACTATGTTCCTGTTGGGCTGCCCTCAGGAACCACCAGGGGCCATATCTCTGGCTAAGAAACATGCCATAAGACATCCAATGCAGTACCTCCCAGGAACAGTGAAGACAAATTAAAACTGATTTGTGGAAAGAAGTTTCCAAACTACTTTGCATAGGTTTATTGGTTCAAAGACCTCCAATTTAATACAGATCAACATCTGGCTAAGTTTTGAGAAACTGAAATACTAATGTTCAGTTACCAAAAAATATACTCTTCCACAGTAACACTGGAGGAGGGCTTGCTATATTTGTGAAGTGTATTCTTTGTGGTTCTGAAGGGCTATCAATATTTTTAGTCCTATTTATTTTCCTGTCCTGAAAGTGAATTGTAGCTCCCAGTCTCAATGTTTGGTCATCAGGGAAGTGCTCCTTCACATGCTGGAGGGAAGCTAAAACAAGCACCAACACCAGGAATAGGCTAAACAAATTTAGGGCCAGAATGATAGCTTGAAGGGATAGAGCACATGCTTTTTTTTCCTATTTGGGATCACACATGATGATGATCAGAGGTTACTCCTGGATCTGCACTCAGGAAATACTACTGGAGGTGCTCAGGGGACAATATAGGATGCTGGGAACTGAATCCAGGTCAGCCACGAGCAAGGTAAATACTTTCACTGATGGATTATTACTCCGGCCTCTAGATTACATGTTTTGCCTATGGGAGACCCTGGTTCAATCTCTGGCACCAGAACGTCCCCACACATGCATGGAGCCACCACCCAACTTGAGTTCCACCAGGTTGGGCTCAAAAACAACCAAAAGAAATCTTTTTTTATAGCTAATACAAGATAGAATAACTCTTTGACTGTTCACGCAGTAGTGAAGACTATACCTGGTTAGCAGGAAAAGATTCCAAGGATAATTCTTGACAGGATTGCCAGTTTAGATGTTACCCTAGTTCACTGCATAATCTTCTCCTATCTGGAGAGCTACCAGATCTATGAGTGAAGGCCCTTATCTATATTGTATCTTGTTTTTTTTTTGTTTGTTTTTCATCTTTTGGGCTATACCTAGTGGTACTTAGGTCTGACTCCTGGCTTTGCACTCAAGGATCACTGTTAGTAGTTTTTGGTGTACCACATATAGTGCTGAGGATCAAACTAAGGTCATCAGCATGCAAAGCAAGTGCTTTCCCCACTATATTCTCTTTAGCCCAGCAACTTGCTTTTTGAGTAATTGCTGGACAAATGTTTTAACATTTTTTCTTTATCTTGGGTGAGATACACCTGACGTTACTCAGAGCTTACTCCTGGTTCAGTGTTCAGGCTTTACTCCTGGAGAAGTGCTGGCAGAGCAAACGTGGTTCTGGGGAGTGAATTGGAGTCAGCTGCATGCAAGACAAATACCTTACTACTGGATCAGTTCTCTGACTCAAGTTTCTTTTTTTTTTTTTTGGGTGGGGGCTCATTCAGAGGCACTCATGTCTTACTTTTGTCTCTAGACTTGGGGAATCTCTCCTGGTGGGAGAGATGGAATAGGATGCCAAAGATTGAACCAGGTTTGACTATATGCAAGGCTATTGCCTTACCTACTGTACTGTTTGTCTGGCGTCCTAATGTGCTTTGTTTGTTTTGTTTTTAAAATTTCCCATATGGTTTTAGGCTGTATTTAAAAAAAACATTTGGCATAAAATCTGTGCTGATTATGTGGTTAAAGGCAGTCATCAGTAAGAATTAAAGTGATGGGAGACCAGATTATTGGAATTCAGGAGAATATGTCTTTTATCAATGTTTCTGGTCTTTGTAGAAATTGAAATGAAAACGTTAAATCACTTTCTCATAAGTCAAATGACTCAGTGACTTTGGGGGAAGAACCTAGTGAAGAGGGCTATGGTTTCTGCTTGTACTTGTCTCTTCCTGTTGTTCCTCGTATCATTCCTTATACTTGTCTTGTGGATAAGGCAGAAACCATTTACTTTTTATGCTTTTACTGTGGCTGCAGTAGCTGATCCATCAACTCCTCATGTGCTAGATGACTGAAGAGCGCAGGGAGCACAGCCCTTTTAGTCGGCCTGTGAGTCTGGGGAGGTTAGAAATCTCTGCTGGAGCCAATGCTTTTTGGAGAGCTACCAGATCTATGAGTGAAGGCCCTTATCTATAGAACTGAGCCCTCTAGCTCCTGCCTTTGACTGCACTTTATAGGCCTGTGTGACTGCAAAAGGTGTTCATTCTTTTTTGGTTTTGGATCATACCCAGCAGTGCTCAGGGCTTGCTTTCTGGTGTAAGACTTTCTGGTGTAAGACTGTTCATTATTTCATACGCAATTTTCCCATGGTTTATTCTAAGATAATGATATTTTTCTTGGTAGCCCTAAAAATAGAGGGAACATTTGATCTACATTAGAATGGTGAAAATGATCTGGTTCCTTAACTCAGAATCAACTATATAGTGATAAGCAGAGTGTATCTAGAGGAGGGCTTTATCTTTGCTCAGAGATCTTTCAGTTGCCCGTGGATGATCTTTAATGACTTTAATAGTCATGGGTTGGGGCAAGTAGGCAGCTATAAAGAGGGTCCTTCAGAACACTCAAAGACATAGTGGACTGGATTGTAAGCACAGAAATAGGTACAAAGACATTAGATGGAAGCTCTTGTTTGCCCGCTCATAAGCAACCTTGGGTGATGTGGCAGACCAGGTGTGGGTAAATGAGGGAAGACCAGTAGTTCTTGACCCCATCTGGGCTCTGTGTGGATCGCTAAATACAGCCTCGGAGAACATCACGTCTTGTCTTGTGCGTATATATTATTTTTACCACAGAATCAGGATTTAGTGAGGTTTTGTTTTTAAACTTTGCCAAGTACATGACCATTTTAAAAACTGTTAGCTTCACCCACCTCCCCTACTTATGGACTTGGGGGTTATTGGGAGAAGATAAAAAGTATTTATGATTTTATAGGGTTTATATTCCAGTGGGAAAGAAAGATGTGCATAGCAAATATAGGACTAAATGAAATGTAAGTTAATAAGATAGAAATAGGAAAGGATACAGGAAAAAATCCCGAGAGGAGTTCTATTGGGAAGTGGGCTGGGAAAGCTTTTGGGGGCAGGGTACACTAACACCGGTCCTAAAGGATTTGAAACAGTTGTTTCAGATCCTGCTGATGAGAAATACTCAGGAATACACAGCTAAAGCCATCAGTGCAAAAGATGGGTATAGTTTGGAGCAACCAAGATTATTAAAAAACCGTATGTGTAGAGTTTTAGAAGAAAAGACAGGAAAGTATGTCAGGATAACTCTCAAGGGTAGGGCAAAGTCTAATTACCCAAATTGAAATCTGGCCTTTGCAGAAGCCCCAAGACTTGTTCTGAACCCGTAAAGACCTGCTGTAGTAGCAGAGGCATGCCTGAAATAATTAGCTTTATATTTCAACTCTTGTTTGGGAATTCTTGATTTGTATCAGCCTTTTCCCAGGAAGCATGAGAAGTATTTTGAGAGTGGTTAGAAAATTGCCTGGATGGTATCAGGGCTGGAAAATGTAAAATCAATAAATAATCAGACTGAATTTTAATTGAATATATTACTAAGGCCATGCTGACATGTAAATTTAAAAACTACTCACTGGAGAAAATCAGTGCTTGCCCTTGGTGGGTGCCTGAGTGCTGGAGATGGGACAAAGCCTGGTATTTGCAGTCCTTAATGATCTCACGTTTTCTGTTCCTATTTCAGTAGGTTATTGTCTGTGTTTAGCTACGTTCCGACCTCTCTAATTCCTTCCGATTCTGAAGGGAATCAGTATTACTTCAGAAAAAAATTAGTTAACCTTAAATTGTCCTAAAAACAAAGAGCAAAATGGAAGAGGAAAGGGTTGGGGTGGGGGTGGGGGGGGCTCAATTGATGTTTATTAGCCCTCGAGGGCACAGTTGTATCTACATTCAAGAAGGGAATTTGAGCTCAGTAAGCCCTTCACTGTCACTATTTTATGAAATCTCAAGGCAAAAGGGGAGCATAACATATGTATCCTAGATAAGAATCTGTTTTCATTTTATTTCTATTTTCTGTAAATGTTTTCTTGGTACTTGTAAGTAGCATTTGTTGTAAACAGCGCATTTCTTGAGTTTTCAGTGGGTTTCAGAAATGCAGAGGTGCTAAGGAAAAAGGCTTTGACCTAAACTGGGACTCAGAAGCAACCATAGACCCTGTTGCACCGCCCCCCCCAGGGAACTGACAGACGTAGGCGGGGAATCAAAATCACAAAGCCCTGGGATTTTCTTGACCACTTTTTGTTCCAGGCATCTCCTTGTGCATTTGCTTTTGTAGCAACATATCAGTGTGAGGAGCCCTTCCTGCCCCATTAACCCCTACACAGACTCTGGGGCTCAGTTGAAGGGTTTCATCTGAGCAAACAAACTCTGTCTCTCCATGAATATACTTAGGCATCTAGCAGATGCCTGATTCTGTGCTTCTTGAGGCTGCCAGGGATATGGAAGGTTTATGAGACATAGCCTTCAACTGTGCAGAGTGCCAGTGTGCTATAGAATGCTTTTGAATAAACTTTAGCATGTGAGAGGCTCCTGTGGTGATTGAGGTTCTCACATTAACATCATCAGAGGAGATTAGGACAATCTGATTTAGAAAGCCTGTGATTCAGACTTAGAAAGAGACCAGACTAATGGGCTTAACATCTTCTGTTTGAAAACTCTCTCTGAGGTCAGCTGAATGACTTAGACCAAGATACTATACTGACCTTTAGAAAATTATAATGGTGCTTGTCTCATGGTCTTACTCTAAGAATTAGGTAAAAAATATTAGCACAATAACTGGAACACTGTAGAAACACAATGTACACTTATTTATTTTTAACTTATTCCTCACCAGCTAGTTTGGAATTTATAACAGGCTACTTTAGCTTTCAGGATCTCCTAGCTATATAAGCTTTACAACACAGATAGCCCCCCCTTTATGATGGTATTCAGATTTGAACTCACTGCCTTGTGCTTGTAAGGTAAATGTTCTACTTCTGAGCTACATCTTTGAAAGACACTTTATACTACCTAAATTATGCTATTTGTTGTCCGTGGTTTTTTAAAGGCTCTTATTATGTGTAATTGCTTATATAGTTACTTTAGGCCACCAGAAATTATAATTGCTTGGGGCCCAAAAGATATTATCTTGATGGGGTTTAAGTGTATTAAACCAAAGAGGGAAGTTACCCTCAACTCTCTGGAGAAAGTTATTTGGAGAGGTCAAGAAATATGCTGGGTGACTGATAAATATAAGGTGAACTAATGAGCAGAACTCTACATTCCACTTTAAGCATAGTTAGTGTTAGGGATTAAAGAGAAGTAGGGTTTTAAAACCCTTAAAAGAGGGTTTTCTGGTATAATTCAAGCCAGTTCCTGAGATCTGGTCCTAGATCTAAACCTAGGAGCCTGGCTGGTACTTAAAGAGAATTTTTGTGACTATTAGATATTTAACAGTGAGTCCTGAGACCTACAATCAGCTCTTATGGATGAAGGGGAGTGATTAGAATTTGAAATAAAAAGTTCTAGGATCACAGGGAGGTACAGATAGAGATGGCTGGGGGTAATAAGGCCATGGTGGAAGAAAAGTGGAGCTTGCTTTACTATTGAGAATCCCACTTAAAGACTCTGCCATCTTAGTACCAGCAATAATGCAGGTATAAGTGAAATTCGGTAATGTCATTGAACTTGAGATAGAAGATTGGAGTTCTCACCCTGAGGAGGATTCAAGGGACCATAGTTAATTTCCTTGAATAATGTCTGAAGTCATAAGATGGTGTCCAACTAAATAATTTTTTTTCAATTATGACAATAACCCTTTATACTCTTCAAATTCCATTGCTCACATGAAAGTGGGGGGCCCTGTCTATGCGAATAAGCTCATCTCATTGGAATAGTGCACTCAGGTAATCCAGAGCAGTAGTCTGGCTTATGGGAGCTCTCTTTACACCACTTTTAACAGTTGTTACACTGAGAATCATGGAATGCTAGCAGGAGAAGGGACTTTAAGAAAACCAGGGAATCTTGCTTTGGAGACAGCACAGCCTTTCTCATATATAAATCTGGAGTTTTCCTGCTCTTTTCCCTTCTTTCTATTTTCTTAAATAAAATCTCTTCTGAACTTGGGTGGAAATGGGGGGAAGGAAGAAGAAGAATGCATTCCACTCTATGTATTTTTTTCCCTTATGTTTCTGATAAGGAAGCAGGCTCAGAAAATTACTTGACCTTCTCAATGTCAAAAAGCTGCTCAGTAACAGAGCTGGCTGGGGCTAGGATCACGCCCCCCAAGACATGGGTTACTAGGTCATGCTTTCTTGTTATGATTTATACTTGCCTGAATTTTCATTTATCTGCCTTGGATTCTGGATTGATGTGACTGCTCAGACCGGTGTACCATGGCTCAGCACTTAAAATACAACAGACTCTCTTTGCTTTTTCTCTTCACATGCTGACCACGGAGTGCAAGAAATGGAGCTGCCATTCACTGCTCATGGCGATGACAATTTCATTAACTCTGTGTTGTTGGGCTTTGGCAATCCGCTCATCTCATAATTGTGCTAAACTCATTCTGGTGAAAAGAGTGTGAGGATTTTTGAGCAGTTTATAATGAGGAAATCATTGTTAAGAGTTTCAACAAAATTTTTTCTTATATATTCCTATATTCTTAAAAGCACTCAATAACTGAGATGTCAGAGAGGAAACAAATGCAGCTGCCCTGGCCCATAGCCTCCTGCATGTGGAAGTTTACCTTCTGGATGATTCCCAGGTCTCCTAAGAAGCTTGGCTCCAAAAATGAGCATCCCTTCATTTTGCAAATGGTATAGTGCCATATGGGATGGAGGCAGTACTTTTGATCACACATCTATGGAGAATGTGACAAAAGTGTGGCATATTTCTCACTGGTCTTCTTCACCCTTTCCTGCTCTCAAATGACTGTTTCTGGTCATACCTGGAGTTGGATGTATAAAGGAAATAGAAACATCACTGAAATGGTTTGATGTTGCTGGACAGTTGACTAGTTTAGTACTGTAGACAGACAACAGTTAAGGGGTGAATTTAGGATTACTCTGTTTAGATGTAGACAAAGGGAAATGCAAGTGTCTGTACCAACATATCCGTATTCTGTGCCATTTAGAACTTAATCATTGAGGCCAATGAAACTGTTTCCTACTGTGTTGGTTTTCTTAGACTTGGGGAAAGAGGAAAGTTCAGATGAGATCTCATTTTGAATAGATCTAACAGCCCTGAATTGTATAGTGTAATTTTATCCATCTCTTCACCATGTCCACCCCTGTTGTAGTGTTAATTGATCTGCCAATAGCCAGTCACATCACCCTCTTGGGAATGTAAAATAAAGGCTTTCACTTAAGAGAAATCCTTTACTTCCTTCTAATATTCTTTTAGGTGTATTTCTTAGCCTTTAAATTTCAAGAAAAGAATAATAATAATCTTATATCAATAAGTTTCCTCTGAATCAATCAAAATGTATTTTTACTAGTCAGGATCTAAGTAACAGGAGCCAAGAAGGGTTATTTCTGTGTGACAGTACGTGGGTTGGCTGAGATTCCCTGTCATCCTCATTCTGATCTGAATGTGGCCAGAGTCTGTGGAAGAGAGAAAGACAAGAGGTGATATGGAGCCTCGCTCTTAGTGTTTATGCGTTCAGGAGGGAGGAATAGACATTCTTCTCATTAACAATTTTTTTCGGTGAAAGAAAGCCATATGGGCATATATAATTTTAAAGCATAAGAAGATACAATGCTACTAGATAACTGGGAGGAGAAGAATCAATTTATATTGAGTAACAGTAACGACTGCTAATGTTTTCTGGATGATCTAATTTTATTTCTAAATATTTATAATAGTTCAGTTGCAGGTAAGATCAAAAGATATTCATGGGCCCTGAGACTTTCTAAGAATACTAGGTAGGTAAGGTACTTGCCTTGCATGCAGCTGATCCCAATTTGACTTCTCAAACCCAAGCACTACCAGAAGTGACCCCAAAGCATAGAAAGGGTAATAGCCCACAAAGCACTGCTGGAATGGCCCAACCCTCTCCACACCCAAAAATTGATTGAATATTTATCCTATATTTCCTGATACTTTAGAAATATAAACTATTCCTTTATAGTCACCAATCACTGTATCACTGTCTTCCCGTTCATCATTGATTTGCTTGAGCGGGCACCAGTAACATCTCCATATGACCTGTCTCATGCAAGTAGAGCCCAAGGGCACCTGCTTGCTCCAGGAACATAAAGAGCCTCAAACCATTCCATCAGGTCATGGGAATGAGGTCTATAATTGTTACTGGTATCTAGCATATCAAATACAACACGGGTAGCTTGCCAGGCTCTGCCGTGCGGGTTGCATACTCTTGTAGTCATCTCAAAATCCAGCATTTATTGATGAACCGCTCAGTTGTTTGCGGCCGCTCGAGCCAGGCTGTGATAGGCTGGTCTGCTGGGTGGAGTTCTGACGAGGGGAAGTCCAGATGTGGAAAATGGAGGTCCTCATGGAGTGGGGGGGTCGTCTGTCTTGTGAGGCTCTGCTGGGGTGGCGGGCCAGGGCTAGAACCTGCCATCCCTCCTGGGCACCTCATGAGCAGATGGGCACAGTGAGAATCTGTAGCAGCTCTGCCCCATGTATGTCTCTGGATCAGCATACCTGGGCCAGATTAAAAAAGACTGTGCAGCAGGATTAAAAAAGACTGTTTTCTTAATTTGGGGAGAGGATTAATGTGTGTATGATTTATCTTTTTACCTGTTACTACATAATCATAATTTTGTAAAACTTTTAGAAATTATAAAATTGTGACAAGCCATGGAATGCAGGAAGCACATAATCCAATAAAACAGCTACATCTTAAAATAATCAGATAGCTACAGCTTAAAATAATCTCTAAAGTACCATATTATTTTCTGTACCTTTCCGATACTTTTATGATCTAGTATTTGAGAACTATTCTCACTAACAAATTAGGGCATGAATCACATTTGTAGGGCATATATATTAGGAGCTGAGATGTTAAGTGGACTAATGAGAAATGAAAGTGAAGATAAGGTTTTATTAGATATATAAATATAAGGTAGTTTGAGGGATGAAAGTGAAAAAAACAAAACAACACAAACACTTGTTGAAAAGTCTTGAAGGCTTCTCATGATCCAAGTTTGAATCTAGAAAGAATGAAGGGATAAACACAATCACCTGAGAAAAATGCAAACAAAACTTGGGCCTAAGTTGAAAGTCTTGACTCTAGACATTCAAAACGATGTTTGAAGAGTCAAAACAAATTGGAGTGATGTGTGGCATATGCCCGAGTTGTGAGTCACTTGGACAGTCACTTAATCCTCCAAGTTCTTTGGCTCTTGTGGACTTCTTCAGTGATTTCCAGTTGACTTTACAATGGGCAAAAGAGGGAAGAAATGCTTTGGGTCATAGTGACCTTCTTGGATACTGAAGATTTTTCTTAGATGACTGTTAGTGAAGCAGGCTATCACTGAAGCTATATTAGAGGGATGCTTTTCTTTGAGATAAGCAGAATTTGGCTACTTATTCATTGTTGAGGCGAAGGAAAGACAGTAGTTTGAGATTAATATCTGTGGTTTCTGTCATAGCATCAGAGTTGCTGACACTTGCACACATCGGAAGCATAATGATAAGATGTGCAGGAGAATCTGATTCATCTGGATAAAGGAAAGAGGAGCATATTAGAGAATATCTTACATCAATTTTGTAGTCCTCTCTCCTCTCCTTCGAGAAACTTTGAGCATTAAGGAACCGCGAAGCCAGCCATAGCTTGCATATTAGACTGTGCGTATCAAAGTCCAGATTACTAGTGGGTCAGTAATTAAAGGAAATATGAGTTGAGTTAGACAAAACATTTTTTTTGGAGAAAATTGGTCAAGTCACTTCCAGACAGGTTATATATGCTGGGTTGCCAGATATACGTGATTTTTTTTTTTTTTTTTTTTTTTGCTTTTGAGTCACACCCGGCAATACTCAGGGATTACTTCTGGCTCTGCACTCAGGAATTACTCCTGGGGTGCTGACAATATGAGATGCCTGGGATCAAACTCAGGTCGCTGCGTGCTCTACCTGCAAATGCCCTACCTGCTGTGCTATTGTTCTGGCCCCATAAGGAAAAATTTATAACTATTGAGACTTATGCTAGAACACATGGAAGAAAGGTGCCAGAGAACAACTTTACCTGGTGTGGGAGAGACACTGGGGTGGGTAGGTGCTTGCTGTGCCTGCTGTTGATCCAGCTTCAATCCCCAGTACTGCATATGGTCCCCTGAGCACTACCAGAAGCGAATCCTGAGTACAAAGCCAAGAGTAAGCTTTGAGCATAGCCAAATGTCGCCGGAGTGGCACAAAAGCAAAAAGGAAAAGAGGACACCCTTACTTTTAAAAAAAGTACAACAATTAATCTTTTATCTACTGTGGATTTTATTAACCTTTGAGTTTATATAAAAATGATTCAAAATATCTGGTCTGAGGGGTTCTGAATTCTTGCTCCAGGTACTTATACATGTAGGTAAAGTGGACGTTAGCATGGGTAAGTAGAAACGCTGCACTGTGGCTTGTTTCTGTTCGCTTTGGACCTTTGGAGGAAGTCACTTAATCTTTATAAGTCTTTTATTTCCTCATGCACAAAATCGGAGAGTTAGATGGGACATCTCTAATGTATGGTTTTGTTCTGCAATTTTATTAGTTCCTAATTCTTAAAATTGCAATGTTAAATGCTTCCTGGTAGAATCATAAGAATTTCCAGGTTGTTCAAGTAAACACTGGTTGAATTTTGTGCCAATTCAAAATCCCTCAAGTAGCCTTGCGCTTGGTTTTCTTTTTCTTTCTTTCTTTCTTTCTTTTTTTTGCCTTTCCTTTTCACTTGTCTTCAGAGGATTCTTGGTGTAAATAAAAATTCCTTTTTAAAATTAGATCTTCTCCCGCTGTCTGATTCATTCACTGATGTTACAACCCACAGCTTGAGATATGACATTTCCTTTCATTCTGGTGAAATTGTGATGTCACAGAACTTGAATTGATGCGTCCAACTGAATTAAACAAAAGGAACGTGATAATTACAAATGAGAAGGCTCCATCTACACACATATGTGTCTAAGTAATCAGCTGTGATGGAAAAAGAAACGTAGGCAGTAACTTGGTAAAAAGGCATGTGCCAGGCTGTCACCAAAAGCACATATATTTTAGATATAGTATCCATTTTTAGGGATGTATTGATTGCTTGGATAGCCCCCAAGGAAGAAGCATTTCAGCAATACTTGTACCCATCTACCACCACCAGCTAAATCATGTTGCTTGACTTTTGACCTTTGACCCTAGACTCATTAACTTCAGAGGTGCTAATGCCCTTTAAATTTGTGATTTATTCTTTTTGTTAACAAAGGCAATTGTCTTTGAAAATTATAAAACTGATTGATAGAAAACTTACATAAAAAAATCTTTAGAAATCTCTCCAGAGAATTCTATTCTGGATCATTCTTGGATGGTGGGTCTATGTCTCATGAGGACTGACAGTGAGAAATGCATACTATTTTAGCAAAACCCAGAAAATGTTAACAGAACTGCAGCTTCACAAGGAAGAGCGAAAAATGACAGGTGTTCTTTGTCTTTTGTTTTTGATACAAACTCTTGATGACAATGCTGAAAATCTGATACCATTAAAACAGGAGCAATCCGACATGCTGGTGAAGAGCACTTCAATTTCACAATGAAAAAAAGAGGTCTGCCCGTCAAGTGATTGCTTATTTTGGCAATTTTACAGCTTTCGAGCAGGACAATCAATACAAAGTTAGGGTAGTGTTAAGTTGGACAGAATTTTGCTGCTTACACAATGCATTTGTAGACCTGCCACTAAGACAGAGGGACTTTCATTATTAGTATGCCAAGTTAGTCTCACCCACATCTCAAACTTAAGAGTTTTAAGTACACATTTATTATCACTTTTCAGAATACAATTATTCCTCTTGATTTCACTATTTCTGAAGTCCATACTGCTCTCACCCAATTGTATTTGAGGTGGGAAATATGGGATTAGTACTTAATAGCTGCTCTTCTTTACTCTTTACCTTTGCTTGCTACCTATTCCTAGCACTTGTCTTTTTAAAACTATCAGTATTTAAATCACGGAGAAAAAAAACACCCAAAATTTGAAAATACTATACATAAGTTACTGTTTTCTGCTGGGGAGGTTTTAAGATCACATCATGCAGTGCTTAAGAACTTCTCCTGGCTCTGTGCTTGGAGGTCACTCTCAGGAGCGCTCAGAGGAAAATATGGTGCCAGAGATGCAGCCTCTTGAACTATTGATTTGACCCTGTAATCTGTTCTTTCTACCTTTTTGACAGTAAACAAGATTAGACTATGGTGCCACCCACCTAGTTATTGTTCTTTCTTTGGAACTTCCCTCACCCAACTCATTTTGCACATACTGAACAGATTAATTTTATTAGAGGGTCATTTATGTCAGTTGTGTGTGTGTGTGTGTGTGTGTGTGTGTGTGTGTTTTGGGCCACACCCAGCAGTGCTCAGTGTACACTCCTGCATCTGCCCTTAGGGATGACTCCTGGTAGGCTTGGGGGTACCACATGGGGTGCTAGAGATTGAGTCAGGTCAGCTCTGTGCAAGTCAAACGCAAGAAACTACCCACTGTGCTATTGCTCCAGCTCCCTATGTCAGCTTTATCATAAAAGTATCCCAGTGGGTTCAGTTTTATACAGAACAACATTTCAAAGTGTGTATCTTAGCACTTGAATATCTCTGAAGTGTACATTTCTAGTCTCAGTCTTTCAATATTCACATCACAGTCATACCTAGATTTTGGCTAGTCTTTTTTTTCCTTTCCATTTTCCTTTTCATTTTTCTCCTCCTCTCCTCTCCTCTCCTCTCCTCTCCTCTCCTCTCCTCTCCTCTCCTCTCCTCTCCTCTCCTCTCCTCTCCTCTCCTCTCCTCTCCTCTCCTCTCCTCTCCTCTCCTCTCCCTCTCCTCTCCTCTCCTCTCCTCTCCTCTCCTCTCCTCTCCTCTCCTCTCCTCTCCTCTCCTCTCCTCTCCTCTCCTCTCCTCTCCTCTCTTCTCCTCTCCTCTCCACTCCCTGCCTCACCTCGCCTCATCTCGCCTTGCCTCCCCTCGCCTCCCTCGCCTCCCCTCCCTCAATATTCACAATCACAGTCGTGCCTAGATTTTGACCAGTCCTTTTTTCCTTTCCATTTTCCTTTTCATTTTTCTCCTCCCTCTCCTCTCCTCTCCTCTCTCCTCTCCTCTCCTCTCCTCTCCTCTCCTCTCCTCTCCCTCTCCTCTCCTCTCCTCTCCCTCCCCTCCCTCCCCTCCCCCCCCCTCCCCCTCCCCTCCCCCTCCTCTCCCCTCCTCTCCTCCCCTCCCTCCCCTATCCTCCCCTAACCGCTCCCCTCCCCAGCCCCTCCCTCCCCTATCCCCTCCCTCCCTTATCCCCTCCCCTCTTCCCTCCTGTCCCCTCTTCCCTCCCTTCTCTCCTCCCTCCCCTCCCATCCCCTCCCTCTCCCTCCCCTCCCCTCCCTCCCCCTCCCCCTCCTCCTCCCCTCCTCTCCCTCCTCCCTCTCCTCTCCTCCCCTAACCCCTCCCTCCCCTATCCGGCTCCCTCCCCTATCCCTCCCTCTTCCCTCCGTCCCTCCCTTCTCTCCTCCCTCCCTCCCGTCCCTCCCTCTCCCCTCCCCCCCCCTCCCTTCCCTCCCTCCCCTTGTCTCCCCTCCCTCCTTTCCTCTCCTCCTTCTCCTCTCCTCTCCTCTCCTCCCCTTTCTTCTCCTCCCTCCCCTCCTCTCCCCCCCACCCGTCCCGTCCCTCCCCTCTACCCTCCCCCTTCCCTTCCCCATCCCCTCCCCTCTCCCCCTTTCCTTCTTTACCCTTCTTCTTCCCTCCTTTTAAATTCCTTAGATACAGAACACCATACAGAAAAGAAAAAGGAAAAACATGTAATGAGGTAACTTGAATAGGATCTTAGAAGAGAATGAATCTTTACTAATGTGAAGAAAACCAGAAATAATGACAATGATTCATTAGTTGGACAAATATATATGTCCTGCTAATGTAAGATGTTAATAACAGGGGAGAATGTGAGAATGGGGAATTCTTTGTACTGTTTTCAAAGTTTTCTCAGAATTGAAACTTCTGAAATAAAAGGTTTATTTAAAATATAACTGTAGATATGTAGGGGAGTCAAAATGTGACAGACAGAGATCGTAAGATACAATTAGAAGTGTGGGAAGGGAGAGAGAAAATGAAAGAATTTGTCTGGCTGTTTCATGTCAGAAAAATATGTGCAAGAGTTCCTTCCATGTTATTTTTCTCAGATTGATTTTTTTGATGTGAACTTGGGCTTTCTTAGCCAGTAGAAAGTTTCTGATCTTTCTCTGAGAGAGTTGCAGGTAGTTCTGAGTTGTGCAGGCTTGGGATTTGGCGAGATAAATGTTCAAAGGAGTTTGGGCTATCACCAAACTCTCAGTGAGTCTGCCAGCCCTCTGGGGATATGCACTCCAGAAAATATTCCTGAATGTCTTTCTGGGGGTTAAATAGGAAGCTCACTGATAGATTTCCCATCATTTACTGGGTGTCCACTTTCCCTTCAGCCTAGGAATAACCTGGGAATGTCTTAAGAACAGGGGCCCCAGCCCTTTCAAAGGTAGTAAGAAATCCAGGATCCCTTTCTTCAGTCTCTGTGGCCCACTGTGGCTAAGTGACCGTGAGTAACACAGATGATAAAATCACATTGAGGAAACCACCGACTCCTTAAAGCTTTCCGTTCTTTCTCATCAGCTCATACCAAGCTTTAAGCATCTTCTAACATTTAAGTGTCTTTTAGTATGATGAGCACATGCTTTGTATACAGGAGGCCCTGGGTTTGGGAGTACCAAGTGTAGCCCCTAAACAAACAAATGGTTCCCCCCAAATGTTCCGCATTATTTCAGGACAGTTGAATTCAGTTTATCTCTCTCATGTTATAATGGTCTTATATCACAATAGTCTTGTATTATATAAAGTAAAACATTTCTTTCTATGTTTAATAGGTACAGTTAATTTTTTTTACAGAGATGCTAAAAGAATGCAGCGTGACCAGTCATTGGGTGGAGCCATGAGCCAGCTTGAGATGAAGGTTTTCACTGAAGATGCAGGGCTCTGTAGAATTTTGGTCTTGTGTTGGGGCGTGCTTAATGTTTACTTGTTGAAATCTGTTAGCTCTCGAAAACATTTTGTGACTTGTGTGCTTGCGCTCTCCAACTGAGCAATCTGATGAGATTTCTCTAGGATTCCCAATAGTCAGTTGCGATTCATAAATATCTCTAATACTTCACTTCTGAAGTTTCAGACTCAGGACAACACACCTAATATTGTAACATGGCATGGAAACAAATGTCTCCTTTTCTGTAGCTTGTGCCAAGATATGGATGAACTGAGACATATGAATCAATCGGTCCCTTCCTGTTTTGCAAATAAAATTGTATTGACCCTTAGCTGTGTGTTCTCATCTTTGTTTTCTTTGTGTTGCTTTCATGCTATTGTGGCAAAGTTATATAGTTAGGACAGAGAGGGTATGGCCTTCTAAGCTTAAAATATTTATTATTTGATCCATTACAGAAAAAGTGTGCTGACCCCTGGTATAGAGCACCAGTTAGTCAAACTGCTTTAACACAATGTCTTCTTGCAAGGGAAAATGCATTTACTTACTTCTCAATCAATGCAATTCCAGAAATATATAAAGGCAGCACAGCGTGATTAGTAATAATTGGCTTATGGAACAGATATTCAAGCCTGGCTTTGAAACATGATTTTTGTCCTTGGCTAGCTGTATAACAAGCCACTTTGCTAGGAATCTCCCTGTGCTTGCTTTCTTGTCCTTGAAACAGATAAGTCACAGGAGCCTTAATGATCGGAAATGACTTAACAAATGTAAATATTCAGAACACTGACACATAATGGGTATCAAATTTGTGCTAGCTGTTATTATTATTATAGTAGTATATCATTACTATAGAGAGAGAATCTCTTTTATGAAAGGCATAAGCATCAATTTAATAATTCTTACTCAAGCAGCCCTTTGCCTTACAATTATAACCTTTATACTTGTTCTAGTCTTTCCTGACATTTTGTATCCCACTGTAGCAGCAACCTTCCCAGTTAGTTGATAAATCACTATTGGATACTATTTCTGTGGGAAAATGTAGTGCAGCATTAAGAGAAAAAATACAAAATTTCATGCATAGTTGTTGCAGGTCACCTAAAGCCTTTGCATTTGCCCTGGATTGCCTCCTGCAGATCACTTCGTAGATAGGGGGTTAGTTTAAATGTGGCAGTTTATTTGACCATGTATTCTGTACTGACTGGTATAAATATTCTCTCATGCTACCACAATCATCGTGAGACTGGCTAGATCTTACCAGCATATTTGCCTGGCCACGTTGGATCTCTTAAGTAATTAGATCAGAGAGAAATGCTGTTTACCTCCAAGCAAGCAAGCATGGCTCCCTGATAACCCAAAGGCAACTAAAATACAAAACTACTGTGAAGTAGACGAGACTCTTGTGAAGGCTTGGAAAAATATTTAACTGGCATTAGTATAGTCTTTGGTATAGAGACATGCCATCTTAGAAACCCCTTCTCTACCCTATAACGTCATTTTCAGGCAGATTTTGGCTCAAAACATTAGTATATGAAAGGGCCTAGGTGAGGTGCTGGGAGAAATTACCTGAGGGCATTTGACCTTCCCTGCTTCCCATAATAGTGGGAGGTCTTCGTTGCAGGGGTATAAAACTAGGCTGCTTCCTCTCTGGTTCTCTGTTTTGGGGCTCTCTTTTTGGACTCGCACTCTTCTTGGGAGTCTTGTCTTTGTCTCCTCTTTACAGGGCCTTTACTGCGTGGTGGCTACAATCTTGGCCTACACGTGTCTGGGGTTCTAGCCGGGAATGCTAAGCACAGGGTTTTTCCTATTGCTGGTTTGTATGCCTGAACCTGTGATAAGTAAAGCATTTAAAAACCTGTGCCAGATTCCTGAGTTTTCATCTATTCTCCACTGGCTTTGGAGGTAGGAGGGAACTCGCTTCTCGGCACTGTTGGGGACCCCAGTGGCTTCCCACAACACATAGTAATGGCAGCTATGTAGAGGTTAGAAGAAATCCTGTTTTTCTCCTCCAACAGTACCTTCCAAAACCCTTCCAGTTTATTTGGTCAGAGTCCCAGCCAGCATCGCTTCTTTCTGTCCTGCCTATGAATTCTTCTAACCTGCAGTAAAGGAGCTCTGATCAAGTGGAACACTGCTGTTGTTTGCTCAACTGTGACTGAAAACTAGGGATAAAGCTACTTTCTCTGTCTCATGGCAATGTTCTCTGCAGCATGTGTGACCGAGAGTCAATCTTCACCACCTGCAGGTCTGATGTGACATGCTCTTGGCTACCTCCGTCTGGTCACAGTCAATTCCATTGCAATTGAGCTCAGCCTTAGGGCTTTTACACTTGCTGTTCTTTCTGCCTGGAAGGCTCTTTTCTCAAACTCTTTTCTTCTTTGGAGTCTCTGTTTAGTTGTCAATTCCCCAGAAAGAACTTCCTTAACTATCCTATTTAAATTGTCCTTCTTTCTTTATTTTGTAACCTCTTCCTCTGTTTTGTTTTTCATCACAGTGCTTGTCATTACTGATCTTTTAAGTTTGTTTATTGTGGCCTGTCTCCCCTCTAGAATCTAAACTCCAAGAGGATAAGATTTTGTCTATTTTATTCACTGCGGCATTCCCAGCCCTGAGAGCTGTGACTGGCACACGGCAGCTATTCAAAATAAATTTGTTGAATAAATGAAAGGACTTGAGGGTTTGCATATTAACTTGCTCTGAAAAATCACAAAGTTGGAAGCGATTTAAGAGATGAGGCTGAATAACTTTTTGTAGTTTCTACTTCTTATTCCTGAAGCTGCAAAAACATTTCTTTTATCCCAACCAAGTTTGTTTATGCTAGACCTCCTTCTATGGCCTCTGGCTTTCTTTCATTACCAACTTTCCACCTAATTTCCATTCTTCACTGAAATCTCATTGTTTTCTCTTGCTTCTTCATCTCTGACACTGGTTGATACTCTGAAACTGTCCCTGAAAGCATAGACTTCCATCAGAGAGGGGGTGTGTGTGTGTGTGTGTGTGTGTGTGTGTGTGTGTGTGTGTGTGTGTGTGTGTATGTGAAGTAATGGACCAGAGAGTTTTAGAAGTCAGAACATCTTATAAACTCTCTTTAATTTATAAACCAATATCCACAAATGAATATATTCCATAATGCCTTTGGAGAGAGGAGGTGTCAGGAGAGCCCAAGAAAATAATAGTGCATCATTTTCAGTGGGGCATTCCTTTTAGCTAATTCTTCTGACAAATGTATATGGACAAAGTTGACAGGCAAAGCCAGCAGGGGAGTGAGCTGCAGTTCCCATTGGCTCAGGCATCCCTTCATTGTCGGCTCTCTGCCCTTCTATCTCTTGCTGGTTTTGTAGAATTTGGAGCACAGGTAGTTTCTGCTGCCCAGGCCTAGCTACAGGGACTATATTGATTTCTAACTTGAATTTTTTTTAAATCATTTTTAAGTTTTTTTTTTATTGCAAATCTTACACATTTACAAAGTTCTTCATAGTTGAGTCTTAAGTATACAATTTCCCAATACCAATCCCATCACCATTGTCAACTTCCTACCATACAATATCCCAGGCTCCCCCTTCGTGCCCTCCCAGTGCTTATCTGCACATTATGCAGTTTGGTTGCTGTAGTTTGATCTCAAACTACCAAACTGCATAATGTGTCAAACTGTAGTTTGATCTCACCAGAGACTCTCACACATGGGGCAGAGCTGTTTCTCTCTCCCCTGTGCACAGCCGTACATGAGGCAGTCGGGAGGCATGGCGGGTTCCTAGCCCTGGCCCACCACCTCGGCAGAGCCTCACAACAAGCCAGACCACCCCTCCTCACTCCACGGGCGCCGCCATTTTCCACTTCTGGACTTCCCTCTCGTCAGAACTCCACCCAGCAGACCAGCCCATCACAGCCCGGCTCGCGGCCGCAGCTGCGCTGTTCATCAATAAATGCTTTATTTGGAGGTGTTTAAAAGAGTTTGCCTCCCGCTCGGCAAGCCTGGCAAGCTTCGTGTTGTATATGATATGCCAAATTCCCAGTAACAATTATATTAGGTCATTCCCATGACCTAATATAATGGTTTGAGGCTCTTTATGTTCCTGTAGCAAGACGATGCCCCTGGCTCTACTGGCATGAGACAGGACATATGGAGATATTACTGGTGCCCGCTCTAGCAAATAGATGATCAACGGGAAGATCGTGATCGTGATCATGAGTTTGATCTCATGCTTTCAGTTTTGTTGGGTTTGTGGTCCAGATATGTAGATTTACCACACCTCTATACCACTGATGTGTCCAAGGTCTTTGTTTCCCACCCTTTACCTCATGTCAGCCTCTTACTTGGGTTTCCTTCCTTTGCTATCCTTCTCCATCTAGTCATTAGATTTTTTAAATTAAGACATCCAAAAGGAATCTTTTAATAGGAACTCAGACTTTGCCCAAGGCATCTGCAACACTTGATGGGAGAACTAGAAGTCATGTGACCTTCAACATTCTCAGAGAGCTACATGTGGAACCCACATATTTTGATTGTATGGGGGGGAAGGGTCCACTTCTCCCACTGCAACAATTAAAAAATTTTACTAAAGCACCATGATTAAAAAAGTATTCCATAGTTGAGTTTTTAGACATACTATGTTCCAGCACCATCCTCACCACCTGCAACACTTTATTAACATGTCAAGTCATGCCCACTGGCACAATAACACTTTTATAGTGACTATGACAGTCTTATATAGGTAGGAACATATAGCCTAAGGAATCCTGCTTATGTTTGGAGTTGAACAGGAGGGAACAGGAAAAGCGAGAAGCCTAGAAGAATTATAAAAGTTAGGACAAAGTGTTGGCAATGGCATTTCGCTGTCATGCCCCAGCCCTTGTGGGGTGCCTGCTCCCCCTCTTAAATAACCACCTCTAGTGGAACCCTTGATGGAAATTTGCGTGATTTTTCATGGTTCCGTCTCTGGCATTAGGGCTGTGTCTATCACTGAGTGAATGGGCAGTCACGGAGGGCAGGATGTCTTGGCACTGCTTTGGGTGTGGATGTAATGGGATGTTGCACCTGTTGGGAGAGAAATCACACCTGGCCACTATTGGAAGCATCAGGAAATGTCAGAGGCATAGCACACATCATGCCAAGTGTAGCAAGACAGGCTTCACAGACAGATAGACTTATGGACACTGGATCCCACCTCTCCCCACCGCCCACGGTGACCCAGTGATCCAGTGATAGAGGTCTTTGTTGTTTCATTTTCTTCCCTGAGGCTCTTTTACATTACCATATCTGTGTTGGGAGGAAATGTGGGCAAATAATTTTGTAGATAAACTCAAAGTGCCTTCTGGACACTTAGGTCCCATTTCAGTCTTTTTGAATGGTCTTGTCCATTGTCTGTCCTTTGACTTCAGGCAAAGAAAACATTGTGCACATTAGCGGGTACTTAAAGACTGACTGCTACCTTATTTGTGGGGTGTGAAAAAAAATGAAATCAATATCCAGGGAGAGTAAAAACAAGGACCAGGAGGTTTGTTCTATGGTTGGAAGCCTGCTTCAACCTTTTAAGGAAAAGGTATTTGGGATAGGGAAGGGTCCACCATGACAAAGATAGTGGTAACTGACCACTGTATAAGAACTGCATGCAGAATAGGCAAGGGAACAAACGCGGTAACCTTTCAGTATCTGTATTGCAGACCACAATGCCCAAAGGAGGGAGGGAGGGAGGGAGAGAGAGAGAGAGAGAGAGAGAGAGAGAGAGAGAGAGAGAGAGAGAGAGAGAGAGAGAGAGAGAGAGAGAGAAGGAAATGCCTGACATAGAGAAAGGCTGAGAGCTAGGGGTGGCAGACGGGTAGAGGGGCACATTGCATTGGTGGTGGGAAATCTACACTGGTGGAGGGATGGTGTTGGACATTGTGTGACTGAAACCCAATAATGAAAAGCCTTCTAACTGTATGGCAGAATGACTCTCTAAAATAAATTAAAAAATTAAAATTAAAAAAAAAACATACTGCTATATATGAAGCTTTTTTGACCACAAGTCTCAAGTCAGACAGGGAAAACAAGCTTCACGCCCACATCCTTGTGAGCCCCATGCCTCCACTGAAATCCCTTGGTAAGGAGAGGTTTTACTATCACCAATCTCATCTTCAGTAAAGAAAAGAAGGGTAAAGTTGATATAAGACTGACTTGATTTTTAGGATGAGAATCCATTTAGCCATTTTTCCCAAGTGGGATAAATTGTGAGGGATGCAACGAGCTGCATTTTACTTCATTCTCTCAGGGCTTCTCACAAGTCATTTAGAACCACCAAAGGCAATTACTTCCTGAAGAGCACAGCTTCGTTGAGCTCTTGAGTCTTTTGCAACAGGCAGGGAAGTCAGGTAGGACTGAATTCTGTGCTGTCTTCTGCCCTCCGTTTAGTCACCTGTTCTGCCAGGAGGATTGATCTCAATAAGCAAGACGCAGTGATTGTATTCTCTCCCCTCAGGCAGGGCTAATAATTCCCCAACCCCTTCAATTCTAGATTCCCTGGGTGTGCTCAGAACAATTACAAGTAAAGAAAGCGCCCAGTGCTTCTGCACTAATAAATTAAGAAGCACTCACCTAATTAATAAGATATCAGTGCCTTGTGAATTATAATCATAATATATCAACCATTTAAACAACCCGTTCCTAAAGAACAGCAAGTAGAGCTTGATGAGTTAATAAGAGGCATAACCCAGGACCTGACAAGGGTAGACGAACACAGGGCTCATGCTGCTAGTGTGATCAGTGACTCAAACCTTCTGTGGATCATTGTTTTGGAAGATCTTGGGCAAATGGTTCAGGCATGTTAAGTCCAAAAGTATCACCTCACCATTGCTCAAATTGTACTGCTAACTATGGATAATGGATTTGTGTGTGTGTAATAGTGGGAAACACGATGTGCCAGGCTACCTGAAGCAGAAAAGTGACCAATAATTATGGGAAAATGAAACTATCTGTAAAATGTCTTCCTTAATGGATCCTGGTTATTTGGAGAAGTAGCACAAGGGAGTCCTGTATAAATATTGTTGTTAGGAAACATTGTGGATAATAGAAAGGTTGAAATTTCTGGTTCTTTGAACATCCAGTGGATGTCCTTTGACTGAGGCAAAGAAAAGACTGTGAAGATTTTTTGACTTTAACATTTCTGTGTTGAGACTCATTAATGATGCTAATAAACCCTAAAAGTGTGCTCTTTAGAGTGACGGTTGCTTGCCCTAGAAGGCACCTACCCAAAACATCCACACATTCAGAACTCTGATTCCATTTGAGATATCCGCAAATGAAAGAAAAGTGAGGTATCACTATTTGCGAGGGGAAAACTGTCATCGGATGATCAACGTAAGGGGGAGACGTAATAAATGTACTGTATTTCTCAGTCTTTATGGGTTATTTCCTCTGTACTTATTATTTTTCATTCAAAAAATCTTCCACCAAGCCACATTTTCTTTCTAATTCTCTGAATATTTTCTCCAATTGTCCTACAAGTGTCCCACTTTGTAGTTGATGTTGGATCTTAAGGAATCTTCAAGCACACCTGATTCTCTAGAAGTCCTTTAGGTCAAACTCTGTATTAGCGTACTTCCCCTGAATGATCTAAATTACCAAATCTTATCCCATGCTAAAGGAAATACCTAAGAAAGTTGATACCTACTGGAGCTGAATGGGGACTCCCAGCATATTTGACAGGCTATAGACACAGGCCATAGTTTTAAGGGAATTGTGAACTTGTAGACAATCTCAGTCTCATAGTGAGCTGGGTTGGATCACTCAGCACCACAGAAACCCTCTTCTCTTGGCATTGTTGGTCTAATTGTAGAGGGTGATTAATAGTGAGAGAGGGAATCCATAGTTCATACCTCTGTCGCTATTCTAAAATAAAGGATGCTGTCTCAGATGAGACATCAAAAATCAGATGGGCTGGTCATATAATGCGATCTGGAAATGACTGATGGACTAGAGCCCTTACTGATTGCCAAAAGATTGCATGGCCGCCCACCTGCAAGATGGTCAGACTTCCTTATCAGGACCCTAAACAAACAATTAGAAGCTCTTAATATCCCTGAAACAGACAGATGCCATTGGGTTACACTAGCACGTGATAGGGTCAAATGGAAACATTACTGGTGCCCGCTCGAGCAAATCAATGAATAACGGGATATCAAGGGATCAAGTGATCAAGTGATCTATATTATAAAATATTATAATACACCTCAAAATATAAGCAAGAAAAAGCCCTTGGGAAATTGTGGTAAGGCACAGAAGGGGACTGTGATTGGTTGCTCCACTGCCTAATACAGAGAGCTCAAAAATAAACTGTATCCCCCTTACATTTGTGATAGCTCTAATTCCCTTGCCTAGTGCCTGCAGATCTTGCTTTATTTGGAAATAGGGTCACTGCACATGGGATTTGTTAAGATAAGAATGTTATGGTGAAACCTTGGCCAACATGACTCAGAAACAGGGAAATTTGGACACAGACATGCACTCAGGGAGAATGCCATGTGGAACAAAAATAAAAACCCAAAAGACTGCATGATGCTTTTTATAATCCAAGGGGTGTCAGCTACCACTGAGAAACTGTAGAATCAGCAGGAAGAGACACTTCCCAGATCTTGGGAAGAACTAACCCCACTGACACCTTGAGTTTAGACTGCTAGCTTTCAGAACCATGAGATGAATATTTCTCGTGGTTTCATTTTTATTTATTTTGGTCACATGTAGTGTTCAGGGATCACTCCTGACAGCTCTTGGGGTACTGTATGCAGTGTTTGGGATTAAACCCTGGTCTGACATTTGCAAGGGAAGCACCCTACTTGCAGACCCAACATTTCTATTGTTTAAGTCAGTGATATTCTATATTTTCACACCTCCCTATTGGCACCTTCCTGCATACCCGATCATGGATCAGCACTCACAACCAAGGTTGCACAGTGGTTGACCAATGGTTTTTAATGTCTATATAACCTGGGACCAGCAAAGCGCCATAGTTTTGAGTCACTCAACTTAAAACACTTTGTTACTATAGTCTAGTGAGGTGATACAGGCTCCCTTGACAAACCTGTAAATTTAGAGTGTCAGACCCTTATTCTGAGTTGTTTTAAGGAATAAAGTCAATTCGATGACACATATTTAAAGTGAAATAAATTTTGGTGGCTGTTATTCCATATTATGTCACCTATCATTATGTCTCTTTGAAGAATCCTCCAAGATTCCCCTTCTGTGATTTTCAACTCAGAATATTAAGTTCTGATGTTGGTTGAAAGCTAACTCCCTCAACTGTGTAGAATGATTCATTGGCTTATAAACTCAAGTTTTAATTTCAGGGCTGAGTTGAGGATATGTGAGCCTTCCATTGTGCCCAAGTAGAATGGCAGGGATGTAATGCAATGTAAAACACATCCACTGGGAGTGGTATGAGAATCGCCTTCCATAACTTAATCTTTAAAGCTACTTATGGAAGGCTTTTGTTGAAACAGACAGGTTTTCTGCAATTAAATTACCAAATGTTTAAAAGGTTTCATTATAGTGTGATACTATTATTAAAATAGGCAGCATAGAAGCAGAGAAAGCTGCCTAGCTGCAAGCCTGCATTCCTGCGACCAGTGTTCTTAGCTAGGTGAAAGGATACTCACCAACAGGTGGCTCTAAAATTTAGAATAAGATCTCAAGAATATTCAGATGATAATTTGTGCTGCATCATTCCTTAAAAGTGAAAGGGAACTGTGAAATGTGGATCTTGTCCATTTATGACATAGGCTTACTGAAGGCTGGAACTCCATTTTTCAGGGAGGGAGCAAGGCTGGCTAGGTAGCTCAGAGCAGTTGGGATTAGGCAGACTTTGATGCTTTCTTAACACTAGAATGATAGCTGGTCCAGATCTGTCATCTCTATCAGCCTCCATCAGCCAACCGCCCTATCTCTAATAAGGCATTTATCTCAAAAGACTGCCTGGATTGGACTCCAGTGAAACTTAGTGGACCCAAACAAATGGAATACCTTCTCTGTGACTTGTCATAATTCTCTGTGCACAACTCTTTTATGGTTGGCAGGAGCTGTTTTTAGAACTTTGGGTTGCCAATTTGAGATGGACTCAGAGATGCCTAAATAAATACCGACCCAAATTTAAAGTGTGACTTTTCTGAAATCAGTGAAATTCCTCCATCTAATTCATCTTTCCTTATGTGCTTCTATTTTGAGGTTTTGTCTATTACAAACCCCCTTGAAGGAAAAAAAAAAACCTCCCAAACTTTTCAAATCTGGTTTTATTTTGTACTTGCTGTTTGAAAAAGTAGCTGTTGGGAATAATAACTGAAATAAAATTATATCAGACAAATGGTTGTTTCCAACCAGTATGCCTCGGGAAATAATCAATAGCTCCAGTGTTGGAAAATCAAATATGTTGACATTAATATTACTATTGTTTTCCTCTCCCCCATTAATGTTTTAGATTGTGCCTCTAAAGTGTTTATTGTTCAAGGTTTGCAACCTTATTTCAGATGTGTTTTAGAAATCCAGAATTCATATTTTATAAGCCTCTAATTGTTGTCTACTGCATATGTTATATAATTTAATTAGTCTATGTATATTTGCATGCATAATTTTTTCTCAGTCATAGGAGGTCAGTCTATTTTAACATATTAATGTGTTTCTGTTTGCATATGTATATATTTTCCCTGCTCACTAATAGGCTGTTACTGTGTTTTTATATATTTATATACTTTATGGGGATGTTAGCTACTAGTTCAAATGTAAACATTTTATTTTCAAATCATAATTTATTTTTATGTGCTCAATAAATACATTTATTCATGAAATAAACAAACTATAAGCACTTGCAATATCCAGTGGAATTACCTATGATACTTTTTTTGACAGCCTTTGGCAACACGAGTCTCCATTGTGAAAACTCTTGCCTATAATGTCTTGGTTGTAACCTTTGCTCCGAGGGGCTATTTTTTTAAAAATATTCACGGTGAAATCATTATACATTCATTGTCTATGATGGGCACAGTCTTTATCAGTGATATATTCAGTTATTTTTAAAAATTTCCTAAGCTCTTTACCTTTTTATCAAGTGTGAGAGCTTCACAATTTAAATTAAACATATATTTTAGGCACATAGAATCTGGTGATAAATTAGGCAGCATAGAAGTGATCTTCCTTCTGGTCACAGCCTCCTTTGCTCTATAGCTCCTCTGATCTATTTTGCTGGTGATCACTTGTATCGCTTGTGTAACTTATCTTCCCGTTGCTATCAATTTTCTTGAGCGGGCACCAGAAACACCAGTAACATCTCCATATGTCCTGTCACATGCTAGTGTAGCCCAAGGCATCTGCTAGCTCCAGGAACATAAAGAGCCTCAAACCATTCCATCAGGTCATGGGAATGAGGGCTATAATTATTACTGCTATTTGGCATATCAAATACAACATGGGTAGTTTGCTAGGCTCTGCTGTGCAGGTGGGATACTCTTGTAGTCACCTCTAATCTCGAGTGTTTATTGAACCGCATGGCTGCAAAGAGACCTTGTGAGCTGCGCTGTGATCAGCTCTTCTGCTGGGTGGAGCTCTGACTAGAGGGGAGTCTGGATGTGGAAAATGGCAGCCTTCATGGTGTGAGGGGTTCTCTAGCTACTTGTTGGTGATAACCACTTTCAACCACTTCCTCACAACTTTGGGCTGGGATAGTGACAGGTGAAAGGTGAATTTTAGCTCTCTGAGGAAGAAGAACAAGCCTTTGGGAAGGGTGAGGTTAACCTGCTCAGTTTCCTTTTCCTATGGATGATTTTCCAAACTCTTTCTAGTTCTTGAGGTGGTTATCAACTATGAATGTTTCTATGTATAAGTATAAAGTATCAAGATAAAGCATAAGCATAAAGCTCAGAGTGACTTTTGTATCCACAGCATGACTTTCTTATTCCAGGTTTCTGATTTGCTGATGGCATATAACAGCCATTATTAAATGCAGCTGAGTCTTTCTTCTCTTTTATTCTGGTCAATTTGTTTTATTATTTTAAGATCATCTACTGGCTACTTTTATAACTTTAAGTAATAATGTAAATCTCTAGTTCTAAACATAGCAAATGTAAAGCAGCTTCTCTGGACTCATCATATGAAATGGGACATTTCTTTTCTTTTCCAGTTTCTACGAGCTGGACAATAATTATTGTTTTATATATAGTTATTAAAACGTTGCATCTTTAGGAGCCTGTATTTAGGCATATAATTGTATTATTTAATTTGCTTTTATCTCAGTGGGTTCTTTCAAATTGAATTTCTTTTCAGCACAAGAACACTTTTATTTTCTGAAGATTATGATCTATGTTCATTTACCCCCAGATTTTTCTCCTGGAACTTTGATTTCATGAACATTAGATACCTTATGAGTTCCCAAAGTTGGTCAGTCTGCCCCCAACTCTCTTGTGCTGTGGAAATGAGAGGACAGTAGCAGTCTTTGCCTTTGGTGCAGTCATGGGGGGTCACTTTCTATTTGCTAGAGATGGTAGGCCTCCAAGAGAACACTGAGTCATTTCTTTCCTGAAAAGGGCAGGGGTGGGTGTAGGCTAAATAACTTTAGGAACCTCTGCCTTTGAGTGGGATTATAAAAATTTATAAAAATTTTATAATTTCTTTATAAATTTTCCTTTTTTACCACTTTTTACAGCTAAGATTTTTAAAATTTAAAAAATTAAAAAATCTAAAAATCTAAAATTTAAAAAATTTTAAAATTAAAAATTAAAAATTTAAAAATGTAAAAATTAAAAAAAATTAAAAATTAAAAATTTATAAAAAATTTATAATTTTTTATAAATTTCCCTTTTACCACTTTTTACAGCTAATTTTTTTTTGTAAAGTTTCTTTTCCAAAAGAAACTTTTGTAGGCTAATTTTGCCTCTTTTACGCTTGCTGTTAGGTGGGTGACCTCAAGTGACCACTAATGTTGGTTAGATCCCCGTGACTTGGTAGAGGTGAGGAATAACAGTGGTATATAAATTTATAAATAACAGTGGTATATAAATTTATAAAATTTATAAATTTTATAAATTTTTAAATTTATAAAAATTTTATAATTTTTCTATCCATTTTAGGAGATTGCCACACTTCCAACTTCCATGTCTTCTGTTAAGTTTTCATTCTGACAATCAGAATTTTCACTTGATATTCTCTCTGATTTCTGCTTTCCACTGCTTCCTTTTCTGGTTTATGTCGAAATAATTTTTCAAAAGTAGATTTACTAGCTAAGTTTAAAGTCACAGTTAATTTCCTAATTATGCTTCACCTGGGGTAACATTTCTAGTTGTTTAAATATTCTTTTCTATAAGGTTTGTTCTTCCTTGATTGTTAATTTTGGTATCTTCAGTATTAGTTAGCTCAGGGCTTTCCTCAGACATTCTGTGGACTCCCTCCCAGGACTGATCTTGCAAAGCGGAGACTTTAAACTCACTCTCTGTAGGCCTCCTGTGGGAGTTCCAGCCTCTTGAAATAGCTCATTCAGCTTCTTCCTGCTGACTGCTGGGTCTCTCTGGGAGCAAGTACTGTCACAATTGTTATTGCAAAAAAGTTAGGGACAGACAAGTATGCTGTATGCACTGGAGGTTGTCCTGATCCCTGCTTTACCCCTCATACTTGCAGAGTACAGCTAATTAGTTCTCTGTGAGAGAGCAGCTTCTAATCCACTATAGCCTTCTCCTAAGGTTTCTTGTGCTCAGGTTAAGCTTCTGGGTAATTTTGTTTGTGTTTTTCAGAAATCCATCAATGTCCCTTAAGTAATGATAATGGCTCTCTTCTTCACAATGCATTTGTTGTTGTTTTCATTTTGGGGCCACATCTAGCTGTGTTCGGGGCTTGCTCCTGTTTCTGCACTCAGAGATCACTCCTGCTAGGCTCAGGACTATGTGGTGTGCCAGGGATAAAACCTGAGCCAGCTACTTGCAAGGCAAATGCCTACTCATTACACTGTCTCTCCAATGCCTTCACCCTGCCCCATGGCTTAGTTTCCCTTTTCATGTTCAGTGTATGTATTTCACTGAGCATTATTCGTAGCATTTACTTGTTGTTTATTAAAACTGTAGCTTGTAGGAATAAAGATGTACACTGTGTACACTCAGAAGTTACTGAAAGTTAAATACATTTATGATCTTCTCTCAGAGGGGAGCACCTTCAAAACCAGGCCTACTTCTAGAAACACATCCTAAATGAGAAATGTACATTTTTTATGTGAGAGAGTGGGAGGGAGGGGATAGAGAGAGTAGAGAGAGAGAGGCAGAGAGACAGAGAGAGATACAGAGGCAGAGACAGAGGGTCAGGAGGTTGAAGTCTCCACAGAATCAAAGGTTTTCTTTAAATCAATGAACATGAGACAGAGTGGTATCTTGAACTCCCTAAAACCTCAGTGAGCTTGGTTATCATGTGGATATGGGCGATCATGCTGAATCCTTTCGCAAGCCAGCTTCCTCTCATGGTTGTTCTTCATCTAATGTTCTGCAATCCTGTTCAGGATGACTCAAGAGAACAGCTTGAAGAACACGGACTACAGGCAAATGGGGCGATAGTTGCCATGTTGTGAATGTCTCCCCTTTTTGAACAGTAGAACTGTCCTGCTGGTTTTTCATTAGGAGGGCACCTTGCATTCAGACAGTTAGCGTGTGAAGAGCCGAGCCAGTGTATTGATGAGTACTGAAAGTAGATTCTTCAGGTGTTTGGGTCTGACTTTTGTCTGGGCCTGGTGCTGTTCCCTTCTTTACCAACGAAATGGCATGTTGGATTTCAGAAGGGAGAACGTTGGGAATGACATATCCATCCTGCGGAATTTGGTATGTGGGCAGGTAGACGTGGCTATTAAAGAGATCTGAGTAGAAGTCATGGATAATCTTCTCCATTACCTTTCTGGAAGATGTGACAGATCCATCAGGACATCGGAGGCAGTCATCTTGGTCTTATAGTTTGCGAAGGACAGGCAAAAGTTGTGAATACTTTTCCCGGCTTCTGCTGCATCAGTCATTATTTCTGCTCTTCTCTCTTGGAGGTCTTTTTTTATCACTTCTCTGCACTGCTTTGCGAGCTTGGACAGTAGCATTTGGTCTCCTGAGGCTCGCGCCTTGCCACGTTGGCAAATGAGTTCGAGAGTTTTTGAAGACAGGTGTCCTTTTGTGTCTTTCTCTCTCTCAGCATTCTTTGCACAATCATGGAGGTGCTGAACCAGTCATTTGTACTCTTCATCAATGTCGTCAATGATGGTATCTTCCCATGTTGCCGCAATGGTGCCTAAGAGTTCCCAGTTGATGGTCATTCTTGGATTTTTTCTTAAACTTTGCAGCCTTTTCTCCTGGTTGCGTGAAGTAGAATTTTCCACGAAGGAGACGGTGGTCTGATCCTGTTTGGAATTTTGGGATGACAGCGACATCAGTCAGGCAAAACCATCAATTGAATATGATGTGATCAATTTCAATGTTTTCTAATGAACCATTGTTATTCAATAAATGTTAGTAGATAATTAGAGTATAGTCACTTTCAAAAGACATAAAACTGCTCTCAACCTCTGGTAGCAGAGGTTGAGATTTTCTGTTGGATTTCTGGTGCTGTATGTAGAAGGAAATGTGAAATAGGCTGAAATATAGAAGCTGGTGCTTAGTTAAAGTCTCTTAAAACAAACGTGTAAGAGTCACATGAAAAGAAAACTGTAGCTGTGATAGAGAATATTTTGAAGCAGCTAGCTTTCCTCATTGCATATTTCTTTGTCTGGTCTAGAAACAATTCTACCTAAAAATTATAAAAGATCCAGGGGATGCAGAGATAGTACAGCAAGAAAGTAGCTTGCCTTGCACATGATGGCCACTTTTGATTCCTGGCACCCTATATAGTCCCCTGAGCACTGCCAAGAGTTTTTTCCAAGTGCTGAGTCAGGAATTAGGATCTTTTGTATGCTCCCCCCAAACAACAACCAAAGATCCAAAGGGGAAACATGAGAGATACCAGTGACATGTATAGTGTTGGATGTGTCTCAGTCTATCTTTTAAAAAGTTTTGATTCTTCAAAGAACTTTTTTCTGTATCACTTGTCTTCCCGTTGTTCATCTATTTGCTTGAGTGGGCACCAGTAACATCTCCATTCATTGGGAGTGAGACCCATTACTGTTACTGTTTTTTGGCATACCATGGGTAGATTCCCAGGCTCTACCATGGCTCTGGGTTTATACCGGGGTCCAGTCTTTTTCTATATCATACCATCAACCATCCAGGGCCCATGGGGCAGAGCCCTGGGTGTAGACAAACCTATCTTCTGTCTCACACATGCCGATGCAGCTGGGCACCACAGTCATACCTGAAACACCTTGAGGGGCAGATGGCAAGGATCTACAAAGTATTTTACATATATAAACTACCTTCACACTCCTAACACCCAACAAGTTAGAACATTATTGTCTTTTTCTACATAACAAAGAATAAAAGAAAATTTTGGCTTGTTGAAATGAGAATACTTTTTTTAGGGGGGGGGGGGATTCACCCAACAGTGCACAGGGCTTACTCCCGTCTCTACACTTGGGTATCAATCCTGGCAGAGCTCAGAGGGGTTATATGGGGGTTTCAGGATAAACCCAAATCGACCAGGTGACTATCGACCAAGTTGATAGTCACTGTACTATCACCCCAGGATGAGGCTTGAGAATCATTAGCTATACATAAAATTGTATTTTGTTTAAAGGCAGACTAAGGTCTAAGGATATGACTTAGTGACAAAGTACTTGCCTTGTGTGTGTGAGGACCTGAACTCTATTCCCAAAATAGCAAAAAAAAAAGTCAAAGATAAATAAACAATAAATGTAGGCTAAACATCAAGCTAGACTGTAAGCTAAAGATACTTATTACAGGCTGGAGAGATAGGAGGTAAGGTTCTTGCTTTGTATACAACAGAACTTGTATACAGTTGGATCCCCACATTTCATGTGGTCTCCAACCACCATCAAAAATTTATTTCTGAGCAGATCCAGGAATGACTCCTGAGCACCACCAAGTGGGTCTCAATTCCCCTGCCAAGATGCATGTTGTATCTCCCAAGACAACTACTTAAAAAGAAAACAGTCCTATAGCTGATAAGCCAACATGGAGATTAAATAGAATACTAACATATAACAAATCCCACAGGACAGGTGAAAACAAAAACTATGCTTAAAAATATAAAATAAGTTACTGAGGGTTGTTAAAAATTTTTTTTTAGTGAAGCAAAGCAAAATATTTTTATTTAAGGAAATTACTTAGAGAAATGTAAGGGAGAGAGAAAGAGAGATAGAGATAAAGAAATTTCTCCAAATTGTCATGGCTTGTTTGTGTGTGTGTGTGTGTGTGTGTGTGTGAGAGAGAGAGAGAGAGAGAGAGAGAGAGAGAGAGAGAGAGAGAAAACTTCCATATTACCAAGACTTTTAGATTTTCCTAAAGTGCCTCTATTTCTCAGGACCACCCTTGTCTGAATGGTGCCTTAGTTTCTGTATCATTAAAGATATAAGTGTTTGCATCTCAAAGCAATGTGTTCCTTATGCTTCAGGCTACTTTAGGAGTAGGCATTTTCTTCTCAGTCTTATTATTTACCACTAACTCATTGTGAAGTTTCAATTGTTGTGTTTATAGGAATAATTCTATATTTTTAACATTTTATTATACCACCGTGAGATATACAATTACAACGTTGTTCACCTTTGGAGGTTTCCGGTCACACAGTGTTCCAGCACCCCGCCCTCCACCAGTGCCCATCACCCACCATCCATGTCCCCAATTCCCTCCCCCTCCCACGTCCTGCCTAAATGGCAGGTTCTTTATCTCTTCTCTCTTTCCCTCTCTCTTTCTTCTCCTACACATTGTGGGTTGCACTAGGTACACTTAGAAGTCATCATTTGCATTTTTTGTCTGTATTTAATGCTCAGTTCTATGTTGGTATCAGACCTTTTGACATTTATTCACACATGTTCCCTTCTCTATCTTACCTAACCTCTGACTCCCACGCACTTGTGGTAATTTCCACTTTTGGTAAGATCACCTGGTATATTTATGTCATGCAAATAAATGCAGTCATTCTATATCTCTCTTTCCTTCTGACTAATTTCACTCAACATGATTCTTTCCATGTATAGAAATAATTCTTGACTAGCTTCTTCTCACTCAGGGTCATTATCAAATTGTAAGAGTTATGTCTGCTTATTGGGAGCACCTGTGACAGTACTGTGGCATACAAAACAGGAACTCAAGCTAATGATCTTGAAAGACCATTAGAAATTTCCATATGAACTCTTTCAAGTCATCAGACTCTGTTTAAACCTCAGAGATATTTTCGGCTTTCATAGAGAGCAAGTTCACCATTGTTATCCTTGGATGAGCAGTTACTGACTTGGGCAAGATCCTCTGGGTCCTTTATTTGTGGACTCGCACACTTGTTTACTTCCAGTGTATTCTCATTCTATCATGTGCAGTAGACTTTTGATTGGTTCTCTTGGCTCCCATCATTCTTCTGTAGTCCCACCTAGATAACAAATGTTTTGTTCCCCCTTTCATTGCTGACAAAAACTCTTGGTGATTCCTCACCAACTACAGGAAATTCAGATGCTATTGGTGCCTCTTGCTCTCCTTACTGTACATCCTATGTGCCTTAGTAATCTTGAGGATATATTCTCAATTTAATTACCTTCTTTTCTATTCTTTCTTATTGACTGTTGTACTCACTGGGAATAAGTCCCCACAAAGAAGCACCTTTATCACCCATGTCCACAGACCCACAATTTCTCACACAGTGCTTGATATGTAGAAAACATCGACTAAAATCATATCAAATAAATGAATGCTCTTCAACCCTCTTTGTATTACTGCACTGACTTTATCTATATTATTCAGATAAATAATTATCTGAATAATTCAATATCTGTTTATTCAATTACTGATAAGCATTTCCTATATAATTTTGACTGCTCTGTTTCTCTCTTTGGAATGTGTCTTTGGAATGTGTCTATTTCTGTTTTCCTGCTCAAACCTTAATGAATGAATGTATTTAACATTGCTGCCTTTTCTGTTCCTCACTGCTAAGGTTCTCTAGCATTCAATCTGGGCAATCTAAAAGTTTTAATTACTTCTTAATACCATTATTTTGATAACTTTTGGCTTTATGTTCAAAACTGTCAACTCCTACAGGGGAAGAAAAATGTCTCCCATATTCTGGAAGGCAGATTCTTAGCTTCTTTGTCTTCCACAGTTGTGATAACCTCTAACTATGTTTGAATCACTCACACGTGCATTCACTGTTAAATGAAAAGTTGAGATCTATAAATATTTCACTCCTTTCTTCTCCACTTATCCTCTAGATCCCAAATATGTTCTTTAAAATGTCAATCATTGTCTGACCATTGAGTTTTCTCCTATTTTCTGTACATTATATATTTATGATGTGGTAGAACTTATCTCTGGCATTGGGATTCACTGACCCAATATGATATGTTTTTGGACTCAATCTCTATAATCGACTCTTGGGTTTCTGTTCACTCATTATTAATCGGGATAGATATACTCTGCTGAAACTCAGATCCAGCTCTCAGAAAAGCACTCTATATAGAGCAGAGACTAAATTTCATGTCTATAATTTGAAATTGAATTGGTCTCTCTAAGATGTAAGACATGGAAATTAAGAAGCCAGCTCTGACACTTTTTAGTATGGTAACCTTGGCCAAATTAATTAACCTTTTTCTAGCTCAGCATCTTCACTTCTGAAGTGGGGTGGGGTGTGGGTGGGGGAGAATTATAGGGTTTAATTCACAGTTCTGTTGTGGGGATTAAATAACATAATACAAATTAATTATGCCTACTATGTTGGAAGCAAGCAGATAATAACTGTTCATCACTATTATTGAGGGTAGCCATTGAAAAGAAACTTATTGAAGGAGCTCATTCCATTCTGGGCAGGACCTCTTACCCTGAGTTAGATGTGACAGGTCACCCTCATTCCTCTTATCAGTGAATTTCTCCCTTCAGTGGTCTGGGAAAAGCTTCATGTCTTATCTGGCAGAGATAATATGATATGACCTCAGTTTATATTCCTGTCTAGCCATGTTGCATTTTTTTTGCTTTCTCTAAGTGTGAAAAAGCAGCCCTCTTCATATGAAGATTCACTTTCTCTGTTTCCCAAAGTCAACTACAATCCAAAAAATATTACATATAATAAAATGCTATGTAAAAGAGAATACATTCACATAGCTCTTACAGAATCATTGCTATATTTTTCGTTTTTATTGCTATTATTGTTTATGTCTTCTTTATATTTCATCATATTCTATCACAAATATTTTATCACAAATATTTTATCACAAATATATATGTATAGGAAAAGCATAGAAGATAAGTGTCCTAGACATGTACACATATCATAATATTATCTTTTATATATAAATTGGGTATTTTTTTGAGCTTGGCCACAGAGAAGAAAGATTAGTATAATTTCTCTCATCTCTAGGTTTTCAAATTTCATATTAAACTTCATAGGCACTTCCCCTTTCCTTAAGAGTAGATTTATTTCCTATTAATTGCGATAACTAATATGACATTAAAATCTATATAATAATCACAGTAGTATGGACAAGATGAATGGTACTGCAGAGGAGCTGCCAGGGGCATGGTCCCTTTGATTCCTGAATCATGTGGTACTTTGGGGCATTTAAGAGAGAGTTAGAGAAGCCAGGTTGGTGTAAGAGGCCCTCTAAGGGTTCAGAGGGCTCAACACAGAAGCTTTATACCACATGATATGGGGGGTGGCAAAGTATGTAAACACCAAGCAAGGTTTTTTTTTATTTTTATGGCTAAAGGTCAGTCTTAACTATGTCCCATCATATGTTCTCTATTAAAACACTTAATATACTGTACTAATTCTACTGATCTATTTCCTTGCACAGATTTCCTGCCAGACTTTGAGTCCTAATCAATATTCCCTCTTAATGATTACCTCAGGTTGGTTTCCCTTGAAAGTAAAGCCTGAATCAAGGGTTTGCTTATTTGGATAGTGAAGGCATGAGGAGAGTGAGAAGAGAAAGAGAATGCCCATGCTAGGCTTGAGCTTTCTGAATCCTAATATAGGCTCTGGAAGTTTAATGCTTCTTGTTTCTGCAGAAAATAGAATTTTCTCAAAATTGTCTTCTCAAAGAGAGGTTGGAATATTTATGCCTTGGGCTCACATGGCCTGTGGGTTGAGGTTTTCTGTGAGTAGAATTAACTCCTCTGCAGTTCTTGCGTGCATGTGAACAGAGAGATGTTGCAGAAATCAAAAAGGTCCTAGGGCAGAAGGCATGACATATTCAAGGTGAACAGAATCTACACTGTACAGAGCTGTCCACTGAAGCTGCAGTTGGAATCTGAGCTATTCGGGAGAAATTTGACAGAGGGCTTATAAGGATGTACTGGCACTAAGAACCCTACATTTTATAAAAAATATTTTAAACATCTTGCTAAAATCCAGGCATTTTGCTTTAGAAATATTCACTGTATCACTGTCTCACTGTCTTCCCGTTCATCATTGATTTGCTCCAGCGGGCACCAGTAACATCTCCATATGTCCTGTCTCATGCAAGTAGGGCCCAAGGGCACCTGCTTGCTCCAGGAACATAAAGAGCCTCAAACCATTCCATCAGGTCATGGGAATCAGGTCTATAATTGTTACTGGTATTTGGCATATCAAATACAACACGGGTAGCTTGCCAGGCTCTGCCGTGGGTAGCATACTCTTGTAGTCATCTCTAAATCCAGCATCTATTGAGGAACCGTGCGTCCACAAGCGGCCAAGTGAGCCTGGCTCTTATAGGCTGGTCTGCTGGGTGGAGTTCTGATGAGAGGGAAGTCCGGATGTGGAAAATGGAGGCCCTCATGGAGTGGGGGTTCATCTGGCTTGTTGCGAGGCTCTGCTGGGGTGGCGGATCAGGGCTAGAACACGCCATCCCTCCCGGGCACCTCATGAGTGGCTGGGCACAGGGAGAGCCAGTAGCAGCTCTGCCCCATATCTGTGAGTCTCTCATAATAATATTTCTTAGAAATATCATTATGCATAAAGATTTAACAGATATTGAGTATATAATATATGTGGGATTTTTTAAAGTTTTTCCTGTGATGAATCAAAGCTTTAGACCAATTATTTCCTCATCCATTAATGGTTCATATACTTTTGCTTGGAGGTCATTCATTTGAAGTACACAGTTCTCAAATGCTCAGTTAATAGTCTCGTGTCTCGTATTTTGTTTCCAGAAAAGCTACATAAATGAGGTCTACAAAAATGTCTTCAAAGTGTTGCCCATCAAATTTAAGGCTTGCAGTTGTGGTTTAGTGAAACATTGAATGAGATTGTGGTGACTGCAGATTCTTCTGAGATTAGAAGAGTTCATGCACCTTCTGGTAGTATGACCTGATGCTTGGTATTCTTAATCTATCTAAACCCCACTGTTTCTTACCCATTGTATATTTAGGTGCTCTCACATTTTGTGTGAAAATAGTGTCCTGTATGTTGCAAGTACGAAAGGATGTAATTTTCTCGTAAGCAATGAATTAAACATTCAAAAAACACTGTTTACATTCTCTTCTAGAAAACATGAATAAGCAAATAAAATAAAGAAATATGACCTGCATTTACAGTATTTAAAATATTCCTCTTTGATGGAAGTTCAGTCAGGTGATGAGAACCAGTTTCCTAGATCACTCTTCCCAGGAGGAGACTTTTTACTAACCTGAGTCAAATACTTCTTCTGAGTGACCTCAAAGCATAGCTATGCGGTGAGCGTGTGCCTATGTGTGTGTGTGTGTGTGTGTGTGTGTGTGTGTGTGTGTAGACACCTTTTTACCTTGCCTTTAGTTCCTGTCTTCCACTGAAGTTCTCAGAGCTTCTAGATGGTTCTTTTCCTCTGCCTGTTCTCATCACCTGTGCTCAACGGAGCCTCCCTTGCCATCCTCATACCTTCTGTACCCTATGCCTTCACATGATACAAGTCAGGCACATGTATCTAAAATATCGTCTTTGCTGCAGTGTTAACGAAGGATACAGATATATGAAGACTTTGTCTCAATTCAGGTAGCAATATCAAGGCTTAAATTTTCAGGCAACAGCATTCAGGAACAAAAACTATGAGGGGGCTGCAAAGACTTCCTTACTTCTTAGCTAATACCACACATGATACCTTTCTGTAGCGAATACAACATGTGCATCACAGAGTCAGGTAGCAGTGTGACCTTGTTGGATTATCAGTTCTCTTGTTCAACTGTTGTAGGACATGAGCTTTTCAGGCATTCAAATGGGACATTCACAGAAGTAAGGGAAATACACTGGAGAAAAAGATCATTGTAAATCAACATTTTGCTTATGAATTCCCTGTGTTTCTAGATAAGTGGAGATAGTATTAATATTTTAGTAACTTAGCAGTTGGCTCTAATTTCCAATATACTGAGATTTTCTTCAGTAAAAAAGATAATGAATGATATTCTGACTTCAAACACAGAGTGTTATACCTGCCTCAGATCCTTTCATTTAAGTTTTCAAGAATGTTTCCTCCTTTTTAAAAAGTTTTAGAAAGCTAAATAATCAATTTCATCTATTGTGATACACATTTCAGTTGTAATTATCATTATGTTACAGACAGCCAAGGCCTTTGGTGCTAGAGAAATAGAAATTTCTGAGAGGTCATAATTCTAACCATTCCCGATCCCCAAGTATTATTGCCTGGAGGGGATGTGAGAGATGTGGAGGGTCCTTCTGCTAGAGCAGAGAGGAGGCAGCAAGTAGTGTCATGGCCGACTCCCAGGAGAAAGCCTGCTCAGGGGTTTGAAGCCCTTGCATGGGACTTGAAAGCATCTGTGCAATCTAGCAACTCCCTATCAGTTGCCAGGAAATGCTGCATTCAGGTCCAGAACTGCGCATGCTTAATTAGTGGCATACGTGGGAGGTCAATGGCACATGATCTAAGATGGTGCAGTAGCTCATTAATGCCACACCAGGAAGGTTATATAACAGACAGCTTGTGTAAGTGCCAGGTCTAGATTTCTCCCTGGCCTGCTGTGGGTAAAGTCTGTAATCAAAAGCCTGTTTATCTTCCTCTGAGGAATCCATAAACAGGCCTGTGTATCGACCTGAGGCAAATTCTCTGAGAAAATTTTATTTTGGACTTCCTGATTGGGATGAGGTGCCTAAGTCTAATCCTTATTCTTAATTGCATTCTGCACTTGTTAGCATAGGTTTCCATGTCTCAAAAACTATTGCAGAGGGCCAGAGAGATAGTACAATGGGTAGGGCACTTGCCATGTATGCAGCAGACCTAGGTCCAATCCATGGCAGCCCATATCGTCCCACAAGGAGTAAAAATTGTGCTCAGGAGTAATTCCTGAGCACAGAGCCAAGAGTAAGCACTGAGTACTTCTAGGCAAGGTCCCAAACAAAAATCATTGTGAAAAGTCAACAACAAGAGCCTTTCTATTTAAATTGTGCTTAAAACATTTTATAGTAGGAAGTGTCCATTTTTATTGTATGAAATTACTTGAAGTGACTTGGTTTCAAGTTCAACAATAGCGTCTAAGTGTACCATCAGCAGAATTTATTTGCTTTTGCTTTTTTTTTTTTTTTTTAAGACTCTTCCACTAGTTCAGATTTGGAGTTGATTTTCACAATTAATCTTGTTTTCCTAGACAAAGGCATATTTCTAAAAACTGCATTTTATGATTTTGTAATTTAACATTTCTGATGAGGAACAAAGCCTTAGGCAAAACACCAACAGCTCTTAAGAAATCATTTCTTTGACTTTTTATGTTCTAAAACAGGTTCAGGATCTGAAGAAATACAGAATTTGACAAATTTCTGAACCCAGAGTAGTTAACTAAAAATGTGATTGACTGATCCAAAATTATTGGAAGAGGAATTGGAATTCAGTTAGTTGAAATTTGCATGGCCTCTTTGTGTTTGTACAGCATGTTATTTCCTCTTGGATGGGAGAATCTATCTCCTTAAAAATGGAATTTTACTTAAATAAACTCCAATGCAACCACATACTGCATATTTTCTCTCCTCATTCACTTACTAAGTTTTCCCTGTTTAGCCTTTGCAAATCTTGGTAGAACACAATGACCAGGCGGCTCTCTGTTCATTCCTTCCTTAACCATCTCACCTTCCACATATCTTGTCAAGTCATGCCTGGCCATTAATTCCTATGTTTACCACTTAGTCTTAAAAGAACAGACAATTGATTCATATGACTTTCCTTTTATAAAAATTGAGCTGGAATAAACAATAAAACAGGTTTTGAAGACAAAACATTTTTCAACTTGTATTCTTGAACACCAGATTCATTTTATTACCTGCATCAAAATTTGTGATCCCATTTGTATAGCAAATGTAATATTCAAGCTCTCCAAGAAAGTCCATGAACTGATGCTTCTCTATATCTTATTTGTTATGTGATACATATACAACTGTGACCTGGGGCTGAAGAGTCAACTCAGTTTGAGTATGGAGTTCATGCTTGGCATGAAGTCCTGAATTTGATCCCTGATAATGTTGGGGATCATTCACATCTTGTTCTCCTGGACACACAATAGATGTCCATTGTACAGTAGGTAATCAGTGGCAACAAGTCAGAAAAATGAGACAGAACAAGAGTAGAAGTCTTAAGGGCAGGATATGCTGCTATTGCAGCAGTCAGCCCCAGGGATGATACAGGAGCCTCACGATTTCCAAGCCAGTGGTCTTCACCTGCTCTATGGATGCAGAAAGCTTGAAATCCTCTAGTTTACCAGTATATAACTGTCCTTACACATGTGTTTCTATGTGCATGACAGCCACTGGTCTGAGGTTGTAAAAAGATTGAAGGAGGCTGTGCTAAATGCAGGTATCTTACCGTTTTTGATATTTACGCCAGGACAAGTAGATCATGTGAGTGGCACTTGAGTTTTGTAGGCTCTTCCAATGTTGACACGCCCTTTTCAGGCTTTCTGATTCCATTTGTTCCATTTACCCTATAGTAGCTCTCACAGTTCCAATTTTTCTTAGATGCAGTAGATATAGACTGTATGCATGAACGTTCAATGAGAGAGCCAGGTCATAAGTTACTTTGGCATTAAGTTTTCTAGTAAAGAGGGCATATGACTTTAGGGGGCATGACTTAATAGGGAATGGCATCTCCCCATCTTTTTCAGGCATAAAATAGGACATCATTTGGGTGGCTTATGTGAATGGAAGATCACCAAGCAAGTTTCTGCAGTGGCGAGATGTGGCACAGTATTCTGGGCACTCCAGGAGCAGGTCTGTCCCCAACATGGAGCCACATGACCTCCTGTTTACCAGACATGACCTTGATGGCTTAGGAGTGCTGGATCATCAGACTGACGACAGTAGGATGAACATTGCTGTAAGAGGTGTTGTGGATCTACCCAAGCACCACTGGGGTGGTTCCCACAAAGTAAATAAAAGCAGCACTTGTCTTGCATGGGTGAGGCCCTGGGTTCAACCTCCTAATACTGCAATAAATGCATCAATAAGGGGTCAGAGAGCTTATACACGGTAAAGTGTTGAGGATGCCGCTGGGGTCCCCAACAGTGCCAGGAAGTGAGTTCCCTTCTACCTCCAAAGCCTGCGGGGAATGGATGAAAACGCAGTTTTAAAATGCTTTACTTATCACAGGTTCAGGCATACAAATCAGCAATAGGAAAAACCCTGTGCTTAGGATTCCCGGCTAGAACCACAGACATGTGTAGGCCAAGATTGCGGCCACCACGTGTAGAGGCCCTGTAAAGAGGAGACAAAGACAAGACTCCCAAGAAGAGTGAGAGTCCAAAAAGAGAGCCTCAAAAAAGAGAGAGAGCCCAAGAGAGGAAGCAGGCTAATTTTATACCCCTGCAACTCAGACCTCCCACTATTATGGGAAGCAGGGAGGGTCAAATGCCCTCAGGTAATTTCTCCCAGCACCTCACCTAGGCCCTTTCATATGCTAATGTTTTGAGCCAAGATCTGCCTGGAAATACCTTTATAGGGTAGAGAAGGGAAGGGGTTTTTGAGATGGCAAGCCTCTGTACCAAAGACTATACTAATGCCAGTTAAATATTTTTCCAAGCCTTTACAAGAGTCTCGTCTACTTCATGGTAGTTTTGTATTTTATTTGCCTTTGAGTTATCAGGGAGCCATGCTTGCTTGCTTGGAGGCAAACAGCATTTCTCTCTGGTCTAATTACTTAGAGATCCAATGTGGCCAGGCAAATATGCTGGTAAGATCTAACTAGTCCCACGATGATTGTGGTAGCATGAGAGAATATTTACACCAGCCAATACAGAATACATGGTCAGATAAACTGCCACATTTAAACTAATCCCCTATCTATGAAGTGACCTGCAGGGAGGCAATCCAGGGCAGATACAGAGGCTTTCAGGCTTTTAGGTGTCCTGCAACAGTAAAGTGCTTGCCTTGCATGCAGCCAACCAGGTTCTGTCAGGAGCACCACATTTTGTCCCTTAGCCCAGCGAAAGTGATGTCTGAGAGAAGAGCTAGAAGCAGTCCTGGAGTATGGTAGAGTGTGACCCCCAAACAATGCATGCATGCATGCATGAATACATGCATACATACACACATACATACATATATAAGATGGCATAAAAAACAAACTCTTAGAAACTTTAGATACTTGACATTAGTTTACAGCAGTTAAAAATAATACAAATTGTGTATATATAATTTTGCTTTATTTTTGTTTTCTTGAAATTTTCTTAGATTATATTTTAGTAAAGCAATGCTCTCTCTTAACTGAGGATAAAGTAATGCTTTACTTTTAAGAAAAATCTAAGAAAATCTCTTAGATTATATTTTACTGAAGTAATGCTCTCTGTTAATTGAGCATAAAGTAATATTCTGTTAATTTACTTTACTAAAGTAAATGCTCTCTGCTAAACTGACCCTTCATCTTAGTTGAAAGATACTGATATATACTATTGTCTTCTCTAGAGATACACAATATGCAATATATAGTAAATTAACATGTTGACTTCAACATATAGAACCATTGACTCACACTTGAATGTGCTTAATTAACATGAATTACAGAACTAATATCAATGTGTTCAAGGCCATGCAAATCCATGTTGCAAAGTGAATCGTTTGATTTATTATTTGTGAATAGCTATGAGGCTTTAGAACATTTTTTCTTTTGGGATTTTTGAATATTAATGTGCAAAGTGTAATTAATATTCTATAACCTAATTAAAAAAGTTAAAAAAACAGTACTAATTGAATTTGGCTGTTTTTTCTTAAAAAGATATTTGTTGAAGGGGCTTTTTCTGCTTCACTTGATGTCTTCAGTTTATTGTCAAGGGTTAACTGTCTGTAAATCAGGCGTTGACCTCAAAGTTCTCTGTTCTATTCCATTGGTCTGAGAGTCTATCTTTATTTAAACACTGTCTGAGTTTTTATTACTGTGTCATACTGTTACTATTACTTACTAATATTACTACTAAAGGCAGGAAATTCAATACCTATCATCTTTTTTCCTTAGAATATGTTTGGCCATTCATGAGTTTTATGTTTTCATGCAAATCTTATTAGGGTTTTTTTCTAAGTTCCTAAAAAAATATTACTGTAATTTCTATGGGGATTGCATTGAATTTATATACTACTTTAGATAGGGTGGTCATTTTGACATTGTTAATTCTTCCTGCCTATGGAGATGGAATAATTTTGCATTTCATAATATCTTTCCTTCTTCTTTTACTTCCCATAGTGAGTTATGGTTTTCAATGTATAAATAATTTATGTCCTTTGTTAAGTTGATTCCTTGGTATTTGATGATTTCAGACACTATTTTAAATGTGTGGGTTAAAAACTTTCTTTCTCTTTTAGTTTGTTATTTGCATATTTAAATGGAACAGATTTTTTGGTATTGATTTTACAGTCTGCTACTTGGCTATACTAGTTTATTGTTTCTAAGAATTTTTTTTTCTTTTTTGGGTCACACCCAGCAATGCTCAGGTTTTACTCCTGGTTCTTCACTCAGGAATTACTCTTGGCGATGCTCAGGGGATGATATGGGATGTTGGGGATCAAACACAGGTCGACTGCGTGCAGGGCAAATGCCCTACCCGCTGTGCTGTTGCTCAGGCCCCAAGAATTTCTTTTTCAATTGAGTCTTTAGGGTTTTCTCTACCTATTATCATGTTATCTGCAACTAGTAATTGTTTAACTTCGTTTCAAATGTGAATGCCTTTGATTGTTTTTCTTACCTGATTGTTGTGGTGAGCACTTCCCAAACTATGTTGAAAAATAGTGAAGAAAGTGGACCCACTTGCTTAGTGCCTGGTCTCAGATGGTAGACTTTCAGGTTTTTTTTGCCACTTAGTATGTTGACTGTTTTTGTTGTAAATGGCAACTAATGTCTTGAGATATGATCTTTACATCCCAATTTTTTTGCAGGTTTTTATTTTGGGTAAATGTTAAAACTTATCAAGGGCCTTCCCTTCCCTTCCCTTATCATTTCATCTTTTTTAGGTTACACTTGGCGATGCTCAGGGGTTAGTTCTCGAATTTCTGCACTCAGGAATCACTCATGGTGATCTTCGGGGGACCATATGGGATGCTGCAGATGGAACCTGGGTCAGCCGTGTCTAGGCAAACACATTACCTGTGGTACTGATTATATGATTTTAATCTTTTATTTATATGGCATTTTTAAGTTTATTTACTTATATAGAACCATTGTTGAGCATTTGGAATGATCATGTACTTGATCATGGTACTTGATCATGGTGTTGAGTCTTTTTATCTTTATTTTAACACTGTGCATTATGTTTACAATACAGTTGTTTCAGATATTCAGTATTTCAGCATTAGTCCCACCATCAGTGTGCCCTTACCGCCACCAAAGTCCCCAGTTTCCACTCATCCCTAAACTTGCTCCCTTAGAAGACACTAATTATTTTACTTTATATTGCTTATTATAACACATATCTTGGGATGATGGTGTATAAATATTATATTATAACATTCATGCGCTTCATATACTCTACTATCTTTAATGGGGTGATAATGATGGAGCTAAATTTTTTAACTATGTGTTGGCTTGGGGGCATGGGGGTGACGGCCTATCTTCCTGTAGTATGAGTTGGGATAGAGGACCCAATTCCAACTCTGTGAAAGCCTGGAGATGTTAGTCACAAAATTCGCAGCACCTGAGTTTTTTTCTCATCTTAATTTTTTGGGTGGAGCTCACCAGAACAGTGAGTCCAGCCTTGAACCTGGCAGTGATTGTGGAGTGTGGAGATTTTTGACTACCAGGCTCTACTGCAAAAGGCCAGACTCAAACCAGCCCCACTCCATATTTTCCCAGTTGAGACACTAAGATTTGGGGATTTAAATCTTTAATTTCAATTTTAGTAATATCTCTGCATTTGATATTAGAGTAATGTTGGCTTCACTAAAGCTGTTAGGAAGGGCGAGTTTACTTAAATAGTGTAGCTATTTGCATTTCATAGTATCTTTGTCTCTTGATAAAGATAGAAGAGCTGCTTAAATAGTATAGGTTTTAAGTCTTTGAAGGTTTGGTTGTACTCACTAATGAATCATCTCTACTAAGCCTCTTTGTTTTAGGGGAGATTTTTAATTATTGTTTTAATTTCCTTACTCATTTTATCTGTTCATATTTTTCTACCCGATCTGCCTTACCCCCAATTGAATACTGAGACATTGAAAGATTCTGAGATTACTTCCAGACCAGAGAAACAATACAAATTTAATGCAGATGCTTACTATGTAGCTGTGTGCACAACACTGGTTTGAATCTAAGTCCCTGATTATGTGGTCCCTGCTCCCAAGAATGCCAAACCTGGCTTCTGAGCACAGAGGTGTGGCCCTTGAACATCTCCAGGTGTGGTCCAAATTAAATAAAAAAAGAATTAACTTATCTCACCTAGGCTTTTCCAACTTAGTGTCATGAATTGTTCGTAACCTGTTATGATTGTATTTCTGAGGTGTCTTGTAATTTTCCCCTTTTCATCCCGGATCCAATTTATTTGTTTTTTCTATCATTTTTTCCCAGTGAGTCTAGTTAAAGCTTGTCAGTCTTTATTCTTTTGAAAAACCAGCTCTGGTTTCATTTACCCTTTTGTATTGTTTACTTGATTTCTTGTTCTTGATACATTGATTTCTGCTTGAGTTCTTATTATTCCCTTCCTTCTGCTAACTTTGGGATTTATTTGTTGTTCTTTTTCAAGTTTCTCAAGCTATGAGTTTAGGTTATTGATTTGAGCTTTTTCTTCTTTTCTGATGGAAGCCTCTATCACTGTAAATTTCCTCTTTAGTCCTGCTTTTGCTGTGTCCCATAGGGCCTGATATTTTGTGTCTTCATTCTCATTCATATTCAGGAATATTTTATTTATTCTTTTATTTTTCCTTTCACTCATAATCATTTAGCAACATTTTTTCAATGTTCAAATTTTGGAGTTTTTTCCAACTTTCTTTTTTATTAATTGCTTCCTCCTGATATAAGGTACAAGATTCCCATCTCTTACTGTAGTTCTTAACTATTATTTAATATTAGTCATTATTTTCCATTAGTCATCATTTTCGTTCTTGAATTTGTAAGATTTGATGGTTGTACTTCTTGTTATTGCTAATTAAACATATTGATTTTTCTACATTAAAATATCTCTTCCATTTACTCTTTGATGAATGCTTTGGTGTCTTCCATTTTGCATCTGAGTAGCCTGCTACTGTGTTCTTTAGTCCCTTCACTTCTGTTTGAATGAGCTCTTTAACTTTTTTTCATTAATTTTTCTTCATTATTGATATTTCTCCAGTGATTTCCTCAGTTCAGTGAAACTCAAGAGGATTGTAACTCTAAAATCATTCTTGGGCAGTGTTGAAGGTCAAAAGTCCTTGAGGATATGCTTGGGCTCCTGCCTCCATTCATTGATGCAGCTTAATTAATTCATTTTTTCATTATTCTTGATGCTGTGTGGTTATTAAGGGTGATCCTCTGGGTTTCAGGTGATCTGGACAGTGACCCCATACTAGTGACAGTATCAGGCTAGTGTCTACAAGTTTATAGATTTCTGGCAGCCAAGAGGGCATATGAGGATTTCTTAAGTGTTTGAAAAATCAAACTGGTGCTTGTAGTTCTTATTTGTTTGCATCTGGGTGACAGCAGGGGATTTGTATCACCAATACATTGTAGCTGTGATAGCACCAAGATCTAGTGGGCCTGGGCTCTGGACCATGGCTCATAGTTATTGGTGTTTTATGGTTAATGTAACTTTACAGCCCAACTGACATGGGCAATGATGGGTCTGTTGTAATAGCTGTTCAGAGGGCTAACTCTGATTTTTTGCATTTTTAGTACCAGTTTAGGAATGGTTGCTGTGAACCATGGCCTTGTGTTTGGGGCTCCCCTCTGTAGTCTGCTCATGCTGTGGCTTATGGGATGGCAACTCAGGATTTTTTCTCAGGGATAGCTGCTTAAAACTGTGGTCTGGAGACAGCTGAAACCTGTATATGTGGGTATTGTCAGTTCTTTAGGTCTGGAATTAGCCATTCTTAATTTCATAGACATTGTTTTCCTGAAAAGACTAAATTTCCATCTGATTAATGCTTGTGTTTGGGAAATACCTGGGAAACTTTAGAGTCTAGATAGTTTGTTTATATAACCAGGTGGTAAGGTCAGCAATTTTCTAAATTAATTCACCAAAGAATTAAGTTTTTGATTTCTAATGATATATACTGGACTATTTTACCAAAGATGATAAATAATCTGCACTTGGGCCAACTTAAACTGCAACAAAGAAAACTAGACCAGAGTTTCTTTTAAGAAATTAACTAAATTTCTTAAGTGTGGGATCTACATATGAAGGTGTATAGGGATGCAGATGCTCTAAGATGTTTGTTAGGAACCAGGCTTGGCCAGTTACACTCACAGTGTCATATGTATTTGGAGAATTCACTAAGATCCTGAGGTTCTATATAGTCCTTCGTACTGGCATGATGATCTCAGTACTTCATAAATGTCATATTGTAATATGCTAATAATTAGTAATATGTAAGCTCACAACAACTTTGATTATTAAAATAAGATTATTGGGTTATAGTCGTAAGACTGGACAATCTAGATGAACCTTTTCTGGATTGGGATACTTTTTACTAACTGTATGACCTTGGATGAATTCACAACTCAACTCTCAGTTCTGCTGAGAGGGCCAGACCAGATAATAGCTGTAAAGTGCTTAGAAACAAGATGCAATAAGCAATGAGTAATGGTTAGTCATTATAATTTACATTGATAAATGCAATTTCAAGGGGACCATATATTCAAATTGGCTTGAATAGCTTATCTCCCCTTGTCGGCAAGCTCCTATGGAAACCAAATTAACAGCAGCTGCTTAGTACTCATGATACTGGAAGAAGTAACTTCTGTCTACATGCTTTATAGCACCAGGCTATGACCACATGATGCATCTGTTTCTGTGATTTCAAAACTCAGGAAGGAGAGACACTCCATCCAGCCTCCCTGTCCCCCTGGGTGCATAGATAGGTCTGGCTTCCAGGTGTCTGTGAGCTATGGACAAGTATTGCTGTTCTCCCAGGTATTCTACCTCTTTATGGAAACTCTTGCTTGCTGATGTCCTGACTGCCTATTGTCAGTTCTAAGGAGCAGATATCAGGCAATCTTATATCCATTCACACAGAGATCATCTTACTGTTGCCACGCCAACACATGTCCTGCATGTTTCCTTATGCTTGAAATATATCTATGACTTGAACAATAAAGACTGAGAATTCTCCTCCTTGCAAATAAACCACATTTAAAATAATCACTCAGTTTGAAGATTTGCAAAAACAAAATTTCATTTCAGAATGATTTATGGATTTTATTGAGTGCAATTAGATGACTGCAATAGCCTGTTGAAATGAAACCTTTGGATTTATCCAAGTTAGAAAGGTTATCCTAAAAATTATTACTAAAAAATGATCCGGATTTGTTAAATTTTCTAAGATAATGAATTGAGCTCAAAGAAAATAAGGCAACCAAACTAGGATCTCAGAATAATCCTGAATAGTTTGAATTATTTGTAACAAAACTCCATCCAAAGCTTGAGTCCTTCCTGACTTGCATCTTGTATAAATTTGTGTCTTGTATAAATTTGCGTCTTGTATAAATTTGTCAGAATTAGGTGCTGGGGGCGCTCATCAGTGATGTGGACCTATGGTGAGATTAGAGTTGTGCCTGATAACTCTCACTGTGGTTCATCCTGTTAAATGCTTTTATTTGCTTTAAACGATCTTGTTAAATGATGTTGAATGACTCCAAGTAAGTTTGCAGCTTGCTCTTTTCATGAATAAAGTGGATTGAGCTGTTTTCAGACTGCTTTTGTTTTACTATTAAAAATCAATATCCATGATTGGCTGCAATTTGGCAGTGAAAAATCAGGAGATCAATTCATGTATGGATCTTTTGCAGAGCAAGCTATTAAGAAGGGCGAATATTCTTATTCTTTATTATCCCCAATTAGCACAGCAGATAGAGTTTGTGCACCATTCATTTCCCTGAGTTCCAAGATTAGAGTATATGAAAATAAACTTTTAATTAGCAATATAGTGAGGAAAATAGACTCCTATTCATATACTGCTTTATGTCTTTTTCCCTCCACTTCTATCGCCTTTTAAAAAATAATCTCCATCATTTTTACTTGGCAATGAACTCCAGCATCATGCTCAAAATTAACTTATGGTTTTCATTAAATTCAGTCTAGACGGTCCGTGTCTTTACCCAAATCCAAAGCACAATTTGATTTGCCACTTATCCAAAACTTCCTCTCAAAGAAAAAAGTGAAAGTATGTAGCGATGCTTTTAAACCTTAGATGTGGTAACTACAGTGTTCAATAATTTCATCAAATAAGGTCTGAATTTTATGGTGCAAATGCTAGACTTCACAGGTCAGTGAGCCTTTTCAAATGGTACACAGGCTGCCTATATCAAATTTGTACAAAGGAATTGATTTTGGTGGTTCGAATAAGGCTATTATAGTCTTGCAGCATGCTTTCCAGAAATAATAGAGCTTTATTGGAAGATAAATTATAAATAGATTACTGGTTTTAAGTATTATTCAGAACGTTAACAACTAATATGATGGACTTTCTATTGCTCTCCTAAATAGCAAGTGTCAACCTGATGTTTAAAGTTCTTTGGTACCTCTCAGCAGTCATGTGGATTCCTGGGAAAGCTGTGCTGTCTGGCTGACAGAAACATCATGTTTTATTCTCACCCTTTGTTTTCTTCCTTTTGGTCTGCTGTGCCTCTGTGATTGTCAGGACAGACAAAGGAAGCAGACAGGGAGACCTTTGATGCCAGGCAAGTTGCACCACTGAGAGCAGGGAGAAGTGTGCTCCTCAAATGGAGGTTCTTGGTGTGTTTGGCTTTTGTGTGGGCATTAATTGGTTGAAAGATTGGTAGGTATGTAATGCATGATACTTGGTCTTTGATTATGGGTCCTGTATTCTAGTGATCTTTTACCTGGGTTCTCCCTTTCAGAATGAGGGTTTTCTCCAGTTTTTTATTGCTTTCCCATTTGGAGCATTCCCCAGTTTGTGTGTCGCAAAAGCAATGTGTCTATTAAGAGAATTTTTCCATGATTCTCTGTGTGCAGTGCTTGGGAACTGGATGCATTATATAAAAACACTGGGTTTGATAGCATTCTTCAGTTTCTTGGAGCTGAAACAGGCATTTCTGTCTTTGTATACATGTTGCCCTTCCAACAGCTCTCTTTTAATTTGTTTGCCTTGTTCTTTCCCTGCCTAGGCAGGAATCTCTGCCATTAAGGCCCTCCTAGAATCTAGCATTGGATCTGGCACATGACAGGTGAAGTTTCTTCTACCTTGGGACTGAAGATTAAAACCTAGCAACATCTGAAAAAGCCTCAAATGTAGAATATTTGCTCTCACAAGCACTTGAGGGCTCAGATGTGTCCTAATGATGCTCATGTGGGAAGAGATTTAGAAAACAGTGCTTATTTTCTTAGAAAAGTAGGGAAAACTTTAATTCCTATTGCTAAGCAGGTACATGTTTTGACAACTGCTTCCACTCCCCAATAGTCTTCTGGAAATGAGGAACTTGGTTGGATCTCAATAATCGTTTCAAGCTTAAAACTTTTTAGCATCTTTGGTATAAGGTATTTATCATGTTTATATACTTTGGTCTTTCTATTTTGAAGATCAATGCCTATAGAATACTCAATAGCACAAAGTTAATCTGGAAGGGCTTTAATCAGCTGTGAAACGAGCTATAACTAATTTATTATAGAAAACTTGCTAATATATTTTATTATTTTTCTGTGCCTGAGTGATAGAGATTTGCGATGGCCATGTCAAATTACATGTTTCATATAAACATTAATATTCAAAGATAGCTCTCTAACATGTAAAGAATATTTTTAATTTGTTGTATTCAAATTTCCCTCCTACCTGGTATCAAAATGACCTCTCTGAGTTCATAGCAGTTAATTTTATTGTTAAGTAAATATCATACCTTCCTTCTTTGTCTTTCCTGTCTAGTCAGGCAGTTGTCTGAGTGCCCATCATCAAGGTCAGCGGACTCAGTGAGGCTGATTTCAAATGACCCTCACTTTCGTCTCTCTCCAGCTCATTTCATCATTTACAACAACGGCAGGCTTCAGATATTGAAATTCTTGTTGGGTATAGGAGTTCAGAGTTTCATGGCAAGTTTCAGGAAGATTTGAACTCTAAGTCTTTTGATTCTTATAGTGAACACTTCTCTATCAGACTTGAAAAGGGACAGTAGGAGTGAGGCCAGAGAGTTACTCAATTGTTTATTAAAAAGACTTTTCCTTCACTTTTCTCCTCAGGTTTTACAGAGATTTCAAATTATTTGTTTGTTGTTTGTTTATTGGATACACCTGGTAGTACTTAGGGCTTTCTCCTGGCTTTGAGTTTAGGGATCACTCTGGCAGGGCTTAGTTCTCTATGCCTCATATGGGTTCTGGGGGGTTTAATCATGGTTGAACCTGTGCAAGTGTCTTGCCTGCTGTACTGTCTCTCCAGCTCCTACAGAGGTTTTCATTTGCTTGATTTTTTTCCAGTTCTCCCAAATCTTACATGGAAGTCTATTCTGACATATTGTGTGGAGAATTGATGAGCTGTTTTATCCAAAATAAACAGTTCAGGTAGCACAAGTATTTGGGGATATTATGGGGCTTTAGTGCTCCAAACTTTGAACAGCTCAGTAAACATGCTTGTTCTCATTGTCAAGGGTGGGGAGAGATGGAGAAATGATACTCAGGTGCCTATGAAGGAACCCACTGCAGTGAGTTCATGAGTCTTTTCTTGGCATTGCAATAGGTCTATTTTCATTTTCTTTTTCATTTTTTTAAACAGAAAGAATAAGAATAGAATTACCATTCTTAAAGTACCACCCTTCTAGAGAGTCTGGAAGCTTGCAAGATCTTTCCAACGCATCTAAGTCAAGTGTCAATGCACATGACCTACCTCACGTGAGGGAGCCCAGAGAGCACGCTATACAAGGCTTTGCAGGGATCCACAGGAACTGCGCTTCTGACTCAAAAAAGTTCCAACCCTGCACACTAGCTGAGTAATATGCCTGCTTAGAGAAGGTAGAAGTTAACATCATTAGGGGAAGGTGCTTAGCTTCTAAATGTCCAGAAGATAGAAACCGCTATGTTGGAGCTTAAGACTTTATAGAACAGACATAAAGCAGGATATTGGTTTTGGTCCTTGTATCCTTTGGCCAGTTTTTGCGCTTTTCCTGTCCACAATTCCTAATTAAACTACAAAGTAAAAATCTTGTCAAAATATCTCTTCTGAGTACTTTTGGGAAGTATTGGGGGGGTGGGATTGTACTAAGGCTATTAAGTCACATGCTACTTATAGGTTTCAGAACAGTTAAGGATGGAAATTGGTATCTGAATGAGACCCAGAACTCTGTTTCACCATATAAAATGCCAGTCATAGCCTGGGGATGTGGCTCCACTTTGCATGCTTGAGCTCTGGTTCTATCCCTTTTCTCTGAAGTACCAGAAAAAAAAAATTCCAATCTTGCTTCTCATCAATCCAGAGATTCCCTAGTTGACAGATGCTTCCCTAATATGTATGGGGTTGAATAAAACTGTTAATCTCTTCTTGAGTCATTGAAATTTTTTTGGTTGTTGTTTTACAAGGGATTAGTAAACATTATTAAAGGTTTTATTACTTATTTTTTGTCTTGGGCCCATACCTGGATATGCTCAATGACGCCTATTGATGTGTGCATGAGAATAGCTCCCAGTGGTGTTTGGGGGTTCATATGGTGCCAAAGATTGAACCAAACCCCAAAAATTAAAACACAGACACATGCAAAATGGGTTGTCAGAATGTTGAGCTTTCTTTCTGGCCCTAACAATTTTTATATTTTTTACTTTTAAGGTATGTTTAAGAAAGACACATTTCAGGATACCACTGGAGTGATGGTGATGGAGTCGAATTAGAAAGCAAGAAAGGTGAGAGATATAATTCTGTGTAGAATTCTGTTCATTCTATTTGAAGAAACAATTAGATATATCTTTCAGCAACAGTTTTATGACAATCATTGCTTTGGTATAGATAGTACAGTTGTATTACTTCAAAGCAGTTGTGCTACTTACTTGTAATTGTGCTACTCACTTGTAGACTTTGCCAGCAGAACTCATGATATAATTCTATATTCTACCAAATTTACACAGGATTTATGACAGAATCTTTGAGGTTCGATAATAATTTGGATGACTCTTAGGATGCAGGAAACCAGTGTACCTAGAATTGTTTCATTATAGTTGAAGGAAACAAATCAGAAGCAGCCAAAATAATAGATGCCTAGAGTTGATCCTGAAACTAGGAAGGTTCCAAACTTAAAGTTTCAATGTCCTAAGAGACACAGCACCTTGCTAGTATCAAAGTGTGACAAGACAAAAGGAACTACTGATTCAAGAAGACCTCCTAGCAGTGCTGTCCAGAATTTTCACTTAATTTTACTATGAAGACCCAGATGATTGAATTGTTGCCCATATGGTTGAAACCAGTCCTCAACTCAATTGTCTCCATAGAAAGGACTGCTTTCGAATGCCCCCAAAATCTTATCAAATGGTGATCTTACTTCTATAGGCAACCCCTGTCTTAAGCCTATTACCTGACTGGTCCCACCAGCTCCAGCTTTATAGGATCAATTTAAGGGTCATAGGAGTCACTTCACATACTCCCATATGTGGTCTGAGGAGCCCATTACCCTACACCACAGAAAATTTTAAAGGATGAGAGGTAGCCTCCCAGGAGCCCAGATAAAGGCCAGTTAGTATTTAGAAAAGTTTTTTTTTCTTTGCTATACAATTTGGCAATGGGTATTGACCCCAGACTTATCAGGTTGTGAAAGTGAATGACCTAGGCTGAGGGAGTAGGGAGGTTGGTAATAGTGCTCTCAAAAGGATCCATTTCCCTGCCATGTCCTTTAACAGCATGTGTGTACTGTGCTCAGGAGTGAGACACCGCTGAGTAGAAATGAAAGCTGTGGAGATCTGGTTGAGATATTTCAACCTCTAGTCTTGTCCTGTATTTTATTTTCAAATAATCAGTTGTCACAGTCAATCCACAGTGATGATGATGATGATGATGATGATGATGATGATGATGATGATGATGTTGATGATGATGATGATGTTGGTGATGATAATGCTGCTGCTGTTGCTGATGATGGCCGGCGGCGGCGATGATGGCGATGATGATGCTAATGATGATGGTGGTGGTGGTGATGGTGGTGTGGTGATGGTGGTGTGGCAGTGGTGTGGTGGTGGATATAAATGTCCATCATCACCCAAAGTACTAAAACTGGTTAAATCCTCCTCTCAGACCTATATGGTAAGGTTGACAGATAATGATTTTGTCAAAATTGTCAGGTAATCTCCTGATAGATACCTCTGTGCTTTAATATACTTAAATATTTGCATTTATTCATGAAAACACTTTGACTTGAGGATAAGCCTTCATCTTCCAGTAGTCCCTAAACTTTAGAACAGTAAGTGTGTCTTTGAGCTAAGGACAGACAAGAGGCTAAGCTGATGCATGCTTTCTCAGGTTCTTCAGACACAGGGTCTGGGTGCCTTATAGATTTAATTTATTTATTTTTAATTGACTGAGAGTCTGTGATTTAAGATTTACTGGACTTCTAATTTTTTTATTATATCACTATGGGATAGACAATTACAAAGCCATTCACGATTACATTTCAGTCATGCAATGTTGCAGCACCCATCCCTCCACCAGTGCACATTTCCCACAACCAACAACCCCTGTTTCCCTCCCCCCATCCTCACCACTGCCATAGAGGCAGGCATTTTTTCTTCTCTTTCTCTCTTCTTTTGCACATTGCAATTTGCTATACATATATTGGGGTGTTATCATGCATATCTCTTTATCTTCTTTCAAAACCCAGTTCTAGTTTAGTATTACCATTTCCAACTATTATTGTCTGACTGATCCCTTCTCTACCCTGCCTAATCCCTGATCCACACATCCTTGTGGTAGATTCCAACCCTTGACAGTTTCTCCTAGACCCTGTTTTGCCTAGTCTTGGATATTTAGTTTTATAATTTTTTTATATCTCACAGATGAATGCAGTCATTCTATATCTATCCTTTTCCTTCTGACGAATTTTACTCAGCATGATAATCTCCATATTCATCTATTTGTAGGCAAATTTCATGATTTCATTTTTTCCTAACAGCTACATAGTATTCCATTGTGTAGATGTGCCATAGTTTATCCAGAATCCTGTTCTCAGGCACTCGGATTATTTCCAGATTCTGGCTATTGTGGATAGTGCTACAATGAATATAGAAGTGCAGATGGTGTTTCTATTGTGTGTTTTTTGGGCCCCCAGGGTATATTCCCAGGAGTGGTATTGTTGAGTCAAACGAGAGCTCAATTTCTAGTTTCTGGGGAATGTCCATATTGTTTTCCAGAAAGGCTGGACCAGTCGGCATTCCCACCAACAGTGAATGAGAGTCCCTTTCTCCCACATTCATGTCAGCACTGATGATTCTTTCCCTTTTGGATGTCTGCCAGTCTCTGGTGTGAGATGATATCTCATTGTTTTGATTTGCATCTCTCAGATTATTAATGAGGGAGAATATTTTTCATATGTCTTTTGACCATTTGAATTTCTTCTTTGAGGAAATTTCTGTTCATTTCTTCTCGCCATTTTTTAATAGGGTTGGATGTTTTCCTTGTTAAGTTCTACTAGTGCCTTGTATATCTTGGATATTAATCCCTCCTCAGATGGGTACTAGGTAAATATTCTTTCCTAATTTGTGGACTGCCCTTGTATCTTGGCCACCATTTCTTTTGATATGCAGAAGATTTTTAGTTTCACATAAGGCTTATTAGACTTTGAAGGACTTCTGCTTGTTTGTGAGGAATAAGTGCAGGAAGTTAAAGAGTTATTCAGAATAGGGAAAAGACCAAGGCACTGCGTTTGTCAAGGCTCTTGGAAGGAGAGTATGTGAGGGAAACATTTGATTAACTCTGGTCATTTTATACTCCTGTTACTACTCAGAACACCTAGTCAGAGAAAGTACTCCTACATTGCTACACTTGTATCACAAGAAAATTGCTTCCAAATTTCTCCAGGGGTATTGAAGGCAACAGACAGTGTGTCTTGATTCAGAAAAGCCAGGTTTAAAGGAGACAGGCTTACTGTTGGTCTTCTTCATCATACCTCCTTACTTTTGAACCTGTTTTCCTATCTGTAATATGGATTTTAAAATCATTAGAAGGGGTTGTGAGAATTAACAAACATATGCATATAAACTTGACTAGCACAGTGTTCCACTTACTGGGTATTCATGAGCACTTCTTTTCCTTCCCTTGCTGTGTTCCTATTACCTCTGCACATGTATTCTAAGACCTCTTGCTTGGCAGTGGCTTTTGAGCAGCTACTCTGACACTGAGTTCTGTATTGTCTCTGAAAGTCTCATGCAGCCTGCAAACTCAACTCCTGCTTAATTGCTTCCTCCTACCATTGCTCTTAGTAAGCTCTATATAACTCAGTTTGAAGTTTAACCCTATTTGCCCCTTGTCAAGGGAACTGTGCTTGGGGGGTAAGCTGTTGCTGAAGAATTGTACAATTTAGGAAAATTAGGTTTCAGGCCAGCCATGTGGCTCTGACAGCTTATACTGCTCAGTACTTAGCAATAATGGAGAAAAATGCCAGTAAAAATGACAAAGCGGCAGAGCCCTGACCTACCAGGTAATTGTATATTGAATATGTCTTGGCTCAAACCAGGGATGATTTTGCTTAAATGAACTCAGGGCAAAAATGAATGTTGTAAGTTATATAAAACAAGACCAGTGCCCTGGGTAATTAAAGATGCAAACTAGCAACACAAGATGTCTGAAAATGGAAAGTGACTGTCACAGTTTTAAGGTAGTGAGGGAAGAAGGGAGGGGTATACCACTTCTGTTTAATGGAGAGATTTCAGGCGTGTGTATGAGTACCAAAAGACAGGCACTCTTCAAGACCTAGCATATTAGAAGAGTAAAGGATGAAAGGCATTGGTTGTCTAGAGCATACAACTGCTCCTATCATCTTACACACACACAGAAAGGCTGAAGAAGGTAGAGAGTTTGAAGGAGATAAGTACAAAACCACAGAGTGAATTTGTGCAGGAATGAGGATTAGAGCTGTTAAGTGCTTTAGTTACTTGATCCTGCTAATCTTTGTTCTCTAATGTGAAAAATGCATGGGCTTTAGGAAGAGACTACGGGAGGTTCTTATATGAAACCAGGACGGACTGTCATTGCATAATCCCCACATATTTGCACCCTATCTCTTCAGTAATCAGAAATTGGCAGCTTGAGAAGGCAGGGAGAGAGATTAGCTTTCCATTTCCCAGCACACTGTGTTTTTGTGTTGTAGCATCTTTAATTACTGAAAAGTAATTCACTGAATAGTGCCCTAGTGGCTTGAAAGAGTTAATGCAGTTTCCAGAAGTGTCTAACCTTCTCCCAGGGAGTAGCTTAAGTGCAGAGAAAATCTGGCTCAATAAATACTAAACAACAAGAATCAACTGATAAGGGTCAAATTCTACAAAACAAAATTGAACCAGTGGCCCATTTAATTTACTACCTTTTTCAATAAATCCCCTTCAACAGAAAGCATTTTTGCTTGGCAATTTCTTTGAATTAATGACCTTTCTTCCTGAGGCCTTAAGGCCAAGTTAATATTCATTTGTTTTCTTTTCTCATCCATCCATCCATTCATCCAACCATCCATCGTCCATTATCTATCCATCCATCTGCCTTATTGAGCATCTGCTATGCAAAAGTATGTGATAAATGTGATAGTCTTTCCTGTAAATAGAACCTGCTGAAAATACATATTCAACTATAAGAGGTCTCTAGAAGCCAACGGGTATCATTCTTATGAACCCTTCAAGTACCAACACCTTCTGCAGGTTAAGCAGTTCCACTTACTTGGTCCTACATGATACTGCTTCCTTGTATTCTAACACCGATCACATTATATTGTAACTGTTATTTTATCATCTGCTATAATCCTCTATGTGCTATGGGTTCCTTGAAGTCAAGGAATCTATTTCATTTTATCTTCTTGTGTGTAGAACAGCCATTAGCACTAAGGCCTCAAAAATGTACACATTCACTATGAATGAACAGATGCATATTCATTATGTTCATTGTAAAACTGACTACGCTTGTCTTTCTTTTGATATATATATCCCCACACTTTTAATGTCTGTGGATGGCCATAGATTTCAAAGGTCACCTACCTAGGACTTAGGGCAAAATTAGTAAGTGTGCATATGTCACAAAAGTCTTTCTTAATGGGAAGTGTTGGTTAACCATATGACAGCATGTGACAGGACATATGGAAGTGTTACTGGTGCCTGCTCGAGCAAATCGATGATGAACGGGAAGACAGTGATACAGTGATATGTAGATATGATATATGTACCACTTTATATAGTGGGATATGATATTGACTTTTTTGTCCTCTAAATTATATTCAAATTATATTCAATCAATCTTTATCTTGCTTATCCTTTTACCTTCTTTAAACTTTGTCCTCCTCTCTCTACCTCACTGCTGCTACCTCAGTTCAGGCCACCATGGTCCTTCCCTTAGTTTACAGCAGGTGCTCAGGTTTTTTTTGACCCAAGACTTGCTCCTCCTCCAATTGAAGCCTGATTATCTATGGTGAATCCAGTTGCATCTTTTTTTCTTTTAAACTATAATATTTCCAGTTGTTGCATACAAGATTAAGTATTAACTCAGACTCATGGCAAGAAAAATCCATCATGCTCTCTTCTTCAGTAGCATCTTATGCTTTTTCTGCTGGTTTTTCTGCTGGTTTTTCTGCTCTATAAATGCCTCATACTCCATCTTTCTTTCCTGGCTTTTGTGCTGCTGGCAGAACTATCTTGTTCCAGCTCATCGCCAGCCCTTTCTTTTACATGCAAGCTCAGTTAATTTCTATCGGCCTAAATATGTCTTCATTCAGAAATTCTTTCCTGATGCCACTCTTTACCTCTCCCTCCCCAAGCAAATGAATACATGTCATTTCTTTGTCTTTCCATATTTTTTGGCTTTTCATTCGCGATATAGATGCTCCTTTGCTTATTATCTGTTCCTGTAACTGCTTAGTGGAAATATGAATTCTTGATTACTTAACTTATTCTTCTCTACATTGCTGATTCTAAAGCACACATTAATTAAGGTAAGTATGTGCTTGAAAGTAAGATGAACGTTTGTTCCACTTTTTGTTGTTGTTTGGGTTTGGGCCACACTGAGTGATAATTTTGCTTACTATGGCTCTGTGCTCAGGGATTACTCCTGGTGGGACTTGTGGTACCATATGTGGAGCAGGAGATTGAACCCTGGTATGGTGATGTGCAAGGAAAGAGCCCTACCCGCTGTCCTATCTCTCTACCCCCATTTTGTTCCAAGTATTACCCACGGGAATTTACACAACTGGACTTATATAATGTATATTGGTATATATGTCTCTGATGAGTTCAATCTTTATTTCTGAAGATACTTAGTTACATTTTGAAAACTAGGAAGAACAACTGCTCTGGTATACCTGAAATAAACTGATTTTTTTCATTTAAAATTGGACTTCCTGAAACTAGGAACAGCCCTCATTCTTGATTTCAGCCTTGAAAATTTCCCATGCTGACATCCGCTCAGCTCCCAGGACCCATGCAACAGTTGACAACCCTTCCAGTCTCATGCCTTGGAGACCATCTCCCTGGAACTTCTGTCCTCCTTAGTTATAGAATGTGAAGCATCTCAGGATGCAACAATATAAGCAATTAGTAAAAGGTATTGCAAACCCAGCTACTAGATGGTTCAATTAGTTTTTTCGCCCCATCCAGAGACTCACAGACATGGGGGCAGAGTTGCTACTGGCTCTCCCTATGCTAGCCGCTCACGAGGCTCCCGGGAGGGATGGCGGGTTCTAGCCCTGGCCTGCCACTTCAGCAGGGCCTCGCAACAAGCCAGACGACCCCCCACTCCATGAGGGCCTCCATTTTCCACATCCGGACTTCCTCCTCGTCAGAACTCTACCCAGCAAACCAGCCTGTCACAGCCCGGCTCGTGCCTGTCACAGCCTGGTTCATCAATAAACGCTGGATTTAGAGATGACTACAAGAGTATGCTACCCTCACGGCAGAGCCTGGCAAGCTACCCGTGTCGTATTTGATATGCCAAATACCAGTAACAATTATAGACCTCATTCCCATGACCTGATGGAATGATTTGAGGCTCCTTATGTTCCTGGAGAAAGCAGGTGTCCTTAGGCTCTACTTGCATGAGACAGGACATATGGAGATGTTATTGGTGCCTGCTCAAGCAAATCAATGATGAACGGGAAGACAATGAATGATACAGTGACAGTGATTGCAAACCCAGGGTCTTGGTGGTCATACCAGCTTTCCTTAGATAAAGAGATGAAAGGCTTAGCAGTATCTTCTCAGTATTCCTGTGTTCACAATGCTGGAAATGCACCTGTGCCCCGTTGACTGACTGGGTCTCTGGAGTGCCGAAGAGCTTCCTCTCCTGCACTCTTGAGAAGTGGCAGTAGTACTGAAGTGGGAATTGAGGAAGTAGAATTTAGAAATTTTATCTAAAGCTATTTAAACCTTTCTGTTAGCCTGGAATCTTCCAGACAGAAGCTGAGAGAGAGGCATTTGGTTTCATAGGGAAGGAAGACTGTATTCTTAATAGACTTGTCATTCTTGTCAGTCTTGGTATTTTGCTACATGGTCTCTGTCAGATAGTACAGTGGGTAAAGCTCTTGCTTTGTACACAGACAACCTGAACTTGAACTCTGTCCCTACATGTGATCCTTTGAGTCCTCTCAGCAATGATCTCTGAATCAGGAATAAAATTCATAGTCAGGAGTAAGCCTTGAACACTGCCAGTTATGGTCCTCCAAACCAGACCAGATTAAACCAGACCAGACCAGACCAGACCAGACCAGACCAGACCAGACCAGACCAGACCAGACACCAGACCAGACGCCAGACCAGACACCAGATCAGACGCCAGACCAGACACCAGACCAGACACCAGACCAGATTCCAGACCATACACCAGACCAGACACAAGACCAGACCAGACACCAGACCAGACCAGACCAGACACCAGATCAGACCAGACCAGACCAGATTAGACACCAGAACAAACCAGACACCAGACCGGACAGGACAAGACTGGACCGGACCAGACGGAACTGGACCGGACTGGACCAGACCAAAAAAACCAAAACCAACCATGGAATGGTCACAATTTATCTCTGGGTGGTTTTTTTTTTTGTGATACCATGTAATCAATAGTTGAGTTGTCTTTCAGAATGTGAGCCCTTATTATTATTTCCACAGTGTGCTTGTAACACACATTGTGAGCATGTTACCAACCACTTTGACAGGGCTACCATCTATGTATCTTTCTTTAAGATGTTCTATGTGATTATGTAGAGGTTTTCAGTTTTCTTTTGTCCTATTTTTCCCCTTCTGTTCATCTTCTGGAAGTTCCAAGCTTTCTTTGGTATCTGACACTAAGATCTTGTACGCAGACTCTTTGAATTGTTGGATACAATAGTGGACAGTGGGCTGTATCATACCAACCTCATTAAATATGATTCCAAAGCTGCTCCGTGAAACTGGGCTCAGTGTCAATGATAACAACAGCATTGTTGCTGATGGCAGTGTGAAGCACCTGTCGCTAGAAATGATACACTTCCTGCCTGGTAGCTGGCTGAACTTCCTAAGGGCTCCTTATTCCTATGCTTAAGACTTGGTGTATGGACAGGATAGGGGAAGTGGGAGGGAATTTGGGGACATTGGTGGTGGGAATAGGGCAGTGGTGGAAGGACGGGTGCTGGAATACTACATGACTGAAACCCAATCATGAACATCTTTGTAATTATATATCTCATGGTGGTATACTAAAAAAATAAACATAAAAAACTTGGTTTTCATCCCCTGTAATATATTTTACATAACTGTTTCTTTACTTTTGTCAGCACTAAAAATCTATATGGCATTACACAACCACTTAAGGGGAAGATAAGATTTCTTTCAACTTCTAAGTGTGATATTGTGATGTGTTTGCCAAGAACAGAGTTTTGTGTTGGCATATTTTGATAGATTATGGTCTAAAGTGGTTCATGATCCAGTAGATTCATTAGCAGATCAAATTTTGATCCTTGAAGCATTGAGATATACCTTGGTGGTTAAGGGGAAATTTTTGTTTCTTTAGTTTTTGGGCCAAAACCAGCAATGTACAGGGGTTATTTCTGGCTCTGTACTCAGGAATTACTCCTAGCAATGCTCAAAGGACTATATGGATGCTGGGGATCAATCCTCATTGCCCACATACAAGGCAAGTACCCTGCCTACTCTACTATTGCTCCTTTTCCTGGGAAAAATGTCTTTAAAATAACTTTCATCATTAGATTTTTTTTACATGCCAACCCCTGTCATTCCAAGCTGCATGTACAGGTCACATCTGATGTTCTGCTGAACCAACTTAAGACTTGGTATATGGAAGCAGGGAATAACAACATGGGAATAACAATCCACAAAGCTTGCTTTTCATGGAAAAATATTGGTTAGAGTAGCAAAAATATCAGTCTCCCTATGTTCATATTGTAGTGCTATTCAGAAAGTAGTAGGGAATATTTTGCTTATAGAAATGGAATGCTTCAGTCATGTTCCACTTTAATAGAGTGCAACAAATTCAATGGAATTAAACAAATAAATAAATAAACCTTTTAGCCTCTGTGTCTTCATTTGTAAAGTGAGATAGTGCTATACACACACATACACAAACACACACACACACATATATATGTATTTCAGGGTTAAAAATTTTAATGGATTGCATGCATGTGTATGTGTGTACATGTGTCTTTGCCATTTGTCTGTTAGAGAGAGAGGAAGGAGTGAAGTGAAAGGAACAGAAGAGGAAGGAGGAAGGACACAAGTCAGGAAGGAGAGGGATAGAGTAAAAGGAGAGGGAGATAGTATATATATAAGAGCTTTAGCATGAAAGCCATGAGTGCTCTGCAAGCATGAATTCTATAGCAGTGTTAGCAAGTAACATGATATTCAGGTGCAAACGCTAGAAGCTCTTGACTGTGATTCAGGGCTAACCAGCTACAAAAAACAATGTCTTACCAAGATGTAGCCTGGGATCATCTCTTTTACAGAATTGAATTTATAAATTACACAACAGTGTCGAACACTCAGATCATTATTTTTAGTGACATTTGCCCAAATCAGTCATGTGCAATATACAGAATACAATAAATTGTTAAATCTGTATTGAAATTTAACATACACCCCTTTATTATTTGAATGCTTTCATTTTTGGAAAAAAAAGTTGCATTACTATTTTATTTTGTTTCTGCAAAATCACAAGGAAACAGACAATTTTGGTATCTGTATCTTCATAGCATTTTTGAAGTATAAGATGTAAAATATTTTCTGGATAGGACCTAATATACTACCTTTTGCAGAAAATCTATGTCATTGCCTCACTACCTCATCCCCAATACGTACTCAGTTACATTGTGATGTGTTTGCACCAAGGAAAATTACTGACCCCATGATCTGAACAACAGAATGTTCTCAAAATATATTGCCTCATCTGTTAGGTTTGATTAAACCATTTATCAGCAAAAATAAAAATTGCTTTTCTTTGCCTAGTATGCCTTGAGATTCAGGAGTAGTTTGTGGGTATATTGTTATCTCAGCATTTGTACTTGAAGTGCAGACTGTTGCTAGTTTATGCTAATACGGGGGTGAGTTAAAATTCGGAGGAGGATTATCTTGTGCTTGCTTTGCTTGTCACATCAAGTTTAGACTATACTGTTAGCTATATTATACTGCCTATAATCATTTAGTGGTTCAGCTTGTTTACTTCGCTTAACAAAATCATATCATCTTTCCTTCAAACATGATATACACATATTGAATTTTTTTTTCAACCATGGAGATGAATTTATGGCATCTGCTCTCTCACCTGGGTAAACTGTCTGACTAAATTAGGAATGGGACCAGGCATTAAACAGTAGAGCTTTTCTGTGAGTAAAACTCATTGATCCAGAGGGCCTCTGTATTACTAGCTCCATTACTTCCCCTCTATTCTCTACATATGGAGTTAGTTTTCTCAGAGATCATGAATTGTATGAATCAACCCACAATAGCTCGAAAGGGTTATATAGACTTCACACATCTTGCCATGCTGGGCATGTTTCTAGATGAAATTACAGTTAACCTAGGATGACTTGAGCCCATTATTACCCAGTCCTGATTGCAAACAGGGTGCCCAGTATTATGCAAGAGACCAATGTTATAGTTATGCAGCCACGAAACACAACTGTCATTGATGGGAGTCTCTAGAGAGGTTTTATAGAATAGATGAAGAACATTCACTTTTCTAACAGTTATTTCTAACAGTACAATGTGCTGTGATGAGATCAGGGCTCAGTTTTGGAAGGAGTTTAAGACCCAAGACAGGGCACCATTTGCAAATAAGTACTCATTGGTGACAGAAATTGCTTTGAGGATTTAAACTGTCTAGCCATCATGTTGGAGGAGTGCCACTGTTTTCCTGGGTATGTTAGTGAAATTTTCTTAATGTAAATAGAATTGAATTGAAACTTGAAGGGAGAGTAGAAGTTTAAGCAAACAAGAAAAGGGGGAAATGTACCAATGCCTATGGTCAGAGAGAGAGTGTTGTGGGGTTGTGTTGTTCAGTGTTGTTGGGTTTTAAAGATGTTACTGGTGAATGTTGCGTTGGGAGGAAGCTGAGTGCTGTGGACCACAACACCAGGCTAATTCCAAAGGGTTTGGGGTGTCAAGTAAAGCCAAATAAATAAATAAAGACCCTTAGACTTTATACTATTACAACAACTCTTAAATATCAAGGCTAGTGTTGTGACCGAAGTCTGCGGAAGTTGCAGTTATCCAAATCCTGCGGTCCAGCTGCAGATTTTTTCTGAGTGACTGTAAAATTTTCCTGGGCTCTTGAGAATATGTCAGACTTGAATGGAAAAGCATAGCGGTGATGGTTGTTGTGAACAGTTGAGCATATCAGAAGGGTTATGCTGGATTAGATTTCATGCTCATTTTACTACTGAGGAAAATAGGCTCACTGAGGTTAAGTGACTTCCTCTTTGGTTAAAGACCAAGTGATTTTTGATGCAAGAATTCATTCAGGTTGACTAAATGCACTGGTGCTGTTTCCATCTCACTAAAAGGCTGAAGAGAAGAATAAAAGGGACAGGACAGATAAGGATTAATAGCTCAGATAGAGAAGTGACAAGCTGAGCTGGGTGGTTGCTGGCAATGGAAAAAGAACAGTGTGACAAACTTTAAGGGTGAGAAATTCCCCAAAGGATTAGAGAGAATAATACATGGACATCTAGTGAAGGACCTTAGATTTCTGGTTAAAGTGCTAAAGCCTAAGGGATGTTTCTGGAATGATCCAGCAAAGCTGAAAAGGAAGTGATGGCAGTTGTACTAATATTAGGCATCAGTGACACCATAATTTGACATGTGGAGTTTGAACCCAGGGAACTCACTGGGGAACTGGAACCCAAAACCTACTGTAGTGATGGAACAGTATAGGAACAGGAGGAAAATTAGCAGGGCGAGATTGGAAGAGAATGACCCAGAGGACAGTTCCTGAGCATGGGATGGGATATGCAGAAGATCATCCCCTCAAATACCTGCTCTCCCAGGCCCCTTTATTTTACCACCCTGCGAGTCTTAAATCAAAGCAGGGTGCTTGCATATATACATAGTTAAGACAATATAATTAAGACATGTTGGGTGTTTTCTTAACTTTTCTTGGACATCATACTTAGGAGACCCTGCCTCAGCTTCCCTGCTCTTCCTTTCCATTCCCTTTCTCAATTTTCTACTGACTTTGGTCATCTTGACTCTGGTCTCCTGCTCCCAGTCTTGATTGCATGGAGACAAGAATCTGTGCTACACTAGGAGCAGATTCAGTGGAAGGCAGTTCCCCATTGTTTGTTCTCTGAACAAGGGCTTAAGCAAGGCATTGCAGGGCACAGATTGTGGGGTGGGGTGGGGGTGGGGTGCGGGGGGTGCTGCCATTCTGGGTGCGACAGCTTAGTTTCTTCATTCATTTAGGTACCTCCTTTGAGTCAGGAGGAAGTCATAAGTCATGCTGCCTTCAAGCTTTCAAGCAAGCAGAAAACCTTTCCACAAATTAGGAAACATTTTAGGGTCATGACTGCCCTGATAGGGACAGCAACTCTGTCCTGCTGGATTTCTGCTGGGCCTTTCGCATTTCCGCTCCTTAACTCAAGGCTGTTTATGACTCCAGAGGGCTGTGATTTGATCTTTATGAACCTATTCTTCATTGGTTTAATGTTTTAGCTACCTCTCATAGCAGCGTTTAGTTTTGATCTGTATCCACTTTATTTTTTCCCTTTATCCTTACACGTAAATATTATATGAAAATATTTTTTACATATTTTGGCACATCCTCGAAGCTTCTTTCTAGTCCCTGATACCCTGGTAACATTCAGTAAGCAAGTAATGATGCGTTTGAGACACAGCATACCACTCCAGTTATAAGCCAAAAATAAAAAAAAAAACATTTTCTCAGAATCTCCCGCATTTGTTTTATTTTTTGTTTCTCGGTGTTCGGCATATCAAGAATGTGGTCTTCACAAACAATGCTTTGTTTGGCATTGTTTTAATATTTTCCTTTACATATATATGCTTTAGACAGCATCCATAAGAGCCAGTTTTCTTTTCTTCTTATTCTAGTATTTCAGGTCATGAGATAGTGACACTAATAATGCTTTTGAGTTCCTGAATACCAACATAAATATCAATGAGGTTGCCTAAGTGAAGCACCTAGTCTTGCCCTGACCACCGAGTTAGTATAAAGTTTCTTCATTGAAACCAAAAAGAGATAGTTGATATCATTCTAATATCACATGATAGGTAACGATAAAAGACCAGAAACTGGGATCACCAATATTTTAATTGCATTTTATCTTTTTGTAGTTTGAAAGCAAACAGGGAATATGACTTTTTACTCTTTTACAGTTTTCTTCTCTTCTTTTCCAAGAATATTTCTCTTTTGTTTACCATCTGAAAAACAGTCCAGCTGTTGAGTACTGATTAGAGGTGAGGCAGGCTTCAATATGCAGGGATGAGATATTAGAGAAGAAGATAACACTTGAAACCACACTTTTAACATTCAATTTCAGTGCTGTCCAGAACAACTATAAAGCTGGGGAAAGGTGAGTAATAGATTTGACAGCTATACTCTGAAATGGACCTTATTAGTGAAATATAAATTATAACTGGGCATTTCCTATCAGCGCCCTGTGCAGTTAATGATAAGCAGTCAATGAGATTTATATACCTTTAGCATTTTTTATAATGAATCTGTTGCTTTGATGACAGTTTACTGTCAAACATTATGCTTAGCAATTTATAGCACTTGATTCAAATGAATAGACGGTTTCGCTTTATTCCAATCTGTTCTGATTTTCCCTTTGCATAAGGCTTATCCCTGTACTTCTCTCTCTTCTTCCCCTCCCGGCCCCCTTCCCCAGACTAAGCTTTTAAATACTGCACTGGAAGTGAAGTTTTGAAGTGGGTGCACACTGACCAGAAGAAAGCATGAGCTAGCTTGGGGGGAGAGGTTCAATGAGTTCCAGGAATACGCACAGGCTACAAATCCCTGGAGGAGACATGTTTGCTATGGAGTGAAAATGCACGCCTGTGTCTAGAGTGTGGCTGCAGCAGGGGAGTTGTGAAGCAGAAAAGAAAGCAGCTGTGCCTGAAGAAGGACCTGAACCTCTGTAAGAGAACTGCTCATACATATTTGTGCAGAGGAGACCACCTCTCTCCCTCCCTCTCTCTTTCCCTCCCTCCCTCCCTCTCTTATTCACTCTCTCATTTTCTGACTCATTTTTTTTTCTGGAAAAAATATATTGGCTTGCAGAACCTCCCAAACTCTGAGAACTGTATTCAACAAAGCCTGTTGACAGATTGACTGCAGCTGGAGAGGGCTGCCAAAGCGATTTGGAGCGACTCTCTTCAGAACCCTGCTGCCCCCAAGGGTCACTTTGCCGTGGAGTTCAAGTGGACACAGATGTTGATAGGATTGGAGGTCTCTGCACAGCAGGGCATGCGACTTGGCATTGCAGGTGCCTGATTTTCAGGAAATAGAACTGCTGCTCAGAAAATGTGCCTTTTCAGGTACACGAGTTCTGAACACAGGTGTTTTTCAAATGCAGTTTTTATGCTCCTGTTAAAAACTGGCACAACTAGGCCAAAGCATTCTTATCCCATACCACTCTGCTCTCTTTCTTAGTTAAGATTTGTTATGCCTGCCTCCCCTTTACAGCATCCTCTGGCATGGAGGGTGGGATATTAATAGTCACTTGTTGGAGGGCCAGAATAGTTGTCACCAGCTTGTCACTTGTCCTTGTTCTGATCCCATCTCTGTCTCAGATCTGGACTCTTCAATCCACATTCGCTGTATCTGGCCTTTAGTATTAACTATGAGATAACTGTTAATTAATTAATTGATCATAATTACTAATCAACTAATTAATTAGTTATAATTGTTAATTAATTGATTGATTCTTGAATCTTGACTAGACTATTTCCTCTGGCTCTTCATAGATTTTGGTGATTATGGTCAGAGTCCCTCTTGGATTTTGAACCCAAATCATAAAAGACTATTTTATTCGTAATTAATCCCCAAACCCTATCAAGGACCTAGGTAGATATTAATACACATGGCATTTTGATAATAATTTTACGAGATCATCACTATCCTTCTGGGCCATTCTGTGTGCCATGTTCTGTGCTAGGCATTTTATATATTTTGTATATTGTTAACTGCTTGCTTCAGTCTCATGAGGTAGTATTATGACCTACACTTTTTAAATGAGGGAACTTAGTTTCTGAGATGTGTGAGGGCATAGATTCAAGTTCAAAGCCCAAGATTTATCCATGAAATATGTGGGAGAAAACGGGCAAATCTCTCCATGATATTGGCTTCAGAGGTGCTTTTAGAGATTCTTCTTCATTGGCAAGGGAAACAAAAAAAAATAAGCAGATGGGATTGCATAAAACTGAAAAGCTTTTGCATTGCAAAAGAAACTTTCACTAAACAAAAGGACATCCTACTGAATTGGAGAAAACATTCACATACCACATACCGTAGTACATCTGATAAAGGGCTCATGTCCAAGGTATATAAAACAACTACTTAACTCAACAGCAAAATAAACAAACAACCCATCAAAAATGGTGAGAACCACTGCACAAACTCTTCTCTAAAGAAGACATTTAGATAGCCAATAGGTATTTTAAAAATGGCTATTGTCAACTGATTATCAGGTAAATACAAATCACAATGACTATGAGACATCACTTCACACTGGTGAGAATAGAATATACCAAGAGAATATAATACACTAAACTATAGGTGTTGGTAGGGATGTTGAGGAAAAGTAACCTTCATTCAAATGAACAAAGCACATCTTTTGTTCACTGCAGCACCAAGTACAATAGCCAGGATATAGAAACCATCAAATTACACAACAGCAGATATGTGTGTATGTGTGTGTGTGCACATGAATTGATATATACACAGACACACTGAAATACTACTTAATATAAGAAAATGTGAAATCTTCCTGTTTATACCATTGAAAGAACTAAAAGTTATCATGTTAAGTGCAATAATTTAAAAGACAAATGCAGATTTCTCTCATGTATTTTTTGTAAAGAAACAAATCAAGGAAACAAAGTACAATGTAAATATAACCACAGAGCATGGACTTAGAACTAAGGCTACCACGGTAAGTGTGAGTGTGGGCTAAAAGATTCTTTTGGACAGTGGTGTAGGGTTACTAGCACTTTGATGATGATGGTCTGGTAACATTGTGCCATTAAAACTTATAAACATCTACAGTCTTGTTAACCAAAATTGCCTCAATTAAAAATTCTTTCAGGGGTATTAAAACCCTAAGATGGGAGGTAATATAAATTCAGAAAAAATAGGAGCTGATTTCTCTCCGTCATCCATCTTTCTGTCTTGTTTTGAGGTCTCAGCTGATAAATTTGTCTTTCTTTTACATGGGAGCATTGCTTCATGTAATCATTCTTGCCTCCAAGCTCATTGATGACAAGTGTGAAATTTAAATAATGCCATATTTAGGAAAGAAAGGAGGAGGGTGATTTGGAATTCTATGGGGCATGAGCCAGGCAGGGCAGAGAACTAGTCACTGAAGCAGAGTCGGTTTGCCTTGAGGAATCAGAGAGCTGGTAGTTTTGTTGTATTCACAGGAAAAGGTTCAATATGGCCTCTATTGGAACAAATAACACTGACTGTGGCGAGCTCCACAACACACTTAAATTAGAGCACCATGGAGAAAGCAGGCGTTGAGGGGGAGTGGTTGTCAGGGAGAATTATGAAATCAAGTGAGCACCATGGTGACAACTTGGGAAGACATTAAAGGGTCTTAAAAAGGTCATGGGCAGAAGGCAACATTTCTTCAGGATGCCGTAGAGGTCATGTAGCTGTAGGCACACAGTTCTCAGTGCCTGTGGAGATGCTGAGTCTTAGGCTTGGAGCCAGCAAATGAGAGGCACATATTCCACTGCGGAAAGCTTACAGGCAGGCAAGATGTGTGATCAAGTGGTTATTTCTTAGATGAGGCTAGAAAATCCTTTGTAGCCAAGGATGGATATTTCTTTACAATAAAACTATATGTGAGTGGGACTGTCTGGCAGTCTTTGGGGCTTTTGAAATACAATATCAGCAAAGTCACTGACATTTTATTCATAGAAGATGAAGAAATAATGCATTGGTTATCAAATGCCTTTTTATAAACATCATATTCATGCATTTCATATAGCCTTTTCCAAGGCTTGAGAAAAAAAACAACGTGTCCTTTGAAACTGGGAGAGGGCACGTGAAATGGTTCTAAATGAAGATATTAATGTTCACATTATAGCTAAACCTCTCTAATTTGCACTAATGACTAGGAAACCTATTGCAAATTACCAAATTAGTGAGTAAGCCAGTAACCAGGATTTCAAAAAACCCAAAGACGGTACCAGAAAATGAACTTGTTCTATAATTTTATCAATGCAATTGAATTTTAACTATGGAGAGTAATTTGTGGTCTCTATTTTGTCTATGTTGCAAATGTATGTGAATTTTAAAAGCAATGGTGGGGTTAGTACAATTCATTTTTAATATATGGCTGTGATTAAGAAATGTATGTAAACAAAACAAAACCCTTGGGGGTAGAGAAACTAAAGATTTGTCTAAGCGATTTTAAAAAAGAACAATCTTTTTTTAGCCGTAATAGCAGACATAACTGTGTTCATTCCCTTTTTCACTTATCAACCTGAATATGGAAAAGTATAACAGAATATTGCACAAAAGACTTATAAGCATCAGTAAAATCTCTCAAATAACCAGGCACCTTATTTAGAAAGAGGTAATTTTCCAAAGCACAATTACATGAAAATGGGAAATGGTAAAAATGGGAGTAAGGATAGGAGTCCAGTTTGTTAGAGCAATAGCAGCAGATCTACATACTGTGACAGTGCAAGGGGTCTGGCAGGTAGCACTGATGACAGGCACTGTAACCTAGCTTTTTGTACGCTGTGTCTTATTATTATTAATAAGGGTTCTTAGTAACATTCATACTCAATTTTTAGTCATGATTTTGTATTTTTTAAAACTGCATACATTTTTGCTTTGATAAAGCCAAAATAATTGTCCATAGTGGGAGTGAAGGATCTAGACTTGTCCCAAGGAAAGTTAGTGGATTGAGAAGAGATTGGATTGAAAGGGGCATCTGAGAAAATGAATAACTAGGAACAGTATTCTGTAAAAATGTGAAGGAATAAGTCCTGGGCTCAAGAGTTCTAGGCGTTTGAGGACATCTCCCATCCTCCCTTTGCTCTCTGGCATTCCTTTATCTCCTGGGTCTCTGGAAGTTTACTGTATCCCCAGTCTCTCACAGATAATCAGAGATTCTGGTCAGACTGAGGTTGGACAGAGAGCAGATGTCTGTGGTATCATACCTGGTTGGTACAGGGTATGTGTCAAATACAGAGATCTTCCTATAACTTGGAGTCTGGAAAGCATATCTTCCCCTGACCTCAATCATGTTTCATTCTATAGCCTGGTCCTTTAAGAAATGTTCAAGTTAGGTTTTCTTCATTTAGAAAGTCAAATTAGAAAGTACAAACCAAGTATAACTGGTCAACCATGGCTAGATCAGAAATTGCTATTTTCATCAATTGCATGAAGCACTGGGGACAGCATAGAAAGCACTGGGAAATGCTAATCTGAAGCATGTAGGCTTCGGCTGACTACCTGTCCATGTATCATTTATCTACAGCAGTATAGATTTAGAGAGATTTCTCTTTAGTCATTAACCCTCTGGTTAACACTGTAAAGAAGAAAACTGATTTTCTCAGTTTAAAGATTAGAAAGACTAGTGAACAAAAAACATCCAATTTATCCCTTTTCCTTCAACCACTTACCACATTGGAATAAAAACAATAAGAACATCAAAGTCAGTCCTGGAAAAGGAGGATACTGGTCATCTCAGCCAAAGTTTTGGCATGGAAAATTTGGCATCATATATAATGAATTTCTATAAGCTTTCTTGCCTATGTATGATTTAACCACACAGGTTTGGACACTAGAATAAAACATGAAAGGCTATAAGTCATTATTATATTTAAAGAACCTTAGAGAAGAGCCAAAACAACACTGAAAACTGAAATTTCTTTTTTCTTTAAATATACATGATTACAATTGTTTTCTTTATATATACATGATGGCATGTTCTAGCCTGGCCTGACATCCCAGTAGAGACTTGCAAGAAACCAGAGGAACCCCTGCAGCAGGAGGGTAGCCATCTTCAACACCTGGACTCCACAGCTCGTCAGAACTCCACCCAAGAAAAGAGCTGATCTCCTCCTGTTGCGCGGCTGCTTTGAGGCCGCTTCATTCATCAGTAAATTCATGAACTGAGAGCCTACTGCTGAGAGTATCCCATCTGCAGGGCAGAGCCTGGCAAGCTACTCGTGTCATTTTTGATGTGCCAAAACCCAGTAACAATTGTAGATCTTATTCCCATGACCTGAACAAATGATTTGAGGCTCTACCTGTTCCTGGAATGACCAGATGCCCTTGGGCTACAAAACACGCAAAAGGATGTATGTGTTACTGGTTAAGGATGAGATGTTTCTGGTGCCTGCTCGAGCAAACGGATGAACAACGGGAAGATAAGTGAAGTGAAGTGATGATAAATTAATTATTATTCCTAGCTAGTTTTAACTCGATATCTTTGAAGAAATTTGGCATGTGAAAATTGCTATTCAAGGACAATGGCTCATAGGGTGTTTTTGTTTGTTGTGTTTAAATTTTTTTTATTGAATCACCTTGAGATACACCATTACAAAGCTGTTCATAATTGGGTTTCTCTCTCTCTCTTTTGCACATTGTGGTTTGCAATAGAGACACTGAAGGGTTATTCTGTATAATCCTTTAACTACTTGTAACACTCAGTTCTACCCAGCATGACCATTTCCAACTATTATTGTCATACTGGTTCCTTCTCTATCTTATGTATCCTCTGCTCCCCACAATTTGTGGTAGATTCTAACCACTGATAAGTCCTCCTAGGTCCTGTTCTACCTGGCCTTTGATACTAATCTCATACTATATTTTTTCTCTAACACAAACAAATGTAGTGATTATATATCTGTCTTCTCCTGACTCATTTCTTTCAGCATGATACTCTCCATGTCCATCTATTTATAGGCAAATTTCATGACTTCATTTTTCCTAATAGCTACATAGTATTGCATTCCATTATGTAGATGTACCACAGTTTCTTTATCCAGTCATCTGTTCTCAGGTACTCGGGTTGTTTCCAGATTCTGACTACTGAGAATAGTGCTGCAATGAAAATAGAATTACAGATGGTGTTTCTGCTATGTGTTTTTGGGACCCAGGGATATATTTCCAGAAGTAGTATTGCTGGGTCAAATGGGAGTTCACTTTCTAGTTATTTGAGGAATGTCCATATTGTTTTCCAAAAGGTGGATCAGTTGGCATGCCCTTTATCCCTGCATCACTGTAGCACTGATTATCCTTGTTCTTTTGCATGTTTGCCAGTCTTTGTGGTATGAAATTATATCTCATTGTTATTTTGATTTGCATTTCCCTTATGATTAGTGATAAAAGAGCATTTTTATGTGCTTTTTGGGGATTTGAGCTTCTTTGAGGAAGTTTCTGTCCATTTCTTCTCCCCATTTTGTGATGGAGTTGGATGCTTTTATTTGTAAAGTTCTACCAGTGCCTGGTTTATCTTTGATGTTAATCCCATATCAGATGGGTATATGGTGAATAATCCTATTCCATGAACTGTCTTTTTATCTTGATCATTGTTTATTTTGAGGTGCAGAAGCTTCTTAGTTTTGTGTTTTCCAATTTGTTTATCTTAGCATCCACTTGCATACTAGTGGTGTTTCTTCTTTGAAGCTGACTTTAGCTTCAATGTCGTGGAAGGTTTCTTACGTATTCTTCTACATATCTTATAGACTCAGATATGACCTTGATGTCTTTAATCCATTTTAATCTGACTCTTGTGCATGAGTTAATTTTTTACATGTAGTCCAGTTTTCCTAGTACTACTTGTTAAAGACACTTTCCTTGCTCCACTTCATATTTCTTGCTTCCATAACAAAGATCATATATTTGAGGGTGTGTATCAGGGTATTCAACTCTATTTCATTGGCCTGTGGATCTATATTTATTCCAATGCCATAGTGCTTTAGCTACTACTGCTTTGTAGTACAGTTTGAAGTTGGGGAAGGTGATACCCGCCATTTTCTTTTTCCCAAGATTGCTAGCTATTCATGGGGATTTGCTGTTCCATATGAATTTCAGTAGTTTTTTAAATTTTTATTAATATTTTATTATACCACTGTGAGATATACAATTACAAAGATGTAAGATGTTTGGGTTTAGGTCATACAGTGTTCCAGCACCCATCCCTACACCAGTGCCCATTTCCCACCACCAATGTCCCCACTTGCCTCCCCATCCCCTAATCTGCCCTAGTCTGCCTCTATGACAGGTTCTTTATCTCTTTTCTCTCTTTTTTCTTTCTCTCTACCTCTCTCTTTGAAAAATATATTGGGTATCCTAAAAGGGACCATATTGAATCTATATAATGCTTGGGAAGTATTGCCATTATGACAATGTTGATTCTCTCAATTCACGACCAGGTGATGTCTCCATTTCCTCAAGTCTCTTTTATTTCTTGAAGGAGCATTTTTTTAGTTTTCTTTGTACAGGTCCTTTATGTCCTTAGTTAAGCTAATTCCAAGGTACTTGAATTTCTGAGCAGAATTGTAAATGAAATTGTTTTTAATATCACTTTTTCTCTTGCGGTATTTGCATGTAGGACAGATAGGAACTTTTGGATATTGATTTTTAACCTGACACTCATTAAATACATATAATTTTTCTAGGAGCTATGGTAGAGACTTTAGGGTTCTCTAAGTATAGTATGTCATCTGCAAATAGTGAGAGCTTGACTTCTTCCTTTCCTATATGAACTTCAGTTCATTGATTTCTTCTCTAAGTTTTATTATTTCCTTTTTTCTGTCTGATTTGGACCTCTTTTGTTGGTTATTTTTTAATACCTTAAGCTGTGAAGTTATTTATGTGGGCCCTTTCTTGATTCCTGATAAATGCTTGCAGAGCTATAAACTTTCCTCTTAACACTGCTTTAGATGTATCCCACAAGTTCTGGTAGCTCATGTCCTCTTTCTCATTTCTGTCTAGGAATATTTTTATTTATTCTTCGATTTTCTCTATAATCCAATGGTTGTTCAGCACTGAGCTACTTAATTTCCAGGTGTTTGATTTGATTCTTTATTTCTGTGTGTGATTAACTTCTATTTTCAGTGCATCATGGTATGAAAGATAGTTGATTCAATTTCTATCTTCTTGATTTTGTTGAGGTATTTTTTGTGGCCTATCATGTGGTATATCTTGCAGAATTTTCCATGTGCACTGGAGATAAATGTGTATACAGTGTTTTAGGGATGAAAAGCTCTGCATATGTTTACTAGCCTTCTTTTCTGTTTATTCCTTCAAAACCAGTATACTTTCTTGCTGAGTTTGTCTCCTTGATCTATAAAGAGGTGACAAGTTGATGTTGAAGTCTCCAAATATAATTGTGTTGCTATCAATGTCCTCCTTGAAATATTGAAGTCTATTAGCAGTTGTTTTAGTATTTTGCTGGCCCCTCATTGGACACATATATGTTTAGGAGTGTAATTTCTTCCTGATATAAATAGAAGAATAATATTATAATAATATTATTGATTATTAAGAAATAGCCTTCACTGTTATTCTAACCTTTATCAGCCTGAAATATATGTTGTCAGATAACTAGTATGGCCACACTTCCCTTTTTGGAGGAGTTGTTTGCATGAATAATTGTTTTTCAGCCTTTGACTTTGAGTTTCTGTTTGCTCTGGTTATTCAAATATGTTACTTGTACATAGCAGAATGTTGGATTCAGTTTTTCCAATCCATTTTACTACTCTTTGTATCTTAACTGGTGCTTTTAAACCATTAACTTAGAGAGAGATTATTTTCATGGGATTTCGTGTCAGCTTTCTGTATAAGTTTGTGTTTTGGGGGTTTTCTTATCTTATAGTAACCCCTTCAGTCCTTTTTAAAATTGTTTTTGATTCTATAAAGTTCCTGAGCTGTAGTTTATCCATAAAGTTGTATGCTGTTTTTCAAATGTGAAAGAGAATCTAGCAGGTTAAATTATTCTTGATAAGCCTTAATTTCATTGAGAGTTATTTTTTTTCAATATATCCCACCACTGCTTTAGGGCTTGAAGGGTTTGGTCTGGTAAGTCTGCTGTAAATTTAAGGGATGCTCCTTCGTATGTAATTTCCTTCTTTGATCTTGTTGCTAGCTGTATGCGTCTCTATGGATGGTATTTGTTGTTCAGATTATTATATGTCTTGGAGTCTTTTTTTATTAGGCTCTCTTTACTTCTTGAGTCTGGACACCTGCACCCTCCAGACCTGGGACCTTTTCAGCAATGATACCTTTAACTATTACTACTTGATTGAGCTTGCCTTCCTGTCCCTATGCGACACTGATGAGTCATTCCATAGTTCTATTGCCTACCATGGGCAATATAGCCCATACCATTGACTAACCTCAATAGACTATACTGAGGTCTATTTCCATCTTCTGCTGTTGCCTGAATGCTTTCTTCCCCTTATCTTCAAGCTTTGAAACTCTGGGTCCCACACGAGACCCACAGCCCTGTTGGCGTGCGGCCCTAAAGCGGCCATGTGATATTCTTAGATAATACTGATTTTAGGATAAGGTCCTTCCCAGGATATTTTACATTTATACATTGTATACAGTTCTAGACAGGTTCTAAGTGATACCTGCCATCCCAGTAAGCTTAGCAAGAAGAGAGAGCAACCATTACATCATGCGGTTAGTCATTCTCAACATCCAGTCTCCATAGTTCCTCAGAGCGACATCCAAGAGAAAATCTGATCTCTTGGATGATCAGGCTTTCATCAGTAAATGCTTTAAGTTTCATCAGTAAATGCTTGAGATGACAGCCTCTACTGAGAGTATAACACCTACACGACAGAGCCTGGCAAACTACCCATGTTTTATTTGATATGCCAAAAACCAGTAACAATTATGGACCTCAATTCTATGACCTGAAGAATGGTTTGAGGCTCTTGCTGTCCCTTGAGCAAGCAAATGCCTTTGGGCTACACTTGCTTGTGAAGGACGTATGGAGATGTTACTGGTGCCCGCTCGAGCAAATCGATGAACAATGGGAAGACGGTGACACAGTGATACAGTGATCTTCAAGCTCACTGATTTTGTCTTCGCTAATGTCATTCTACTGTTGAGGGTAACCATTAGTCTTTCATTTCATGTACTGAATTTTTTACTAACGACTTCTTTTTGTATTTTGCTTATTTCTTCTCTCATTTCCTCCTGTATTTTATTGGATATCTGTTCCGGCTGTTTCTTTGAACTCATTAAACACCTCTGAATTTCATCTCTGTATTATTTATCAGAGAAATTATGTTTATAGGTATTCCTTGTTGAGATTTCAGGGTTTTTTTCCCCACACCTCATGGTGGAGATTTGTGTTTTCCCCATGATGCTGTGGTGGAGGTGAATTCTTTCAGTGCACTATCAGTGTTCTCCTCTCACTACCAGTAGGACTCTGGGGAGGCTTAGTAGATGGTGGTCTCCTCTTTCCCTTTTATTACCTTCCTCTTTGGTGCTCCTTTGTGACTTGTGTGGCATCTCTAGCACTGATTCAGGGGAAGTTTCCTTACTGTTACTGTTACTTTTATATTGGGGTTATATTGAGTCTTGTGTTGACTGTTATTTTTGTGAGTTTCATGGCATGTTGACTGGATAGACTATAGACTATTAGACTAATATGGTTGGGTGGCAAGGCTGCCCTCATGAGAGTCAGGTATAAGAGGTCAAGATGTGGGTCAAATGCAATATGGAAAAGGAGATTAGCTGGGCCCTCACCATGGGTCTACCTGAGGGGCCGTATTTTTTACGCAGATCTTGAGGTCAAAGTTTGAGGTCTCATTGCCAGTTTCCACACTTCTAAAACTGTAGATATCCCCTCTTGCCTACACACATCTCAATAGCTTGTGTTTTTTTTATGTTTTTCTCCACTGTGTATATTTTTTTAATTTTTTATTATACCACTGTGAGACATACAATTACAAAGGTGTTCATAATTGGTTCTTGGTAATACAGTATTCCAGCACCCATCCCTCCACCAGTGCCCCATTTCCACCACAATGTACCCCCACCCCTCCCACTCACCCCCCCAGGCTGCCTCAATAGCAGGTAGCCCAGTATCCTCTCTTTCTGTCTCTGCATCTCTCTCCCTCTTTTACACATTCTGGCTAGCCCTGCAGATATTTAGAGTTTATCACTTAAGTCTCTTTGTGTATATTCAATGGTGAGTTTTAGTCAGCTGTTACCATTTCCCACACTTAGTAAAACACTGGTATCTATTTATATCCTATTAATTAATGCAGTCATTCTATATCTGTCCTTTTCCTTCTGACTAATTTCACTTAGCATGATAGTCTCCATGTCCATCCATTTACAGGTAAATTTCATAATTTCATCGTCTCTGACAGCTATAGCTTGTGTTTTGAATGTTAAAAAATCTTTGAAACATAAAAGAAATAAAAGTTCCCCTTAAAATTATTTCAGCAGAACTGTAAGAGTATTATTTGTTTATTTAAAGCTTCAAGTATTTTGGAGTGCCAAGCTTGTTGTCAGGGCCTTATGCTTTTCTACTCTACTTTCACAGCTTTGATAACTTCTTTAGACTGTTTCCCTGAGACTGTGATGGTAATGGTCATAACAGGTACACTTAGTCACCATCACTCTCATAAGGATGCAGTTGGTGTGAGTGTGTAAAAACTTCTTGTAATGAAATCCCATTCCAATTACTGTAGTAGAACTTAAAGCATCAGCAAAATACACTGAGAACACTTCAGCATCTTCTCTTTCTTTTTTTCCACACCAAGCACAGATATTATTACTTCTTAAACGTTCATCTGCAGGAATCCATCAATGTCCTTTTTCAAACTCTCTAAAATGCTCTCCAAAGAGGATTCAGAGAGAGGAAATCTTCTCTTATCTAAGTTTTTGTTGAATTTTCGCCAAGTTTCATTATATTTTTAAGAGCCCTCCAGATGTCCATAGAGAGAGTTGGTTGTCTTAAAATGCATATGGTACAGCACATTCATGATCATAAACTATTCTTTAGGAAGAATAATCAGAATAATTATTCTTTTGTTCAGCAGAGTGTCTGCCCAAATTATTCGTAACATTTCCAAAGGTTTGAAAATCTGTGCCCTCTGTCGGTTATGTGAAATTTTCACAAAAGGTGTTGGAAGTGTTTATAATATGGGGAACCCTCTTATGTATTTGACAACAGAATGTCTGTTTTTTGGGAATCTCTTTGTACTATGAAAATACAATCCTATTAATGATTTGATTCAGTTAGGATGGTAAAAGAAGGGCTTTCTTTCTCTTTGTTGATTTAAAATGTCCTCCCAAAAAGCAACACTGGCAAAAAGACATATCCAGAAATATTTGCTGAAATTTAGCAACAGGCATTGTTTCATTATTCTGTATATTCATAGAGTTTGAGAATGTTTGATCTAACACATCCTTCTCCAGTTTCGGATTATTCCCCTTTCCCTTTCCAGATGTGTTTTTTAAAAGGAGGCAACTGTGTTTTATTGCAGTTATCTTTCTCTGAAAGATTTCTTTATTTGGTTTCTGTCTTTAACTTTCCCTCTTTCTTAACAGCTTTCTTGGAAAGCAATGAATGGAATTCTTAAATATGAGCACCAAAAGAAAATTAACTTTTACTCATCACTTACTTGATTCTTACATTTTCAAATGGGAAATAATTACCTCAATAGGAAAAAAAATTAAGAAATATAATGAAGCTTGTTTCCAATACTTTGTTTTTATGTTGCTCACTTAAGATTAATTTTATTATATAGTGATGTTATGATGTAAAATCCTGACTTGGAAGTTATAATAAATAGAAATTTATCCCTTTGCTTATATAAATGCCATCTGCTTTTAGGATAATTGGCCTACATAAACTCCGTAAAGTATTTCGGGCCATTTAAACCCAAGCTATTCACAAAGCAAAACATTGTTAAAACAGTTACCATAAGAAGCCGGGATGCTATCAGTTTGAAGACATTAAGACATACTACGTATAGTTTTCAAGCATTTCACAACTAGCATTGTTATTAAAGAAATAAATAATCACAGAACGTAGTAAGAGACTGTCAAGCCTCACTGTACAAACTCATCAGAGGATGGTGAATACACTATGGACTACTGCACGTGGAGAAGGCTTCTTGGATTTGCTGGCTATATGAGTTACGAGTGAGCTATGGTGCCTATGAGGTATAGGTGTGACTAGGCCTGTAACACAGATAAAAGAGAGATGAGAGGAGAGTGCTATAGGTGGAGGAATTGGCATGTTGAAAATACATAGCGGTGGGGCCGGAGAGATAATATAGTGGGTAGGGTGCTTGCGTTGCCTAGGGTGAACCTAAGTTTAATCTCTGGCACCCCATATGGTTCCCTGAGCACTGCTAGATGTAATTTCTTAGTGCAGAGCCAGGAGTAGCCCAGAAACCACAACAAAAACAAAAGGCATAAGAGGCCAGAGAGTGCAGCTACATGTCTGTCTTACATGTAGATGACCCTTGTTCGGTCCCTGCGCATTGCTGTGTGCATCCCTGGAGACCTGTAGTAAGTGCATTGAGAATAAGTGATCTTCAGCACTGCAGAGCCCAAGAAGTACCATATCCTTGGGCCCTTGCATTGAGACAGAGACTGGGAGTCACTCCCAGGATGCTACCTGGGCATCCTGAACAAGATCAGAAGTGCTCTCAGAAAATGCGTAAGAGAAGTGTCAGTTGCAAAATCTGATTGGATTGATGATAAAGGCAGTGAATAGAAATATGGAGAGTAAACAGAGCAGTAGTGGAGGACTAGACAGGAAGCATGAACTTAAGTATGGGCTTATTAAATGTTGTTCAAACTAGAAATTAAAAAAACTGAGGGACAGTGATTTACAATACTGCCAATGATAGTTCATGCACTGTTCTGACAGCACACCCTCCACCAGCATGTCCACTTCCCTTTACCACTGTTTCAGTGTCCCCAACTCCATTCTCCACTTGAGCAAGTATAATTAACCTGACTGTCTTAGTAAATTATTCCTTTCAGTATCAAAGACTGGGGAATGACTGACAGAGTTAATTTTTTATGTTGATCACCATGCTTTTGACAAGAGCAAAAATACCATATTTTTGTGTTCAAATGTGTATGTGTCAGTCTCCATTAATGGTAACAAGGGACCAGTTTGTGTGGTATGTGGGAACAGTTGTATTAACATATGAGTCCACAGAGACAAGCATATATACACAAGACATATGTATGTGTTTGTGTGTGTATGTGTATACTGTTTGAAGAGAGCCTATACGGTATTTGCTAAATTCCAGTGTTTTGTATATAGTTGCTCTTTACCCATACCTAGGCCAAGCATTCCTTTGTATTTCTTTTTAATATATTTTGGTATGTTTGGGTCAATACCCAGATAATGTTCAGACATTACTCCTGGCTCTGCACTCAGGAATCACTCCTCACAGTGCTTGGGGAACCATGTGGGTTACCTGGGGTCAAATCCAAATCAGCTGCATGCAAGGCAAGAACTCTGCTTCGAATACTGTTTCTCCACTCCCCAGGCAAGGATTTTCTTTGATACACACCTCCTCTTATTATCCTCAGGCATTTTCAATGATTAAAATGAATGGACCAAGCCTCCTTCAATCTGCTCACTTATTACAAATATGTATCTTCTTTTTGTTTGTTTGTTTGTTTGTTTTTGGATTACACCCAGTGATGCTTAGGGATTACTCCTAGCTCTGTACTCAGGCATTACTCTTGGTGGTGCTCAGAGGATCATATGGGATGCCTGGGATTGAACCCGGATCTGATGTGTGCAAGACAAATGTTCTACCTGCTGTACTATCACTCTGGCCCCCAAATATACATGTTTTTGATAATCTCTAGACTAGAACCTGTAGTTAACCTGTATGCAAAGGATTTCTATGAAGACCACTGATTATGTCTGTGTGTGTGTGTGTGTGTGTGTGATGCACGCGCTGCTTTTCAGATAAGCTTAGACTTTGTGAGCAGGTTTCTCTATGCACCGGTCAACTTTCCTAAGACTAAAGTCAAGATTACACATTAAAACTGCCATTTTAATTGTTTTAAAAGTATTCTTAATTTAGAGATAAGCAACTATATTTAATCTTGCCTCTCAATAACTAAGCAAAGTTATTTAATTTGTCTAGTGAGTTACTGAATATTTCATAACAAATCATCTTTTTTTAAGAATTAATTCCTTGTAAGACATTAATGACAAGCTTGGGTTTTAGAAAATGGTAATTAATGGTATAAGCTTAGTTGTCTCAATGACCTTCACTAGACTGCATTAGTATTTTACTTATTCTTTCCTCTTCCTTGCCTTCCAACATACCAGAGAATAATTCATATCCTTGCTAACCTTTGCAAATGATTTCCCCACAGGTTTCCTTCATCAATATCAGGAGAACTAACCCATTGTCATCATCTTTGAAAAAGTAATTAGCCATGAATAATTGTTCTATCCTGGCATCTCTCAGTATCGACTTTTCTTTTTCTTTTTATTTCAAAGCAGATCTATTAATTGTGCCTATGTTAAAATGCTCTCACCCTTTCATTTTCCTATTTCTTACTCTCTGCTTTTCTGTGAATGCTCTGGATTATAGTCGGCTTGTAGAATTTAATGCCGTACCAACATTTCCCCTAGTTTTATTATACATTCTCTTCCAAAGCAGAGAATGGATTTTTCTATCCAGCTTTATTAGATTCGATTTTGGAATATTTTACTTAATGGGTTATTTTCATGACAGTCTCTATGCAACATTTATATGGAAAATCTTGTGCTGCTTGGATTAAAAATATCCCCTTGGGATATTTTTCCCAAGGAATTTTCTTAAAATTACCTTTTGGATGAATAAAAATAAAAATTACCTTTTTACTGGGCCTGGAGTTGGTCAGCCTATAACAAACTGGAGATACTCAAATATAATAATGTGAGGGCTATGACAAAGGATAAGGGAAAAATAAACAGACCATGCGTCTATAGTTCCTATTTCTAAAACTCAGATGGGATTTTGTCTATGTGCTGTACTAAGGAGTTACCCTGGAAAATTATTCAAAAGCCTTGGCTGCTACAGGCGCCAAGAGGTTAGTTATGCCTTTGCTCGCTAGTCTCCATTAGTCACTGATTTGCTTCTGGGCACAATTTGAGGGATTAATTTTTATCTACAAATCCCTGTGAGGCTGGGTCCTGGTTATTTTGGCAATAGTGTTTTACTGACTCTGAAAGCAACTAAGATTCACAAGGGAGACTTCTTGATAGAATTATATATGATGAGAAGCCAGTGCTCTGTGCTTAAATAGGTAACCTTAATGTTGTGTGACTAGCATTTGGCAGTAAACAGGTATTTTATGTTCTGCCAAGATTTTACTATCAGATACACTCTCCTGTTAGCTGTTTAATGAGACAAACTCTTTCTCTCTGCATCTCCCCACCCCCCTTTATTTACTTATTTATTTATTTTTTGCTATCTTGGAGCATTGCTTAGATTTATGTTTGATTCAAAAGCAGCTGTTCCCAGTTGTTTCCTGGTACTTAAAGTCTGAACTATGTCTGGTGGCAGCAATTTGAAAAGCCTTTGTAGCTTGGATACTGATCTTATATGATGCTGGTGGCTTGGTAAACACTCAGGTAAGCAAACAGAAATGAAAATAGTGCACAGTTCATTAGTAGAGTGTTGAAAGCCAGAGATACACTCTGAATTCAAAATTGACTCAGCCATGAAACCACTCTTTCTTGGCAAAGGCAATTTTTTCTTGCTTCAATTTCCTGAGTTAGAATATGGGGATTATACAATTTTCTGAACCTTGGCTCCTGGAGTGATAAAGTTTACTCATTGAAAGGTAGATTACAAATAGAAAATGCTCCAGAATGTGAAAGGAAAAATACTAATTAATGCCATGTATATGTATATATAGATATCTTTTTTTGAAAAAATCTTCAATAATAAGTTGAATTAGACTTTCTTTCCTATTTCTGTTAAATATGGTGTACTTCCCTTTGCCCTGAAAACTTTTAGGAAATTGAAGCAAAATATGACTGTAACAAATAACAACAGAAAAAGAAAATTTGGCAAACCATATGCATTGTTTGGGAGTTTGTTGGCCACTGGCTATGAATTTAATGACTTCTTTAAAAAATACCCTTGTGGAAGTAATGAAGGAAGAAAGGAGAAATAAATAGAAGTCTGGTATGCACTTGCTGCATATCAAATATCAGTATTTCCTCCCAAACCTAGTCCTTGAAGGACCAGTTTACAGTTCCTGAAATTAGGAATTACCTAAATTGTCCATGGGAATGAATATGTAAATTTTACAGTTGTTTATTGAGGACTTGTTACATGCTAGGGAATTGCTGCTTCTGGCTAAAAGGGAAGGATGATGGGTTCCTGCTCTTCTGGGTTTTGTTTTTTATTTTTTTATTTTGCTTCTCACAAAGGTACAGTAAAAGGTAGTGAACAAAAGCAGAGAAAGTCACGTGAAGTGACTAATGTGCATTCCTGCTTCCACTGCATGATCCACCAAGTCTCTGAGGAGCGGGCATTGAAGCTAAGCCTTTAAGACCAAGGAGGAAGTCTTGAGGAAGTTTCCAGAATGCTTTAGGCAGAGGGCACAGCAGGTGACAACATCCAGGTGAGAACAAAGAGCCAGCCTGGGGTTGGAGAACAGAAGGCCAGAGAGGCCCCAGGAACTGAACCTGTTGGGAAGGAGGATCCTGGCGCTTCCTCTGAAGGACGGTGCGGAGCCTGTGAAGGGGTTCAAGTCAAATATGATAGGATTCATCCCCCCTGTTAAGTCTGGCTGTGAGTGGAGAGTGGATGGAGGATTCCCTCCTTGAGAGCTCTTGAATGTGCTCTGTCACTGTAGGCCGCCACCTGGCACCATCCCCAGTCTCACCTCACTAACTGCAATAGCCTCTTGACTGGCCTCTTCACTGCCTTCTTCCTGGCATCAAAACCTCGCTTCACACTGCAGCTAGAGCACCGCAATCTTTGCACCAAGCTAGCTAGGTTCTGTTCCACTCCGGCTTGGAAACCTGGAGCGATGTCACACGGCCTGTGGGTTGGAGTCCATAGCTGCCATTTCTGAAGCCTGTCTGAGCTTGGCCCCTTCTCTTCTGAACGCCCCCTGAGCTGACTCTCCTGCTTTTCTGGATTCCACAAGAGAGTTTCTGGCTATTTCCTGAATGTGGAGCCATATTTCTCCAGTTCTCAGAGCTTTTGCACATTTTTTATTCTGTCACCCTAAATATTAATCCCTTGTTCCCTACCCTGCTTTTTAGTTCCCAGATGCACTAGCTAGTGTTTTTCAAACTTAGGAGTGTATCAGAATTACATTTTCCCCTTCTCAAGTGGTGACATTTTGGGTAAATGATATGATCTTTCTATATCTACATATGTAGATACATAGTTATATTTTCTATATATCTTTTTATGTAGAGAGAGTTTTGTTGCACCTCTGGGAGTCACTGGAATAATCCAGGGGGAATATTAGTCACTCATTATTAGAGCCATTTTCTGATTGTACTATTAAAGATTTCCAAAGGGTTACTGAGAGATCATTTTTCTGCAAAGGGTCAGAAGGGCAAATACATTTGTAAACCTGTTCTCTAGCCATTATAATAAAGATTATATGTGTTGAATCCTGAAAGTCGCTAAGAAAATATTTCTTAAATTGACTATCTCCTCAGTTCAACATCAGCAAGTCCAGGGTAAGGGTTTTTGGTTAGACAGGGAGAACCCTAGAAGCCTCTGTAAAGGAAGCCTAAGCTCAAAGCAGAGACACTGGGACTCAGGCTGCTGCTTATACCTCTCACTGGGGCTTTTTACAATGGGCAAAGTCTCGCACCACCTCATGGAGGCATGAAATTCAAGGAGGTAATTTCTATGAGTGGTATCTGACATAGTACTCTGGAATGTTAATAGTTACATTATCATTATTTCCTTTGTCCATGACTGATTTGCTGCTCATTCAGAGAATTTAAAAGCCCGTGAACAGCGATCTGAACTTTAGCTTAATGAGTGAAGTAGAGTGTGAGAAGATGGAGTGTCAGAAAACAAAACTACTGGGATGTCATACAAGTGAGGTCACAGTGAAACATCTGATTTCTGTGCTATATGTGGGGCCCAGACCCCACACTAGATTCCAAGGCCTGGGTTTCAGCTGCTTTTGCCAGACATTGGGTGAATCTTCTTTATTTTTTTTGAGAGAAAGGGGGAGGAGGGGCGATGGGGAGGGGAAGAGAGAGAGAGGGGAAAGGGAAAGAGAAAGAGGGAGAGAGGGGAGAAAGGGAGGGAAAGCGAGAGAGAGGGGAGAGAGAGAGAAAGGAGAGAGTAGGAGAGAGGGAAGAGAGAGGGAGAGAGATGGAAAGAGAGGAAGGGAGAGAGAGGCGAGAGAGAAAGAGAGAGGGAGGGAGAGAGAGAAGCAGAGGGAGTCCTGCTAGGAAGGGGGCAACAGGGTCAGGAGTCCTGGGAGAATCATCTTAACCTGGGAGATTATGCGTTCAGCAGCTGACTTCTCCGCATGCATGCATTCCATTTTTGTTTTTTGATTCTCTCTTTTTTCTTTTAGTTTAAATGTTGGGGCCACAAACAGTAGTACTTAAAGTTTGGTCCTGGCATGTACTCAGAAATAATTCCTGGCAGTACTTGGGGTATCATATGTGGTGCTGGGCATTGAACTGGAGTCAACCGCCATTTTTGTTTTGATGTTACATATTCTTTCAAAATTGACTTGACTGTCGCCAGTTCTAGAAAACTTTATCCAGTTTAGGTAACTGATGCCTATAAACTTCCCATCACATCCTGGGCTTCCTTCCTGGGTGAGCTTGATCATCATGGTCTTACTATAGCTAGTGGGTCTGTTATGCTCTGTGGTTGTCACTAGACACCTTGCAAACAGCACCCATTTATGTTCCCATAGTTAAGGAGAGATTAGATACTCAAAACAAGCTTGTTGAAATTGGGAATGTGTGAGAGCAGCTTTCTTCTCTGGCTAGAGGGCGGGTCATCAGGAGACATTAGTTATCTGACTGGAGCAAGAATCCAGAAAATTAGAAACTAATGGAAAAGGAGTCCAAGGGAAGGAAGATGTCACTGAAGATAAAAAATTAAACTAGTTTACAGTTTTGCCTGGAGTCAGTATGTTTAGAATAACTTTATTTACGCACATTTTTAAGGAGGCCCTGCCATGATATGACTGGTGGGCTTCATCACACTGAAATTTTATACTGAGTCTTTAATAGAGAACAGCACAATCCTACTCATGCAGTACAATGTGGTGGTTTTCCTTTTTTTTCCTTTTTTATTCTTTTGGCTTTTTGGGTCACACCAGGTGACACTCAGTGGTTACTCCTGGCTCTTTGCTCAGGAATTACTCCTGGCTGTGTTTCGGTGGACCTTATGGGATGTCGGGGATAGAACCAAGGTTGGCCATGTGCAAGGAAAATGCCCTACCCGTTGTGCTATTGCTCCTGCTCCCAGTTTTTCTGTAGTAGACAGAAAACTAAAAGGACTTTCTTGATTTTCCCAATTCCCATAAACTGTCATTTACTTAAGCAACATACACTGACTTAATATTTAATTTAGACGAAGACAAAAGGACAACACCAGCAAAGTTAATATAGTTTAATGTTCATTTCCAACTTTCTCTTTAGTAGAGCTGAACTCTCTTTGTAGTCCCATGAAACTTGTCCTACAAAATGTGAAAACTCTCTTGATTGGAACACTCTATGAAGCAATTATTTGGCAAGCTAATTTTTCATTTTTTTTGAAAAAATTGGGCAGTCGTTCTGATAATTTAGAAAAACATGAATGTTGAAGGCATAACATCAAGATTATATTTCTTTCTATCTATCTATCTATCTATCTATCTATCTATCTATCTATCTATCTATCTATCTATCTATCTATCTATCTATCTATCTGTCTGTCTGTCTGTCTGTCTGTCTGTCTGTCTGTCTGTCTGTCTGTCTGTCTGTCTGTCTAGCTATCTTACTATCTATGTATGTGTGCATGTTTTAACTCTGTGAGGTTTGAAGGCTGAGGTGTCTCTAGTCACTAATTGTCCAGTGTTCTAGGAAGGCCTTCTATGGCTAGATGTCTTGGTTTGTTGGGTTAGCCAGAATGCCTTCTATATAAATTACAGATTTTCAAATTTCAAGTACACAGGAAAAATATTTGGAAGAATAAAAGAATAAAGATTTGTCTGGTAGATTCAGTTTTCAAATTATTCTAAATGTTGAATTCTAGGTCTACCTCACATCCTATATATATATATATATATATATATATATATATATATAGTTTCTTATATATATTGTTTCATATATAAGAAATGATAGTTCTCATTTAAGAATGAGAAATTATTCAGGAGGAGGATGAGGTCATGATAAAATTGTAAGAATTATTACATAATAAGTAACATGTGGGTAAAGACTATTTTCAATTCAATATAATTCTCTAGGATGCAGATTATTGATGAGGTGAGATGCAGGAAGACAGGAAATGTCTGTTGAATATATTGTTGACCAAACAAGAATGTTGTTACACTTTTACTTTCTCTGTTTTGACTAGACTTTGTTTGTCAAAGTGACTGTCAAAATAGCTGTTCATTTATTTCTGGATAAAACAGGTGCATCATAGCAATGCATTTATGATGTCCAGTGGTCACAGTCACAATTTCCTGCTAATGAACAGCACGGTCAAGTTTATTATATTTCTAGCTCTTAGACTAGTATAGTATGAATGTACTTAGGTTTCTGCCTCCCAAATCACATTTACTTTCCTGTGTAAGATAAGCTTTTCCTCATGATTTGCTTTTGTTGATGAAAAGTGAGCAGAAGGTTATGAATGCCCTTCCCTTTTTCTACTTCAGAAGCATCTGAGAAGATGGTATACATATATGTGAAAATATATTCTACCCCAAACATTGTAAATTCTAAATCAAATACTGGTCTTATTTTATCACCATAAAGATTCCTGAAAAGAGAAACAAAAATAATAGTAAGATTTCTGAATCTTTCTTTCTGGTAAATTGTTATTGCTTCATTAAACATTGTATAATGCTGTTAAGTGCTAATTATTTGTTAGAGTGAACTTTTAAAGTTGTAATTATGGTTATAACTACCACCACTAACTCACTAATAAGGTCTGGGATTGCTTTGAAAATGGTTTGGTTGGTAATTTCTATGAGCAGGTGACAAAGACTGACGAAAAAGAAGTCTAGGCTTACTGCATCAGAAAGTAGGATTTGTTATCTTGTTGTGACAAGTGCAGTTTCACTTTAATTATACGTGATAACAATCTGTAAAGGGAGTTGAAACGTACTGGGATTCATATTGGAAAGGTGCCTGGAACGCCAGCAGACTGCGCATCTCCTTAAGTCTGCTGGAGAAATGAGGTGTGACATTGCCAAGTTTGTATGTGAAAATGATTATGTTTGTGGATTGAGAGAATGAACCTAAATTATTCTATTGTATATTCTGGTTGACTGACACACAAATTTGCCTAATCGAGGACATGTACTGCCAATAATTGAGTGTCTTCTACTTTTCAGATTTCAGAAAACTACTTGATAATTCAAGTATTTTTTTCATCAAGAATCACTCACATGCCCTGTGTTCATTTATATTCTCCTGTTATGGTTTGGTTGTAATCCAGGGTTTTCTGAATGATTAGCTATGCACGGCTTGTTTCAAACCAGTGCAAACTCCCGCATTCTCCCATCTTCTTGCTTCTTTTTCAAGAGCAATATTATGAAATTTCCTAATTTCTTCTGGAAATGTGGCTACTATTGCATAAAAACTTTAGACTAAGGAGTAAAAAGTAAAAGTATTATCTCACAATAAATCTACCACCAAATGCTAGAGAAATGATCTAGCTCACTTATCTAGTTCTGTCTTACCCAAGTCAAAAAAAATAAAACACAAAATAAGAAACTGAAAACAAAAGGACCCACTAACTGTTTGATATCAAAACATTTTAAGATGCCTAAAGGAATTGTTAGCTAATGTTAGATTTTTATTATGCTACCTCAAATATACTAATACGTATTTCTAACACAAGCATGCTTAATTATTATTACAAAACACAAACATTTGCATCTAATGTCTATGCTGAAAATATAATATACCCAGAAAGCAATTGTATATAGCTTCTCTACCTTTCCTTCTATTCTATTACTTTAAATTTAGGCGATACAATCTCTCTTTAAACTTCTCCCAGGATTACTTTGCATTATTCCTTATTTGTTCCTTGAAAAGCCTCTGCAGATGAAAGGTTATTTACTATAGCCCTTGCACTGACTAAAACTTAATAGGAAAAATACTTGTAAGCTGCGCAGTGGTATCTGTCAGAAAGGCAATAATTTGGTTTCAGAAACCTGTCTGATCCTTTTCTTTTCTTTAGACTCTGCCAACTGATACAAAATTGCATATCAGTGACTCCAATGGAGAAACCGCCAAAGTCTGTATGATCTTCAAACCTTGAGGTTCTCAGTCTTTTGTTTTCCTCAGAGGACACTTCTAAGGGTGGGTTAGAAGTGTCCCACTTTGGGGGAGTCAGCACAGCATTTCTGAATCTGAATGTGTGGTTGGAAGCTTGCAGTGAAGAAAAGGCTTGAGTTCCCTTCTTTTTGAAAATAATTGCCCTAGTATTGATTGAGAAAATGTTTTAGTAGTGTCAGTGGGGAAAGGACTTGGATAAGCCCTAAATTCTGCCTAAATGTGGATATTTAGGTGCATTTTGTAAAATTACTGAGTTTCAAATAGCCATCTTTGTTCTCATGGATGTGCATGGAAAGTTTAAATCACAAGAGACGGGGCCGGAGTGATAGCCCAGCGGGTAGGACGCTTGCCTTGCACGGGCCACGGCTGCCCGTGCCGACCCGGGTTCAATCCCCGGCATCCCATATGGTCCCCCAGCACCGCTGGGAGTAATTCCTGAGTGCAGAGCCAGGAGAAACCCCTGAGCATTGCCGGGTGTGACCCCCAAAAAAAAAAACACAAGAGAGTGTCACAAAGGGATATTTTATTGTGTCAATCTTAAATAACAAGGGCCCCAATCTGATTTGCAAAGCAGATGTGAGATGAAGTGGGACATAAAAGGGACCTCCTAGGTTTTGACAAAGTTTTTCATAGCACAAGTTGTTTTATAAACATTCTGCTTATTCTATATGTGTTTCTCAGTGTTTTTCTTACTGTGGCTCCCCTTCAAAGTTGTTTCCTTCCTCTTCCCTCACCATTGTGCTAGTGATGCCCCCTTAGTCTTATGGGGACCCCCACCCCCAATTCACTTTATTTCCACATGTGGCTCTCTTGGAGTATCTTTGAGGCTCCAGTTGAGAAATACTGGTCTGTGTGACTGAAAAGTTTGCTACCCAGGTCCCTTGGATTTCTGGGTTTTCTAAGGTAGCAACTAAGTCTGTTATGAGACTTATTTGTGTTTTTATTAATTTTATAATCATGATTCCTTTGGTAATACCCTTAAAAGTGTTCATGACCCTAGTGACCTTTTCCATCCAGGAACTTCTAGCTTTCTCTCTGGCTAGTGTTCCTGAGTTTTCTCTCTTCCTTGCCTCCTTTGTCCATGATCCTTTCCCCCCCATTCTGGAAAGTATATCTGGCTTCCCCTAAACTGGTCATCAGTATATCTTGAGAGTTTTCCCAATTCAGTAAACAGCATCACTATCTTCCAGGATACCTGGGGTAAAATGGATATTTGTGATTACTTCCGTTCTTCCTTTCTTCAGCTATCAGTAATTATTGTTAGGTCTATTATCAACTGCATCAGTACATTATGTCATCTCCCCAGTGACCACATTCATTCAAACCACCAACTGTCTTGGACAGTCGAAGCCACCGTCCTAACTGTTCTCCCTATTTTCCACGATCCAGCAGTGCACATGATCTTCTGAAGGTATAAATCAGAGACTGTCACCCTCCTAGTTTTATCCCCACAGTGATTCCCATTGATTCCAAGTCTTAGATCTCTGGTCCCTCAACTTCCTCAAAGTTCTCTTTCCTTGCTAATTGTAATCCTAATTCATCAGGTTTTTTTTTTTTCCGTGAACAGTAAAAAGCACTATCCCCCTAGAGATTTTGCATTAGTTGTTTTGTGTGCATGGAATCTACCTGGTTGTAAATTTTTGTTTCTTAAACTTTAGTTCTCAGCTCTAGATGTTGCCTCCTGCAGAGGATACTGAAAATCCAGTTTGGGAGTTAGAGTGACAGTACAGCGGGTAGGTGTTTGCCATGCATGCAGCTGACCTGAGTTCAGTCTGGTACCCCAGATGGTCTCCTGAGCACTGTTGAGAGTGATTCCTGAGTGCAGAGCCAGGAATAAGCCTTGAGCATAGCCAGGTTAGGCTCCAAAACACAATCAATGAAAGAAAAATTCCTTTTTCCTGAACTCAGATGGGACAGTCTGACCCCACAAAATTCTCTCCCCTAGTCACACTATTACACTGCTGCTTATATGTGTAATTATTGACATGTGCTCAGCCTTCCCCCATGTAAAGAGGGATACTATGGTTGTCATTATTTTTACTTTGTTAACCGCTCACTGAATTCTCTGTGGCCTGTTGACTGTCTGAGAAAAGCCAGTGCTGCTCCTTTCCTCATGAATGCCTATACTCCAGTCTCTTTAATGTCACCAACTTTACATTTATGCACTGTCTCTCCCGGTAGATTTGAAGCTTTTCAAGGACCCGTGACCTATTCAACTTTTACTCCTGCAAGTTCTTAATTTGGTGTAGACAGTTAATATATATTTACTGAGTTCAATTATGCTACTTTGGTTGTAGAGAAAAATTGAGTACCAAATTGAAGTAGCACTCTATAGCATGGGAGAGAAGAGAAACAATTAGCAAAATCTAGTTACTACACAGAATGCTCATTTTCAGGTATCAATTCTTCGGTATGCTTTATTTCTAGATTACCCTATTCAAGAGTTCACTGTATGAAACCTGCTAATAGTTGGTTGGTTCAAAAGGAAATGAAGCAGAACAGACAAATAAATGAGCAAAAGGAAAAGCTCAGGTCCTCAAAGGTTTAATCAGCCCCTACTATGTGCCATAAATTCCTGAAGATGTATAGGAAAGAACATAGATGGAGATGTTAGAAAGGAAAATTACAGTCTTCAAGCAGAGGGAAGGGGCACAAAGCAGAGAAAAGAAATGATAAAATGGACATTGATGTTCAAAATTCAACTTTGAGTGAATCTAAGGAGGATATAGAGAAAACTTTCAGTATCTCTACAGCATATTGGTTACGTTGCTCTCCATAGCAGGTAGCTGAAAAGACACTCTCAACCCTCTGTAATGTGCAAATTGCTTTTAGTCACTCTCCCCAGGAAAGCAAGACATGTCAGCTTGGAAGTTGTTAGGCTGCCAATCCTATTGTCAAGCAACCAGGACATTTAAATTCAGATGTGCTGAAATTCCATTTGGGGGTTTCTGCCACAAATCCCTAACATATAGCAGGTCCTCTGGCTAGAAAGCGAGGAAGTTGCACATGTCAAATCTCTTTTCAAATATGTTTTAAACAGCTCTGTTCAAAGAATCCTGGAAACTGCCTACAAATTCAAGTACTCAGTGAGTATGGGGACAGGTGAGAGGAGGAGTAGGTGGTTATTTTAGGAGGAACAGAAGTGATCCACATTCATATAGAGTCATTCATTTATTTATAGTCATTCAATGAGTATTTGTCAGAAGGAAGTGTATCACAATACTTTAGGATTTAGACTTGGTGTCAGAAGTTTTGGTTAAGACTAGTCATACTGGTTACTTATTGTGATGGATGGTTTTGTGTGCACTTGGTCAGTTCAAGTTGTCCAATCACCCATTAATTTAGGTGTTGCTGTCAAGGTGTTTATACAGATTTGGTTGCTATTTACATTCAGTTGGCATTACAGTCATAAGGGATATTGTCCTTGAAAATCTGGGTGAGTCTCACTACTGACAGGCCGTAACAGAAGAGAGAGATTCCCCTGAGGAAAAGATCCCATGGACAGCAGCCTTAGCTTCTGTCTGCCTTTCCAGCCAGAACCTGGTTCACCTCATAGATAACATACTGTGTTAGTTTATTCAGACCCACAATCACACGTGATGATTCCAGAAATCACTGTCAGATGTGTATGTTAAGGGCTGTTGGAGCCATAGTATATTGGGTAAAGTAACTGCCTTGCACACGGCTCCGCCTGAGTTTGATCCCTAGTACTCCATATCATCCCCCAAACCTTGCCAAGACTGATCCCTGAATGTTGAAGTATAAATAAGCCTTAGGCACTGCCAGATGTGGTCCAAAAACAGAAATAAGAAACATGAGATGTGTATGACAGATCATGAGGCAAGATGAGATATAGTAATACGGAGAGCAAGATCAGAGTTGCACCAGTGAGGTCATTTGGAATTAAGTTGCTGCCTTGATGTCATGAAACCCAAAGTCTAATTTCCCTGCTGAAATTAGATACATTCTGCAGCCAGCAATAAGTTCCTGGATCTTATTCCTATTACACCTAACTCCAATCTCAACACAAGATTTCACTTCGCTGCCAGCCTCTGAAATCATTCATAAAAGCTAATCATGTCCTCTCACAGGAACCAATAACCCTCTGCACCTTTCTGATACTGAGATAGACCATGCTGGTTAACTTCACAGCACGCCTTGACCTTGTACTGTGGTAGTCAGGTACCCATTACTTCTAAACTGCCTCCAATTTCATTCACCTATTGGGTGTAGAGTGTTTGCCATCTTTCACCATTTAGGCAGGATTCCTGCTCAACTGAAAAGTGAACGGGAGGTGATGAGAACATCTGATGTCTGAATCAGGCTTGTGCATCCCACCTGCCACACCTGCAAGCTTCTCTTAATTGTCCATGGGCTGCTCAGTTCTTGCTGCTCCCCATGTGACCATGTATGCACTGTCGAGTGGTTTGAGGGAGACAGAAACCAACGGGTAGAACTTCATGCTGCCAGAAATCCAAAATGCTCTGAGGGGAAGTGGGGAGAAAAGATGTAGGGGTCCTGCATTGTAGGAAAAGGTTCGGGGAGATGTTGCTGGGGTCCTCTCACTACCCTCTGGGGTATGGACCAGCTATCAGCCCCTCTGCTGCATGTCCAACAAATGGTCTAATTCCAGGGGCTCTAAAACAAAACTGAAGGAAGCAGAGGACAACCAGCATATCCCTGAGATGGAGAAAAAGCAAATATGACTAAGCCCAGGGTCCTTAAATGATAAAAAAACATCCTGTCATAAAGTGCCATGGAGGAGACTTCCCTAATGCTGGCAGAAAGACCGATAAGGCCCATCCTGACCAGGCTCAGGGACTCCTGGTCAGTCCTGCCAGTTCCTCAGTGAGGGCTGGGCTGCCAGGGAGGTGGGAGCTGTCTGGCCTCGCCTGACCTCTGCCCCAGGTAACAGTGGGATTCTCTCAGGGAAGGTGCAAGGGGACATTTCTGAAAATGTTTGATATTTTTCCCATTTTTCAAGCATAAAGAATAAAAATTTTGCACAACAGATCCTCAAATAATATCATTTTCAGTTTCTTTTCATTATAATATCAATAATAATAAAAAAAAATCAACCACCCCAGCTGTCTACAATATAGAATGAATAGTATTATTCAGCCACTTGGCTTTTACATTCATGGTTTCCCCTTAAAGCTGCCTTTCCAAGAATCTGTCAATGGAGATCTTGATATATACACACACACACACACACACACACACACACACACACACACACAGACAGACTCACAGACATGGGGGCAGAGCTGCTACTGGCTCTCCCTGTGCCCAGCCGCTCATGAGGCGCCCGGGAGAGATGGCAAGTTCTACCGGGAGAAATGGCAGGTTCTAGCCCTGGCTCGCCACCCTAGCAGTGCCACACACCAAGCCAGACGATCCCCGATCCCCCACTCCATGGGGGCCTCCATTTTCCACATCCGGACTTCCCCCTCGTCAGAACTCCACCCAGCAGGCCAGCCTATCACAGCTCAGCTCATCGAGATCCATCCTGCAGCAGTCTCTTTTAAATCCGTCCCAGGTATGATCATCCAGAGACTCACAGACTGGGGCAGAGCTGCTACTGGCTCTCCCTGTGCCCAGCCACTCATGAGGTGCTCGGGAGGGATGGCAGGTTCTAGCCCTGGCCCACCACTCTAACAGAGCCTCACAGTAAGCCAGACGATCCCCACTCCATGAGGGGCCTCCATTTTCCACTTCTGGACTCATCAGAACTCCACCCAGCAGACCAGTCTTTCATAGCCCAGTTCACGCGCCCCTTGTGGCTGCGTGGTTCATCAATAAATGCTGGATTTTTATAAGATGACTATAAGAGTATGCTACCCACATGGCAGAGCCTGGCAAGCTACCCGTGTCGTATTTGATATGCCAAATACCAGTAACAATTATAGACCTCATTCCCATGACCTGATGGAATGGTTTGAGGCTCTTTATGTTGTTGGAGCAAGCAGGTGCTCTTCGGCTCTACTTGCGTGAGTCAGATCATATGGAGATGCTACTGGTGCCCGCCGAGCAAATCGATGATGAATGGGAAGACAGTGAGACAGTGATATCTACACAGATGCATATTCTATACCTGGTACCATCACACACATATAAAATGATCTGGATTCTGTAGTTTTATTGCCATCTCTCTGTCCTGTAACCTTAATGCTAAGACTATGAACTGCGACCTCAACCAATATTACTGAAATCCCCCATTAGCAATCACTGAATTTGCTATCTAAGGTGGCTAATCTTTTGAATTCAGTGCTTATGTCAGCAACCTCTGAGTTTGCCTTCTTCTCTGAACTTAACACACCTTTACTAGCTCCTCAACAGCCTCCTTAACAATCTACGGCTCAGAGCTACCTTTATTTTTCTCAGGTGCACAGCTCTGATATTGCCTTAATGAAGAGCTCCTCAGAGATACTTTTCTGACACTCTTATGAAGGACAAACCAACAAAGATAGCTTGCAATGGGGGCATGGACAAGTGCTCCACATACACTAGAAGGCCCATCCTCCTTTGTTACTACTTGAAAATTATTAAGAAATGAGAAAATATTCGACTGCTGAAACTATCAAGGAAAACCTACAGGGTCCAGTGATTTGACTTGCGTGGTAAAGCTCAGGCCTCTCATGTGAAGGACCCTTGTTTGATCACTGGCACAACCTTCTACCTGGCCTCTCAAATGCCCAGGGTGTAGCCTTAGTTACCTTCCACACACCCACCCTCAAACACAGCTCAGTGTGGTTCTGGTAAGCTCTGGGCACTGTTCAGTGTAGCACCTATTTTTAACAAAGCAACAGCTACTAATCTTTTTAGCATCCACATATTACTACAAATCAACTAGCGTCTTTCCCTCTTTTGGGCCTCTGAAGGCAATGTAGTCCACATTTGAAAATTTTTGTTGGGGAACTTCCACAGCAGTGTTTAGGAGACCTGAGGGCTACCTCCAGCAGAACTTAGGGGTCCTGAGAATGCAAACCTGAGGGTTCAGTTCCGTGCCCCAACAATGCAGTGCTGTTCTGGCTTAACAGTGCTGGGATCCAAGAGGACCACTTCTAGCCATGTGGGATGCAGGTAAAATCATGGTGCACAGAGCAGACTCATCCATACAAGACAAACACTCAAGTCCTTTGAGCTACCTCCCAGATTTATCCACATTTTAAACCTTTAACTTAATCCACTTGTCCTGTTCCTTGGGCATTAGCTCAGTACCTTGAATATGACTCTCTGCAAAGAGATTCTACAGACTGTACAGATGGAAATCAGAAGCATTGTCATTAGTGCTTTAGATTCAAGAATACTTCCCTTTAGCGGCTTTGGCAGTTTCTTCTCAGGGAAGAAGATGATTTCTTCTCTGAGATGAAAATCCAGTGCTTCTCTTAATGGTCTTAAGTTTATGGTCAGGGACTTCTGATCTAGGAGATAATCTTTCCTTAGCCCTGTATGAAAATTCCTGACCACATACTGGATTTACTTAGAAATAGAGTTTCTAACAGGCCCTGATGAGACCCTCCCAATTTAGTCACCCATTATGAGTTGGGTGATAAAGGCAGCATCCCCAAGCTTGGCGTGGCTTTTGAGAAATTCTTGCTGCCTTGCAAGCAAAGTCTAGAGCTTCTGCCGTAGTCTGCCCCTCATGATGTGCTGATTGTCTATCACTCAATGCCTTGCCACAAACCGCAGTGACGGAGAGGGGTGCTCATTTCTCAGAACCCTGGGCAGACTGGGGAACACTTCAGATTAATGGAGTTGGTAGAAACAGGATTTTAGAGATGTTAAATAAGTGTTCACCTCAATCTTTTGTACAAACTGTAGAATCTCTTTGTCAGAGGAAGTCATATTCAAATTAGTGAGTTAATCACCAAGTAACAGTATAAAAGATTGAGCTCAGTGAAACATTGCTGTTACTATACCTTTAAAATCAGAGCATCTTTCAAAAAAGGGGATCAAGGGTCAGTATTACTAACCTAATTTCATGCAGTTATCCTAGGATTGGATGGACAGTCAGTAGATGTTCACATCTGAACCATTTACTAATCCTTGGGCCATCAACTAAGAGATTCTTCTTCAAGGTAAAAAACTATAGGAACCTTTTTTTTTCTCATGAGCACCAAGATATATACGGGGTAACAGATGCCTCTTACCTATATTAAGGCCACACTGCAAGTCTTCAGGAGGATGTTGTTTATTCTTTTTTGAAGTGGTCCTGACATTCTGACTTGATGAAGGACAGGACATTCACGTCTCTTCTCAGCATACACAGTGTCAGACTGAAGAAGGCATGTGGTGGAGTTTCCACTTTTTCTATAGACCTGGGAAGCTCATATTTTTTTTAGCAACTCACTGGGGTCTGAAGTAGTTCTTATTTAAGTAATCGGTAAGTTATTAATAGTTACAAATGGGTGAACCTCCCACTGGGTGTCACTATTGCTACAGTCATTGAAAAGTCTAAATTGACAACCCTTAGGGACATGTACCTTCTCTAGGGTTGCCACACAGATCCTTCAGCCTTTAGAGGCCACAAAAGAGGATCTCTCCAGTTTGTGTTTTTTTTGACAATCACCTCATCGTGTGATCCTCTCTTGCTCGGTCAAATGCCTGTTATGCTTCCCAGAAGCCACTTTTACTCCTCCTTACAAGTCTCCATTATTACCAAGATGTAAGTTGATGTCAGTAGATCAAAAGGTTAAATTGTAATGAGGGATGAAATTAAAATGCAATGATAAGTGCGGACTTAAGGATTTGAGTTTCGCAGATCCCAAAGGCCTAACCGTGAGTTCCTTTGCTCTTTCTGGAATTGCATCCCACCTGCTCAGTCCCACATTGGTTAGACAAGCTACTAATTCCTTAACCTACTAGTTAAACTGTCTGCCAATCTGAAATATTAGTAAAACAGACTAATCATAGTCTCCAATGAAACCGGGGATAACTCCACTCTAACTACTATAAAACCTATTGCTCACAGATCTTGCTTATTCACTGTCTTCCTAAAGCACAGTGATGGGATTACCTTCCTAAGTAAATAACTTTTATTCTGGACAGTGAGTATATGTGCTAGTAGACTGCCGACATGTTCATCTGTTCAGTATTGGCTGTTGTGTATTTGCATATCTTACACTATTTTAAAAGGGATTTCCACCAATGGACTGAATAAGTGTCAATCAGAATTAGAACCAGTGGGAGGAAACTTTTAAGGTAGGAATTAAGGATAGGGGTAGAGAGATAAAGTATATTGTCAAATAAGATGTTATATAGTAAAATGTTTTGACGTAGTTATATAGTAAAATGTAGTTATATAGTAAAATGTTTTGAAGAGATAATTAGAAAAAGTTGCTTTTACTTAGAACAATAAAACAAAGCTTCTGTGATGGGAGGTACTACAACAGAGACTCATTGAAAAACCTGAGGCTAGTGGTATTGGTTTTGTACTTTTTCCAGAAAAATGCAAGGGCAAAACAAGGCAGAAAGGTAGATAATGAGAAGAGATTTTTCTTGGTTGATTGGACATATTGAGATGGATTCTATATATGTAAAGAGGTATTATGTTACATCCCTTATATTATATGTGTTGTAAGCTGATGATAAATCAATTAAAATGACCATAAAGGGGGTCCTAGAGAGATGGTACAGTTGGTAGGACTTTGCCTTGTACTTGACCAATCTTACTTGATCCTTGGCATCATATATGTTCCCCTAACAAAAACTAAACAGACAAAAATACCAAATAGGTAAGCTATGTCCATGCAAATCCTCCACATAGTTGTATATGAAAGCTTTGTATTTAATTGCTAAACCATACAGACAACCAAGATTTCCTTCCATTGTGCATAAACTGTCTGGAATGCTGAAAGAGAATAAAATAATAAACTACTGATATCTTCCTCATCAAAAAATTACTTAGGAGATTAAATTTTCCTGGAAGCAGGAGAATGTGGAGATTTGCCAGCACTGTCTGTATGTTCGGAAGATTGCTCTCCCAGTGGTGCAATGTTGTTCTCACAATGTGCATTGTGAGAACAGCTAGCAATTATTGCAAAATTCAGTGGTTAGAAATAATTATGATCTTACCTAAAGTGGAGCCATAGAATCTGGAACATATTTGATGACCTTGTAGTAAGAGAGCAGAAACTGTTTGAAAGGGTCTGGTTGGGTGAAGAAGAGAGAAGGTAACCTTGGTTCAAGGTATTTATGCCTGGATGATGGAGATTGTGTAGTCACTAGCAAATATGAAGATGCTGGAAGGAAAATAGGTCAAAGTCAAGGAATATTATTTAAGTGTAAACACATCAAGTTGAAGAGGGAATATTGCTGGGAGTTTCATGTTTTCATGTTAGGTAGTTAGAATTAGGGACTGCTCAGTTTGCAGACAACCAGGGATCCAGTTAACGACTCATAAAGAGAAGGCTGCAGTTGTGGCCGAAGGGAATCTTGAAGTAAATTTCTTCCTTAAAAATGGGTTGGGGAATACTCTGTTGTATTCAGGTCTTATTCCTGTCTCTGACTTTATTGGTCACTCCTGAGGGCCTATGGGGGATCGTAAGTGGTACCTGGGATCAAACTTTGGTTGGTAGTATGCAAGACAAATATTTTACCCCCATACTATTTCTCTGGCTCCAGGAAGAGGATTTCTTTACAATGCCTCCCCTGCTGTCTTTCACTCACTCCACATCTACTATGCTGGTTCCCTGCTGATCTGGGAATTACCCAGGGTCTCACATCAGGGTCTCTGTTCTTGCCTCTCCTAACTGCCTGGTTCCCCTCCACACAAATCTACATGATTCTCTACCTACCTCCGTTTTATCTCTGAATATTATTTTATATAGAGTAGCGGGCTGACCACTCACAGAACTGTGATCTTTCTCCTCTCTATCATCATCTGGTGCCCTGTATATACTGCTTTAGTCTTCTTTATAGCACCTATGCAGATGCTTTATAGCACCTATTTATGTTGCTGACCCCACTAGAATATAAGCTATAATTCAAGGTGGTTCTGCTAAGTTCTTTGCCACGAGCATTTTCACTGCAAATATTTTCTCTGCATAACTAATTGCCATAGAGCAATCTTACTGTTAAAAAAAGATGAAATCATGCAAAATGAAAGAGTTGATCATTAAGGATTTAGGATCTAACATTGGGTATAAGTTCTTTATGATATGAAGCAATTTGTTGATTTGCTATAAGTCTCTTCAGATTTCCCTGGTAATAAAATAAATAAATAAGAGATGCTGCTACTTCTTATTTTTTCTATGTAATGCACATAAATAACAGTTGTACTTTCCTGGACCACATTTAAATATTCTGTCTCATGCACACACAGTTCTTATATTTCACTAAATCTTTTATGCAATATTCTGTACCAAACACCGAGATTCTGTTTCCATCATGTGCTTCACTATAAAATAGCAAAAAAAAAAAAAGCCCTACATTTGTTTTTATTTTCAAGTAACATCAGGAATCACTACCACCATATCATTTTTTGAGAGTTAGGATAAGCTTTGTTATTATTATAAACATTATTATTGTTTGCCACTGAATCCCAATATTGTGTGATAAATTTGGTAAGGATGGCATTAGAGATCAAGCTGTGACATCTAAGTTAGGTTAAAAATCATAATTAATGCTTTCAAAGTCTGTTCTCAATTCCTGGATCATTCTTTCCTATTTTTCATAGGTTGCTAGACTATTGGTATTGCTATATTGAAGGCTGTCTGTGCCCATGAAGGCTTTGCAAGCCATATGTTATCATTTTCAAGTGCAGTAAGAGTCAGTAAAGCCCAACTTGAAACCAAGCTGACAAATCAGACTCTAAAACAGTTATTTTACTGCAAACTTGCCTGTTGATCAATTAGTCATGTGGTAAAAATGCTTTGGGGGGGTCGACAAAAAATTCTCACTGTGTATCTGTAAGTGTGCTCGCTGTTTTTTTTGTTGAATATCCATCCATGTGTTTCTGTCATGTAGTGTGCTGTGTTTCAGTGGATGAAATGACACAGGGGAGGAGAACAGGGAAATGGTAGGAGCCAGAAGCAGGTGAGCAGTGATGTGTTTCTGCCTTACAGTAGCATCTCCTTTACTTTGTGATTCCATTTTTATGGTGACACCTTGATTTTCTTCTGGCAACTCTTCTGTCCTCTGCCAGCCCTGTCTCACTCATGGTTAAAGTGGACTTGGGTTTGCAAATCTCTGTGACATGTGTTTCTCCTCTAGGTAACTCCTCTAGGTAAAGCGAATTTGAGGTGCTAGTGAACGTCTGTCCCTCAGAGACCTGGTTGAAGGCAGCAGTGTAGTATTTAGGAATCCAAATTTGGGGCCAGATAATCTCTCTGAGGATGGTTGTGATGATCAAGAGTTGACACAGGGTGGTCCCTTAGCTCAGAGACTGACAGTTAGCTCTCTAAGTTAGTTTCATGAGGGAGGAGAAAGAATTGTTCTTTACTGTTGAATTAAGAGATTCTATAACCTTTTGTACCTGTTGAAGGCAATCTACCACCAGGTGGAACCTGAGAATAAAGTAAAAGATTGGAGGATGGGAACAACTCCATGATGGAGAGAAGGGGACTTTTGATACCTTTTATTTGCTTCAGTAAATTTGGGTTCATTGATTGGTCAGTTGCAGTGAACAATAGTCAATACGACTTCTCATTATGTTTTTCCCTTAAGTTTGAGACCAATCTCTGTTTCAAGTGATTCTGTAAGTTGTCTAAGTCTCTTTGGTTAATGTCTCACAATTCCTCACAGCTCTGTCCAAGCAACCTATTTCATTGTTTAAAATAACTTTTATTGCTCTCAGCACCCCAGGGACTCTGAATCTTTGGTATAGGAAAGAACCCAAAGCTCCATTTTGTACTCTTTTCCAGAGTCCAAAGTCAGGCTGAACCTTCATGTCCTTTTTTCTGGGACTCGCTGTCATCCTTTTCTGATTTGTTATTGTTATTGAGAATATAAAAATACAACCTAGCCACACCTTCTTTCATGTTTAGGATATGTTTTCCTGTCTCCTAGCTCTCCCATCAAATGGTGCTCTGAATAGGAAGATAAGGACAAAGCAAAAGAGCTTTGTGCTCCAAATTTCCAGCAGATCCTTGTTTCAAATTCAGGGTTGTGGTTCTTGCACTCTCCTTTCCTCACAAGACACAATTTGCCACCCACATCTCAGAATTCCCAAGAGGGGGAAGGGAGAGAAGATCATAGGGAGCTATTTATCTTAGAGTTCCTTGTTGACGTCTTCTGTAATTGTGTCTCCTAAGTCCTAACACATGTTTTTTGAGCTCTGTATGATTGTCAGTCTTCCTCAAATCAACTACTCTTATTTAGAAGAGGAGGCAAGGAGGATGACTTTAACGAATACAAGGAACCATTGTTGTGTAAGATGAAGTCAACCCCATAGAAGAGGGGGAGGCTCTTCTCTGAGACAGAAATGGAGAGGGGGGCAGTCAGGAAAACTACGAACAAAGTAGTGGAGTATTTCAACCTGCAGATTGACCAGCAGCAGGACCGCTATTTCTGTGGTGGTCTCACCCTCAACGAGCTGCCTGTCTCACCTCCCCCAGCCTCCCCATCAGTCTGCTTTTCCCTCACACTCTCCTCCAGCCCTTCTGGGTTTCTGTGGCTCCTCAGATACATCAAGCTGTCTCTAATTTCTGGGCCTTTTTATGTGCTTTGTTTTTATGGGAAAACTCTCATGCCATATCCTCGTTTAAGTGTCTTTGTTTAATGTTTGCTATTACAACTACTACTATTTTTATTGTTATTCCCTTGTCAGGCCAAAATACCTTTTGGGTTGGGGCATGGATTTTGTCAAGTGAGGGTCACAGAGAAAGCAGGAAAACAAACAGGCTTTTGTCAACCATGGCCATTTTTGCTTCTCCCATATTGCAGGAATTTGAACCAAGACTTTGAAATTTCTGTCACAGTTATCCTTATAAGAATAAGGTGTAAAACTGAGCTTGGCTCGCCCGCCCATCACAGCCTGGATACTCCCAGAATGAGAATGCCATAAGCGCCCACTGCAGGGCTGTAGGCTGACAACCTGCAGTAACTGCTCTTCCTCACTTCTCTCACACTCCAGGGTTTCCTTGGAGTTAGAGAGGAAAGGGCTCTCCTCAGCCCCAGTGGGATCCCTTTAGAGCTAAGAGGCTAGAGTCCACCACCTGTGGGGATGGAGCTTGCTCACAATTTCTTCCAGGAAACTTCATTCCCTCAAACCTCCATTAGTTTATCTGAACCCTTGTCTCCATTACTCCCAACCTCCTATCCAAATCACCTCATGCCTCATCTTTGTTACTTACACAATTCTCTTTCTTCACCGGCATTATTGACCCTAAAACATGGACAGTATTCTTTCCACTTTAAACATGGTGATAGGAGCCGGAGCGATAGCCTAGAGTGTAGGCGTTTGCCTTGCACGCGCCGACCCATGCCGGCCCAGTTTTGATCCCTGGCATCCCATGTGGTACCCCGAGCTCTGCCAGGAGTAATTCCTGAGTGCAGAGCCAGGAGAAACCCCTGAGCATTGCTGGGTGTGACCCAAAAAAGCAAAAAACAAACAAACAAACAAACAAAAAAAACCATGGTGATAGCCAAAGAATCAAACCCAATTCCTAGTGACGATAATGTCACTCAACACGTTTTTGAATGAATAACCTGTGATGTAAACCTTAAAATATTCTTAAGCAAGAGGTGATAATGGAAGTTCTTTTGTTTTAAAATGAGAAGACAGCTGTCTAATCCTTTTCCTGCTTTCTACCTTGTCACAGAATGCTAGGAGAGGGGATCAGTTTCACCACCTTCCTTTATATATTTATGCCTCACATGTCTGTGCAAAAGTAGTGTGGAGTCTCTCAGAGATAATGCCATCAATACAGACTCTTGAAACAGAAAATTGGGAGGATAATCCACTTAACTAAAACCCAAAAATAAAAAGACTTTATTTTCCTTCCAAAGGTCAACTAAATTATCTAGAAATTTATTTTACATTGGAGTCAGGTGTGAAGGTGGAGCCAGCTAGTTCTCTATTGGGCTTGGTTTGTCTGGATTAGAGGCAGTTGCATTTGTGAATCATCACCTATTACTTGTTTACTAGGGGCAGCAGCAGGTTTTTTTTTTCTGTCTTCTTACCTCTGTGTTCTGGGAAGAGGAGATGAGGACAGTGGTGAAAGTCTGTAAGTGGAGAGAAAAGAGGAACAGAGGCATCCTGGGGATGGAAGAAGAGGTCTTGCTATGACAGGTAGTGACAAGTTACACTGCCTAAAAATGATTTATGTGAGCGTTGGTAGCTTTCTTCTAATCTCCTGACACTTGTGAATTTACTTCATTATAGCTACTCATCTACCCTAGCCAAGAAATTACAAATGAAGCTGAGAGAAAAAAAATCACGAATGAGTGAGAGTGTTTGAGTTTGACAAGCAAAGGGAAAGTTAAGACAATGATGACTGGCGCTTGTATAACAGTTTCAGAGTCGGTGTTTGAGGTTTACGGTGCTTTCATTAATGAGATGTTTGAGTGAAGGAACAGTTGCATTGAAGCTAAGTTCAGCTAATGACTCAAACTACATTTTATACCTTTTTGTTTTTATCTTGTCTTTCAGGGATAGATGAAGAGAAATCTGCTCTTAGTGCCAGTGTCTATGACAACAACCTCATTTAATTTTTCTTACTTTTATATACACGATTGACAACACTGAGGAACTTTTTGATATCTCATCTACAAACATAATTAAGCAAATGGAAACTGCCTCCCACCCCTAGAACACTGGAACTCAGGAAGTTATACTGGGATTTAAGGGCAAGACTATGGGTGAGGACTGGATAAAATTAATAAGCAAAGGATTCCAGCTTTATGACTGAGGAAGAGCCTGTAGTGATGGTCTTGGATAATCAATTACATTCTTCTTGGGAATGTAGTCTTTGCCGGCAGAAGTGGTGGATTAAGACTGATGAATCCCAAGGAAAGAGGTTGAGACTCTCAGCATGTGAATATTTTTTCATGTTTGTGCAGGGCATAACCTGAAGCCCTAGGGGGACCCAAGCCCGTGTTATATAAAATAAAGTCCTCTCTTTGTGGGTTCATACACATAGCCCAAGTAGTGTGAGCTATGTTACTTGAGCTGGAGTCCTCCCCTTATTAAGCAGCTTAAAGTTATTTTCTGTGTGTATGACAAACTCAGCAGGGAAATCTCAGGGGAAACTGATTGGGGGGAAAGAATCACAAGTCTAGACTTCACTGTTGGAGGCACATGAGGCCAATGTGTTTTTAGTGATCTTCCGGTTGTCAAATTGGGTCATTTTTTCCCTTCAAATAAATCAAGATATTTTAGGATACTAGGTTGTTTTTATTTAAAAAAGTGCTTAAAAGGTCTTAAGTAATGTGAATATTTCCAGCATTCCATCCATTTGATCTGTGTAAACTTGGCTCTATAGTCTCTTAGATAAAGCTTCCACACTTTAATGATGGTGGGTGGGTGGGACTCTGGTTGTATGTAGCTCAAAGAGCATTGCTTTGTACTTGGGAGGCTCAGATTTGACCCCAGGCCCTGACAGGGGGAGCTCACTTCTTGCATGCCACATGCCTCCTGCCCAACATCAAGTTGGTCATAACACCTGAGCGGAACTCAGGGGGTGTGACACTAACACGAAGAAATGAAGCAGGGAGATAGCTTTATAAAAGTGCAGCTTTGCAAGCCAGGTGTACCCAATTAGAATTTCTAGGTCTTAGCCCCACACAATGTTTATACACATTTCCCACACATCTTCCCAGACATTTCTGATAATTAACTAGTTTAAGTCTATATTATACCATATTACATTTTCTCTTGTGTGGTATTTTTTAAAAACAGAACTGTATGAGAGAGGAGTGCTCCTTTTGGTGTTGATTAGATAATTCTGGGCTTGCATACTAGATTCACCACATTTCAGCTGCAACATGACTAGGCAGTTTTATTAGTCTCACCTGTAAGATGGCGTTAATATGACTAGCTAATGAATAGGATTGCTGTGGAAATCAATTGTCACAAGCAAATGTAGGACGATCACGTCAGGGAACACAAGCCTAATCGATGTTAGCTGCAGTAACCGTGTGTGCCTATTTTATACTCCTATTACATCTAGTTGTCTTGCATATTATAAATTTATTTTTATTACATTTCAACCTTATACATGTAAACTACTCTGAATTTTCTGGACGTAATTTTTTAAGGACAGTTTTATATCATTTTCCTCTTGTGGGCATTTAGGAGAGTACATGGCCATACTGTCTGCTCAGTAGAGCAGTCAGCTCTATTTCACACCTCTGTACCTTAACAAATATCTCAGATGAATTGAGTACATAGTGGGAAGTGAGGAAAGCTCAAAAAATGTCTCAGATGTGTTCCCATCCTTCACTTGTGCCTCCTCAAGGCTATGTGGTTATACATCCAGTGTATCCTCTTCAGATGTCTGATTTTGTGAGGAAGAAGCCTGAGCTGTTAGCAATCAGCTAAGAGAGTAAGGCGGTGAAATGCTACAATATTAGAGAAGCAATGAAGAGACAAACACTCAGGGAGCATTTGTTTCAGTGCAAGGTCACTGTTCATTAATACTCGTGCTGATAGCTTATTAACCACCCAGAAAATTCACTTCAAGTTTTCAAGCTACATAATACTCAGAATCACTACCTGAATATAGATTAGGAGTTGTGGGCTTGCTGTACAGAGAGCTAACACAGGGATTGTAAACCATAAGCTTCATCGATTCTGAAAGTGGAGATTATCCCATGGATGATTTATCCCACCCTATTTCCCCTGAGCCCCCACCACCGTATATGATGCTCCTTTTCTAGACTATTTTGGCAAACTTTGAGAGGGGCTCGGCACTCTGGAAAAGCAGCATTTTACACCAGAGGATGGGGAATACCCTGTCTTCCTCTGGAGTAGGACTATTGTTCATCAACAGCTGGAAGAGTGACAACTTTGACTGTATAACACTCCAGACCTCCCTCCTTTCCGAATCCTTTGATTCCCTAGTGAGCATAGTATAGTGGCAGCACTTTCACAGATGTAACACTGTACTGATGGAGTGAGCGAAGTCACTTGTTCTAATGTTATTCTAAATTACCTTCAACTCAATATCACCAGGAGAGTTGGGGTAAACATTTACTCCTGGCAATTCAGATGTGCGAGTTAAAAAAAGAAATCTTGGGCTAGAGCATATGTATACATACTTTTAGGAGTTATTTTGTAAATAATGGAAACATTTTATTTTTTAATTAAAAAAGTAATTTTATGGTTTTCATATAATAGTCTAGGTGAATTTAAATTTGAAATTTAAAAAAGAAATGAATTTATTTTAAAATAAATAGGGACTGGAGAGTTCGCACATTGCTGCAGTGCACTATTGCCCAGAGCCTCTGCATCTTGCCTGAGTTACCTCCTACAGGCCACTTTATAAGTAAGGGGCAAGAAAACAGTTTGAATTGAAACAGTTCGAACAGTTATGTGGCAGTGTATCTTACCATGTATTCTATGTTAGCTGGTATAAATATTTTCTCTCATGTTACCACAATCATCATGTGACTAGAAAGAGCTTATCAGTATATGTATCTGGCCATGTTGGGACTCTGGTAATTAAGTAATTAGACCAGAGAGAGATGCCGTTTGCCTCCAAGCAAATATGCATGACTCTCTAATAAGTCTAAAGGCTAATCTACAAAACAACTATGAAGTAAAGGTTAGAATCTTGTGAAGGCTTGGATATAAATATATATATAATATATATGTAGAGTAACATATATACATACACACATATATATGTGTGTATATATATACAGAGAGAGAGAGAGAGAGAGAGAGAGAGAGAGACAGCTGGCTGTAGAATATCCATTGGTACAGATACATGCCCTTTCCCTCACTCTACCCTGCAGGGGCACTTACAAGGAAGATCTTGGCTGAGGCAATATTAACATTTCAACAGGGTAGGTGAGGTCTGAGGGGGATTGACCCCTAACTGCTTTCTCTTGGTGTGGGCAATCTGAATTGAAAACTTATAAAAGTTGTAGCCCTTTTAACCTTTGGCCTTTTGCCTTTTGCCTTTTCTTCCTCTTCTCTCCCTTTTATTTCCTGTTGGGACTTAGCATGTGGTAGCAGTCATGTTGGCTTAGGATTCTAAACCCACATGTGGCCGGGCTGAGCAAGGAACCTAAAGTCTGGGGTTTTCCTGTTACTAGATTGTATGCCAGAACATGTGTGAGTAACGCCTTTTTAAACCTTGTAGGATTCTCGTGTCTTTCTCTGTTCCCTGGCAACTGATCCCCTGGGGCAAAAAGGGGATCCCTGACCCTGCTCCTGGATTTTGGATTTTGTCGGGGCACCCAGCATTCCCTGACAGTACACGACCTAAGATTTTCTCCTTGGATCCTGCTGACCCGTTTGCACCCTGACAATCCATATGGTCCCCCATGCAGCAGCAGGAGTCACTCCTGAGCACTACCAGGTGTGGCCCGATTCAGAACCCATGTTTAAATTCATATTTAAAAAATTAATTTTTAAAAAAATTATATTTTTTCCCCTGAGATTTCCCTGCTGAGTTTTTCATTCACAAATAGTTCAGAGAATAGGGCACTCTCTTTGCATGCTTCAATGCCCTGTACCCCATATGATTCCTCAAGCTCTTCCAGGAGTGATCCCTGAACACAGAGCCAGAAGTAAGCCCTGAGCACCACTAGATGTCCCAAAACAGAACAAAACTAAAAACTTTGATAACAAGACTCAGCTAACTCAGCTTCTTAATGACTGCAAAAAATTTCAGTTTGCTAGCTACTATCTTTCGATATAAGAGGATTTGTCTTGTGGTAAACATTTAGTTCAGATTTACTTGCTGTTCCTGAGCTAGGGAGATAGTGGATGAATTTTGTGTCCAGGACTCTGGTTCAATCCCCATCCTAGCATGGTCCTAGTGAGCGTGATGAGATTTAACAGTGGAGATTCCTGAGCTCCACAGGGTGAATCACAACAGTACAGGGCCCAGGCAATATTACATCCTTCACATCCTTGCATTGAACCACTGGGAGTGACCCCTGTATCCCCTGAGTGCCACTTGAGAGGTCCTCAAATAAACAAACCTTGCTGTTTTGTTCAGCAGAGAAGCACCTCTCCTGCTTCTGTTCTGCACACAAGCAGAAGCTTAAGTGCTTGTAAGGGAGCAGACAGGGTAGGGGGAACCATTGCTTGCCCCTGGGATCTTAAACTGTCTCATTTCATCCAGGTGTTGCCGAACAAGCAGGTGCCTCAGATATGTGCCTGGTCTTGCTTCATGTTTTTTTTTTTTTTGCTTTTTTGGGTCACACCTGGCAATGCTCAGGGGTTTCTCCTGGCTCTGCACTCAGGAATCACTCCTGGCGGTGCTCGGGGGACCATATGGGATGCCGGGGATCGAACCTGGTCGGCATGGGCCCGGCTGCGTGCAAGGCAAACACCCTACCCGCTGGGCTATCTCTCCGGCCCCATTGCTTCATGTTTTAGGCTCCGGCAGCCATTGCTCCAGTAAGAGGCAATTACCTTTGCATCTGAGGTTCCTCATTACATTGTCTCTCTCTCACCCCAAGCCGCTCTTAGTCCACAACTTCACTCAGCACTTGCATCCTCTTTACAGGAGCATTGTGGGACTTCTGGATCCTGGAGGATGGTCCATCAGGTCTGCTGGTTCCATCCATTAGCTTAGATGATTTCTACAGCCAGCACACATAAATTCTTATCCCTTTGGGGAACACAGTTAGTGCCCAGACATCATATAGGAGACGAAAGTTCTCAGAGTAGCATGTATACGGTGTCTCGACTGCATCCCTCCACTGAAAATTAACTCATATAAAGGAAGTTAGAAATATGATACTGTTAACCCCATTTAGTTTTTTCTTCTCCTTTGTCAATATTGAGTCTCTCTTCCCCTTAGCTCAGCTATTTCTCATGGTTCTTTATTTGGGGTACTTTCAGTGGTGCTTGGGGCTTACTCCTCAGTGCTCAGGGGATCCCTCCTGGTAGTTCTCAGTAGTGTCATGCTTGGGGGCTTCATGATCCTGGGGGGTGCCATGCTCAGTGCTGGGGACCAAACTTGGGTTGGACATCTGTAAGGCAAGCATGTTTTACATATTGTATTATCTCTACTGTCACTCCCATGATTGATGAGTCCCTACTCCCATTTTCCTGACAAAAGACATTTATAAACGCCATCTTCCTTCACCCTTTACTACTTCCAAGCCTAAAGTTATGGTGAAAATTCATAGGGTTAAAAATGGGTCACTGTACTGACAAAGTACCACAAACAAGCAGGTTTTAATGGCACAATTACTATATCTCCACTGTTCCAGAGGGCAGAGTCTAGAAGCAAGGTGTTGGCTAGGTTGGTTTCTTTGGAAAGTTGTTAGGAGAATCTGTGCCTCTCTTGATTGGATGGTGGGTGCTTTATCTTTCTTCACACTCTCCCTCTCTGTGTCAGTACCTGAATGTTCTCCTTGCATACGTCATTTTGAGTTAGGGTGTGAATTAGGGCCTGTTAACATGACTTCATTGGAAGTTGTCTTATTTTCTACACTATTGCTAGGGGGTACTGAAATCGTTATAGGTGAAATTTTATAATTGGGTGTGAGGGAAAGTGACAGAGCCTGGACTATATGAGTTGTCCAAGGTTTTAGATGGGGACAAAAGGGAATCAACGGGCGAGTTGACAGTAACGATTGTCAGGAATTAGTTGGCATCACATGAGACCTTGTTCCATGTAGGTATGAGGTTAGATAATTAAACACTTTTGATGACGTCTTCAGGTCCAATTAAATATGGATGGTTAAAGAAGAAGAGAGAGTTGGTGATAGATTTTAAAATTCTGATTTAAATCATTGAAATGGGACATGAGTGATGGTGGAGAAAAGAAATTAAGTTTATTTTGTGGTTGTTTGAGGTTTGGCATCGTGGAAGGATATTCAAAATGAAATGCCCGGTTGGAGGATGTGTGAGTCTGTACTTAGGCAGTGCAGTTAGTGCCTGGCAGGCATTATGATTCCTGTTGTATTGATAAGGAACTTGACTTCACAGAGGTTAGCTGTCTTAATTAAGACCTCTTTCATTCTGAACTGAAGGACTTACTATAGTTCCTGTTACTTTCTCACAAATCTAAGCCCATAGATCACAGCTATTCCCTCTTACCTGATTCCTTTCAGATTAGTGATTTTGATGGGTGTTGGGGACAGGAAAAGCACATCCTCTGAGAGTGATGCCTACTCCTTGCCTTGGGTTCAAGGGTTACTCCTGGCAGTTCTGAGGGATCATCCGTGGTGCTGGGGATTAGACCAATGCTGATTTCATACAATGCAAGTGCCTCAAACTCTGCCCCTCCCTTTCAAATCTCAAACCTCTTTATATCACACCCTTAATACGAGCTCCTGCAGAGTTAACAGTGATAATGGTTGAAATAGTGCCAGAGCTAGAACTGAAACATGTGAGTTATATACTAAGAAATTTGTCCAACACCTTGCATGATTTTAAATATATTCTAATGGTCATACTATGGTTATGAGTAGTTTAGAATTCACCAGCATATTGGAGAGGAACTGTGTTTCAAGGGTTTTTAATTTGTCCAAGTTCCTGAATTTCTTTTAAATTAAATATTTTATGGGCTGGGATTCAGTACATGGCTTAAGATACTCTCCTTGGGTCCTTCTGGCCCCAGTTTGTACCCTGGCATTGCTTATTGTCCCCTACATACCAGTAGGAGTCACTCCTGAGTACCACCAGGTGTGGCCCAGTTCAAAACCTGCCCCCACCACCAAGTAATTCAAGTTAAAATTTTAAACTTTTCTGCTATGACTATCATCTACAGATTATGAAAAATGTACAGTGTCATTGCTGGATTAATTATGAAAGGATGAGGAGAATTCTAGTGACTTCTAATTCAAACTTTTTTGGTATGTATTTTTTATTTTCGCTCTGAAAAAAAAAAAAAAAAGGGCAGAGCGATTCCTTGCTCTCCCTGTGCCCAGCCGTTCATGAGGCAGTCGGGAGGCATGGTGGGTTCTAGCCTTGGCCCACCACCCCGGCAGAACCTCACAACCAGCCAGACGACCCCCCCACCCACTCCATGGGTGCCGCCATTTTCCACATCCGGACTTCCCTCTCTTCAGAACTCCACCCAGCCGACCAGCCCATCACAGCCCGGATCATCGACACCCACCCTGCAGCAATTTCTTCCTCAATCCAGCCCAGGTATGCTGGTCCAGAGACTCAGACGTGGGGGCAGAGCGATTCCTTGCTCTCCCTGTGCCCAGCCGTTCATGAGGCAGTTGGGAGGGCATGGTGGGTTCTAGCCTTGGCCCACCACCCCGGCAGAACCTCACAACCAGCCAGAGCGACCCCCCCACCCACTCCATGGGTGCCGCCATTTTCCACATCCGGACTTCCCTCTCTTCAGAACTCCACCCAGCCGACCAGCCCATCACAGCCCGGATCATAGACACCCACCCTGCAGCAATTTCTTCCCTCAATCCAGCCCAGGTATGCTGGTCCAGAGACTCAGACATGGGGCAGAGCGATTCCTTGCTCTCCCCTGTGCCCAGCCGTTCATGAGGCAGTCGGGAGGCATGGTGGGTTCTAGCCTTGGCCCACCACCCCGGCAGAACCTCACAACCAGCCAGACGACCCCCCCACCCACTCCATGGGTGCCGCCATTTTCCACATCCGGACTTCCCTCTCTTCAGAACTCCACCCAGCCGACCAGCCCATCACAGCCCGGATCATAGACACCCACCCTGCAGCAATTTCTTCCTCAATCCAGCCCAGGTATGCTGGTCCAGAGACTCAGACATGGGGCAGAGCGATTCCTTGCTCTCCCTGTGCCCAGCCGCTCATGAGGCAGTCGGGAGGCATGGTGGGTTCTAGCCTTGGCCCACCACCCCGGCAGAACCTCACAACCAGCCAGACGACCCCCCCCACCCACTCCATGGGTGCCGCCATTTTCCACATCCGGACTTCCCTCTCTTCAGAACTCCACCCAGCCGACCAGCCCATCACAGCCCGGATCATCGACACCCACCCTGCAGCAATTTCTTCCTCAATCCAGCCCAGGTATGCTGGTCCAGAGACTCAGACGTGGGGGCAGAGCGATTCCTTGCTCTCCCTGTGCCCAGCCGCTCATGAGGCAGTTGGGAGGCATGGTGGGTTCTAGCCTTGGCCCACCACCCCGGCAGAACCCTCACAACCAGCCAGACGACCCCCCACCCACTCCATGGGTGCCGCCATTTTCCACATCCGGACTTCCCTCTCTTCAGAACTCCACCCAGCCGACCAGCCCATCACAGCCCGGATCATCGACACCCACCCTGCAGCAATTTCTTCCTCAATCCAGCCCAGGTATGCTGGTCCAGAGACTCAGACATGGGGCAGAGCGATTCCTTGCTCTCCCTGTGCCCAGCCGTTCATGAGGCAGTCGGGAGGCATGGTGGGTTCTAGCCTTGGCCCACCACCCCGGCAGAACCTCACAACCAGCCAGACGACCCCCCACCCACTCCATGGGTGCCGCCATTTTCCACATCCGGACTTCCCTCTCTTCAGAACTCCACCCAGCCGACCAGCCCATCACAGCCCGGATCATCGACACCCACCCTGCAGCAATTTCTTCCTCAATCCAGCCCAGGTATGCTGGTCCAGAGACTCAGACGTGGGGCAGAGCGATTCCCTTGCTCTCCCTGTGCCCAGCCGTTCATGAGGCAGTTGGGAGGCATGGTGGGTTCTAGCCTTGGCCCACCACCCCGGCAGAACCTCACAACCAGCCAGACGACCCCCCCCACCCACTCCATGGGTGCCGCCATTTTCCACATCCGGACTTCCCCTCTCTTCAGAACTCCACCCAGCCGACCAGCCCATCACAGCCCGGATCATAGACACCCACCCTGCAGCAATTTCTTCCTCAATCCAGCCCAGGTATGCTGGTCCAGAGACTCAGACATGGGGCAGAGCGATTCCTTGCTCTCCCTGTGCCCAGCCGCTCATGAGGCAGTCGGGAGGCATGGTGGGTTCTAGCCTTGGCCCACCACCCCGGCAGAACCTCACAACCAGCCAGACGACCCCCCCACCCACTCCATGGGTGCCGCCATTTTCCACATCCGGACTTCCCTCTCTTCAGAACTCCACCCAGCCGACCAGCCCATCACAGCCCGGATCATAGACACCCACCCTGCAGCAATTTCTTCCTCAATCCAGCCCAGGTATGCTGGTCCAGAGACTCAGACATGGGGCAGAGCGATTCCTTGCTCTCCCTGTGCCCAGCCGCTCATGAGGCAGTCGGGAGGCATGGTGGGTTCTAGCCTTGGCCCACCACCCCGGCAGAACCTCACAACCAGCCAGGCGACCCCCACCCACTCCATGGGTGCCGCCATTTTCCACATCCGACTTCCCTCTCTTCAGAACTCCACCCAGCCGACCAGCCCATCACAGCCCGGATCATCGACACCCACCCTGCAGCAATTTCTTCCTCAATCCAGCCCAGGTATGCTGGTCCAGAGACTCAGACATGGGGCAGAGCGATTCCTTGCTCTCCCTGTGCCCAGCCGCTCATGAGGCAGTTGGGAGGCATGGTGGGTTCTAGCCTTGGCCCACCACCCCGGCAGAACCTCACAACCAGCCAGATCGACCCCCCCACCCACTCCATGGGTGCCGCCATTTTCCACATCCGGACTTCCCTCTCTTCAGAACTCCACCCAGCCGACCAGCCCATCACAGCCCGGATCATAGACACCCACCCTGCAGCAATTTCTTCCTCAATCCAGCCCAGGTATGCTGGTCCAGAGACTCAGACATGGGGCAGAGCGATTCCTTGCTCTCCCTGTGCCCAGCCGTTCATGAGGCAGTCGGGAGGCATGGTGGGTTCTAGCCTTGGCCCACCACCCCGGCAGAACCTCACAACCAGCCAGACGACCCCCCCCCCACCCACTCCATGGGTGCCGCCATTTTCCACATCCGGACTTCCCTCTCTTCAGAACTCCACCCAGCCGACCAGCCCATCACAGCCCGGATCATAGACACCCACCCTGCAGCAATTTCTTCCCTCAATCCAGCCCAGGTATGCTGGTCCAGAGACTCAGACGTGGGGCAGAGCGATTCCTTGCTCTCCCTGTGCCCAGCCGTTCATGAGGCAGTCGGGGGGCATGGTGGGTTCTAGCCTTGGCCCACCACCCCGGCAGAACCTCACAACCAGCCAGACGACCCCCACCCACTCCATGGGTGCCGCCATTTTCCACATCCGACTTCCCTCTCTTCAGAACTCCACCCAGCCGACCAGCCCATCACAGCCCGGATCATCGACACCCACCCTGCAGCAATTTCTTCCTCAATCCAGCCCAGGTATGCTGGTCCAGAGACTCAGACGTGGGGCAGAGCGATTCCTTGCTCTCCCTGTGCCCAGCCGTTCATGAGGCAGTTGGGAGGCATGGTGGGTTCTAGCCTTGGCCCACCACCCCGGCAGAACCTCACAACCAGCCAGAGCGACCCCCCCCCCACCCACTCCATGGGTGCCGCCATTTTCCACATCCGGACTTCCCTCTCTTCAGAACTCCACCCAGCCGACCAGCCCATCACAGCCCGGATCATCGACACCCACCCTGCAGCAATTTCTTCCTCAATCCAGCCCAGGTATGCTGGTCCAGAGACTCAGACATGGGGCAGAGCGATTCCTTGCTCTCCCTGTGCCCAGCCGCTCATGAGGCAGTCGGGAGGCATGGTGGGTTCTAGCCTTGGCCCACCACCCCGGCAGAACCTCACAACCAGCCAGATCGACCCCCCCACCCACTCCATGGGTGCCGCCATTTTCCACATCCGGACTTCCCTCTCTTCAGAACTCCACCCAGCCGACCAGCCCATCACAGCCCGGATCATAGACACCCACCCTGCAGCAATTTCTTCCTCAATCCAGCCCAGGTATGCTGGTCCAGAGACTCAGACATGGGGCAGAGCGATTCCTTGCTCTCCCTGTGCCCAGCCGTTCATGAGGCAGTCGGGAGGCATGGTGGGTTCTAGCCTTGGCCCACCACCCCGGCAGAACCTCACAACCAGCCAGACGACCCCCCCCACCCACTCCATGGGTGCCGCCATTTTCCACATCCGACTTCCCTCTCTTCAGAACTCCACCCAGCCGACCAGCCCATCACAGCCCGGATCATAGACACCCACCCTGCAGCAATTTCTTCCTCAATCCAGCCCAGGTATGCTGGTCCAGAGACTCAGACGTGGGGCAGAGCGATTCCTTGCTCTCCCTGTGCCCAGCCGCTCATGAGGCAGTCGGGAGGCATGGTGGGTTCTAGCCTTGGCCCACCACCCCGGCAGAACCCTCACAACCAGCCAGAGCGACCCCCACCCACTCCATGGGTGCCGCCATTTTCCACATCCGACTTCCCTCTCTTCAGAACTCCACCCAGCCGACCAGCCCATCACAGCCCGGATCATCGACACCCACCCTGCAGCAATTTCTTCCTCAATCCAGCCCAGGTATGCTGGTCCAGAGACTCAGACGTGGGGCAGAGCGATTCCTTGCTCTCCCTGTGCCCAGCCGCTCATGAGGCAGTTGGGAGGCATGGTGGGTTCTAGCCTTGGCCCACCACCCCGGCAGAACCTCACAACCAGCCAGACGACCCCCCCCCCACCCACTCCATGGGTGCCGCCATTTTCCACATCCGGACTTCCCTCTCTTCAGAACTCCACCCAGCCGACCAGCCCATCACAGCCCGGATCATAGACACCCACCCTGCAGCAATTTCTTCCTCAATCCAGCCCAGGTATGCTGGTCCAGAGACTCAGACATGGGGCAGAGCGATTCCTTGCTCTCCCTGTGCCCAGCCGCTCATGAGGCAGTCGGGAGGCATGGTGGGTTCTAGCCTTGGCCCACCACCCCGGCAGAACCTCACAACCAGCCAGACGACCCCCCCCACCCACTCCATGGGTGCCGCCATTTTCCACATCCGACTTCCCTCTCTTCAGAACTCCACCCAGCCGACCAGCCCATCACAGCCCGGATCATCGACACCCACCCTGCAGCAATTTCTTCCTCAATCCAGCCCAGGTATGCTGGTCCAGAGACTCAGACGTGGGGCAGAGCGATTCCTTGCTCTCCCTGTGCCCAGCCGTTCATGAGGCAGTCGGGAGGCATGGTGGGTTCTAGCCTTGGCCCACCACCCCGGCAGAACCTCACAACCAGCCAGACGACCCCCCCCCCACCCACTCCATGGGTGCCGCCATTTTCCACATCCGGACTTCCCTCTCTTCAGAACTCCACCCAGCCGACCAGCCCATCACAGCCCGGATCATAGACACCCACCCTGCAGCAATTTCTTCCTCAATCCAGCCCAGGTATGCTGGTCCAGAGACTCAGACATGGGGCAGAGCGATTCCTTGCTCTCCCTGTGCCCAGCCGTTCATGAGGCAGTCGGGAGGCATGGTGGGTTCTAGCCTTGGCCCACCACCCCGGCAGAACCTCACAACCAGCCAGACGACCCCCCCCCACCCACTCCATGGGTGCCGCCATTTTCCACATCCGGACTTCCCTCTCTTCAGAACTCCACCCAGCCGACCAGCCCATCACAGCCCGGATCATAGACACCCACCCTGCAGCAATTTCTTCCTCAATCCAGCCCAGGTATGCTGGTCCAGAGACTCAGACGTGGGGCAGAGCGATTCCTTGCTCTCCCTGTGCCCAGCCGCTCATGAGGCAGTCGGGAGGCATGGTGGGTTCTAGCCTTGGCCCACCACCCCGGCAGAACCCTCACAACCAGCCAGACGACCCCCACCCACTCCATGGGTGCCGCCATTTTCCACATCCGGACTTCCCTCTCTTCAGAACTCCACCCAGCCGACCAGCCCATCACAGCCCGGATCATCGACACCCACCCTGCAGCAATTTCTTCCTCAATCCAGCCCAGGTATGCTGGTCCAGAGACTCAGACGTGGGGCAGAGCGATTCCTTGCTCTCCCTGTGCCCAGCCGTTCATGAGGCAGTTGGGAGGCATGGTGGGTTCTAGCCTTGGCCCACCACCCCGGCAGAACCTCACAACCAGCCAGATCGACCCCCCACCCACTCCATGGGTGCCGCCATTTTCCACATCCGGACTTCCCTCTCTTCAGAACTCCACCCAGCCGACCAGCCCATCACAGCCCGGATCATAGACACCCACCCTGCAGCAATTTCTTTCCTCAATCCAGCCCAGGTATGCTGGTCCAGAGACTCAGACATGGGGCAGAGCGATTCCTTGCTCTCCCTGTGCCCAGCCGCTCATGAGGCAGTCGGGAGGCATGGTGGGTTCTAGCCTTGGCCCACCACCCCGGCAGAACCTCACAACCAGCCAGACGACCCCCCCCACCCACTCCATGGGTGCCGCCATTTTCCACATCCGACTTCCCTCTCTTCAGAACTCCACCCAGCCGACCAGCCCATCACAGCCCGGATCATCGACACCCACCCTGCAGCAATTTCTTCCTCAATCCAGCCCAGGTATGCTGGTCCAGAGACTCAGACGTGGGGCAGAGCGATTCCTTGCTCTCCCTGTGCCCAGCCGTTCATGAGGCAGTCGGGAGGCATGGTGGGTTCTAGCCTTGGCCCACCACCCCGGCAGAACCTCACAACCAGCCAGACGACCCCCCCACCCACTCCATGGGTGCCGCCATTTTCCACATCCGGACTTCCCTCTCTTCAGAACTCCACCCAGCCGACCAGCCCATCACAGCCCGGATCATAGACACCCACCCTGCAGCAATTTCTTCCTCAATCCAGCCCAGGTATGCTGGTCCAGAGACTCAGACATGGGGCAGAGCGATTCCCTTGCTCTCCCTGTGCCCAGCCGTTCATGAGGCAGTCGGGAGGCATGGTGGGTTCTAGCCTTGGCCCACCACCCCGGCAGAACCCTCACAACCAGCCAGACGACCCCCCCCCCCACCCACTCCATGGGTGCCGCCATTTTCCACATCCGGACTTCCCTCTCTTCAGAACTCCACCCAGCCGACCAGCCCATCACAGCCCGGCCCTGCGCATGCTAAGCGGCCGCGGTTCATCAATAAATGTTTTATTTGGAGGTGTTTAAATAATATGCCTTCCCGCACGGCAAGCCTAGCAAGCTGCTCGTGTTGTATTTGACATGCCAAATGCCAGTAACAATTATATTAGGTCATTCCCATGACCTAATATAATGGTTTGAGGCTCTTTATGTTCCTGTAGCAAGCCGATGCCCTTTGCTCTACTGGCATGAGACAGGACATATCGAGATATTACTGGTGCCCGCTCTAGCAAATAGATGATTAACGGGAAGATCGTGATCGTGATCGTGATCGTGATTTTTTATTTTGCTTTTTTGGGTCATACCCAGTACTGCTCAGAGCTCAGTAAGCCAGAGGTTACTCATAGCTTTCTACTCAAGAATTACTCTTGGCGGTGCTCAGGGGTGGTGGGGAAGGTTATGAGATGCCAGGTACCAAACTCGGGTTGGCTGTGTGCAAGGCAAATGCTCTCCTTGCTATATTATCATTCCAGCCCCTCAAAAAGTTTTAAGCCACGATAAGATAATTTACAGGCCATTAGTTTCTAGGAGGAAATTAGTGCTTTAGCTGAGTTTAAAATAAGTGTGTAAATATTCTAAATGGAAAGGATACTTAGAATTAAATAGCACCATAGTTTTCTTCAGTATATTGGTTGGTTTTATATAGGGCTCCTAAAGAAATGCTGCAAGACACTGAACATTTGTTAACAGGACACAAGGCCAGTTTCTGTGAGGATGGAATACAAAACCCGAGGAGCAAACAGCAAAGTTTTGGCTGGAGCACTAATTTCGGGGACTGTGACCAAGATCTGGAGCCTCCTTTCTAACAATAAACCTGAAAGTAAAAAAGAACAGAATAGACTGCTGAAACACTTGCCACTTGAAGAAGCAAGGCAACAAAAATGCCTTCTCTGAGACACAGATGTACATGGGTGAATGCAAAAGGCAAAACACTGAAAAGAGAGGCAATGCCATCTTATCTCTATCTCCAAGTGAGCAAAATCACAAGAGGAATTTCTCTGCCACTAATCAGAGTTGGAGCTGAGTTACTTACTTTTTAATAGTAGATATTAGAAAGTAGTTTTAAGGATCTTGAACTCTATGTTAAGAAAAAAATACCTAAGCATTCCACTAATTTCCATTTCTAAAGGTATGACCTTGGACATATTTATTAATTGTTCTAGGCCTGAATTTTCTCACTTGTAAAGTGAAAATACTGCTTATATCTACTGCAGAGTCTTGAGAATAAAGGCAATTATGTTTGTTAGGGACTTAACCTCACTTCTGGGCCATGACACATAACTATAACACAAGCGATTATTGTTCTTTATATCATCTGGGTGAATCTGTACAGTACAGCTGACTTCTCATTCCAGGTCTTAATTCTCTTTGCCCTGCTTCCTATTAGGAATTACTTGTTGCCTCTGGTTTCTGGTTCATCCATGATTCCTACTTCATGTATTCTTTTTTCTTTATTTTATAAGATTTTTTTTTTTTTTGTGGAGGGGGTCAAGACCAGATGTGTCCAGGGCTCTCTTCTGGCTCAGTAATCAGGAATCATTCCCATTGGGTTCGGGGAACCATATGGGGTGCCTAGGATTAAACCTAGTTCAGCGGCATGCAAGGCAAGTGCCCTAGTCATTGTTCTATCTCTCCACCCTATTTTTCTCCCCCTCCCTTCATTTTATAAGTTTTCTTTGCTCCCCAGCCATTGTATTTTTATATACTGGAAAGTTGAGAGTGAACCTTAATGCTATTATTACACATATGCACACACATCCACAAATGCTGAGTGTGCTATAATTATATGTGGGAGACATATATATATAATCATTGCCATTATTTGTAAGTAAGAAAAGTGTTAACCTTCTTGTGGTAACTACTTTGTGATACTTATATAGAGAAACATCACCACACTATACCCATTCAACTTACATTATGTTTTAGTAATGACTTAATAAAATGGAAGGAAAAACCCACAAGCCCACAGTGGTTAGAATGACTGCCTGGACTTGCGTCCCAGTTGTGCCACTCACTACTTATGTGTCTTACAGTTGCTTTTCCTCTCTCTACTTAATCTGAGATAATGATCATGCTGGTCTCAGAGGATTCTGGTAAGAGTTAGATAACATAAATTATCTGTCATATACTGAATGCTCAAGAAATATCAACTGTTGTTTCATATATTGCATAAAACATAAGTCACATTACTGGGGTTATTAGACAATAAATGAAAACTTACATCATGAATCTTAATAGATGGTGAATGCCCCTTGGCAGGTAGGGAATGTCCTGGAAGGACAAAATTTTGTGGCAAACTAAGAAATGATTGCACCATTAGTTAAGTAATAAGATTTGTACAGGGAAGAGACTGAAGTAGATAAAGCTCTTGGGGTTTGACACCAGGGAAAGGCATGCACTCTGGAAAAGATAGGACTTCTGTACTGAAATAATAAGAGTGGGTAGGGAATCAGAGACATTGTGGTGGGCATTGGTGAAGGGCTGGGTGCTGGAATACTGTATGATCGAAATCCAAATAGGAACATCTTTGTAATTGTATATCTCAAGGTGGTATATATAATAAAATATTTTAAAAAAAAGGAATTCTTCAAACAATAGCTGAATGACAGATGTAAGCCTCCTTTTTTTCCCTTTTTGGGTCACACCTGGCAATGCCCAGGGTTTACTCCTGGCTCTGCACTCAGGAATTACTCCTGGCAGTGCTCAGGGGACCAATTGGGATGCCCGGGATCGAACCCAGATTGGCCATGTGCAAGGCAAACACCCTACTGCTTGTCTATCGCTCTGGCCCTCCAAATGCACTTTTAAGCTATTTCATAATTTTTTCCTTCTCTTACCAGATGAAGTCAATGCTTAATATTCCTACCATGTGTATGGCTTTTTTGTTTGTTTTATTTGTGGCCATATCCGACTGTGCACAAGATTATCCCTGGGTGTGAACTCAGGAATTATTCTGGGCATTGCTCAGGGGACTGAATGGGATCCTGAGGATTGAACCCGTTGACTTCATGTAAAGGCAAGCACCCTATCTCTCTAGCCCTACCATGTTTATGTTTTTAATCCCATTGAAAAGAAAATGTAGGAGCTATCCCTCACTGCTTTGTAGACAAACCAGCCTAAAGCACGCTAAGTAAACAGTCAGTTCTGCAAATAAAGTGGTGGCAGACACCTTTGGTTGGTGGGACTAGTTGTCCCCTCTCACCTTTGTTTCTATACTGTCATCCATTAAAAACAACAGAACATTAAGTTTTTACTTAATTGAATTCCCTGACAAAGTCCTCTATTGGCTATTTGGTGTGTGTGTGTGTGTGTGTGTGTGTGTGTGTGTGTGTGCGTTATAAACTTGGTGGGATTGAGTGCTTACTCTTAGCTCTGTGAATTGGGTTGTCTCTTGGTGTGCTCAGAACCATATGCTGTGCTGGTGATCCAGCTGGGGTCTGCTGCATGCAAGGCGAACACTTTATCCCTTACTGCCTCTCTGGCCTAGTGCTGGAGTTTTTTTTTCAGTGAAAACTTTTCTTTTCAGATGGGACAGACAGGGGGTGGTGAATCACTTATTTTCCTACTGTCATCAGTCATATTGGAATTAGAAAGTTCAAGAGAATTACAGAGATACTGGCTTTGATGTTACAGGTGCATTCAAAGAATGTCATCAGCTAGAAGAACAGAAAGAAAGATCTTGTGCTCATGCTTAGTAACAGTTGGGGTGAAAAGTTTTGAAGCAAAAACTTTTTAGGCCACTCGATAATTTTCACTTGCTAAAATGTCAGGGGCTTTGAGTCTTTTATCCAAATTATCTTTGTGACCTTGACTAAGGTACTTAACCTCTATTTTCTCATTTATACGAAGACCATTATGCCAGCCTATCTTATAGGGGAATCATGAGCTCTGGTAAATAAGTCTAAAGTGCTTCATAAATGCTTAATGATGATAATGATCAGGCAAGCAGAACCACTTTTGTAATATACAGAAATGAGCTCCCCTGAAGAAAGTATCAACAAAATGTAGACACGAAGTAGTATTTCTTCCAGGGAGAGAGCATGCATCTTCCTGAGAGAAGGTGATCATTTGAAACCAGAGTATCTAATTGAAGACTAAATTGAGGAGATGATGGTGTCGTGATTGGGTTTATTCAGAATGCAATTGAAGATTCATCTGTCGGAGATGAGACACATTTTATTTCCTCCTCAAATTGTAAGGCACGGGAGCCATGACCAGGGGAATGTTCACTTATTCATTTGAACAGAACACCTCACCTATTAGCTCTCTTCAAGTGTTGCTTGTATTTTATTTTTCTATGATAGAGAAGGATAATATAGATGTAAGTGTGTATAGATAAGAAAAGTGTATAAAAACTATAATTTTAGATAGTATGAGAATTATGTTCTAAATCAGCCTGAAAATGTAGTTTGTACTAGATGAAACCTACTTTGTTTTTATGTGAATTCCTAGATTTGGAACTGTGGATAGCAGGTGGGGACATTGTCTCTTCTTCAGAAAACTACCAACACCCTGTTCTTCACAGAAAGATGGATTGATTCAGGTACAATTTCAATTATTATTGTTATTATTATTAGTTATTTTTGTTATTGTTGTTGTTAAAATTTTGCCAACTTTCTCTACTTGTCATTATTTTCTTTTGCTTTCTTTCATATAACAGTTGTGCAAAGAATAAAAAGGTGTCTGTTTATATGGTCCTCTGACTATTCTGTCCATATCACATGCTCTTTAGTGTCTTTGGGGATGGATAGTTCACTGAATGGACATGTGCCTAATGAAGCTAAGTATATGGTTTCGATTCTACTTAATGAACTAGTTAGAGTTTCACAGAGAAAAATTCCACTCATTAGGCAAAAGCTATGGTTTTAATTTGTTAATATGTTCTGTTGATTCCCAAGTGTGAGTAAGTGTGTTTCTATTACTAAGAAGCAACCCAAGGCAATAAATTTTACTGAAGGAAGGAAAGGATTACTATCTACAGCATCATGGTTGATTGAATAATGGAATGAACAAAGAAAGGGTATAAAACTATGGAATATGCATTAGTAAGTCTTCTTAAGCTTCATTGTGTACCTTTTCTTCATTTTTGACTTGCTCTGCCTTGTTATGAACAAATAAATTATGTAGAACTTTTTTTTTTCTTTTTGCTTTTTGGGTCACACACGGCAATGCTCAGGGGTTACTCCTGGCTCTGCACTCAGGAATTACTCCTGGCTGTGCTCGGGGGACCATATGGGATGCCGGGATCGAACCCAGGTTGACTGTGCGCAAGGCAAACGCCCTGCCCACTGGACTATTGCTCCGGCCCCAATTTCTGTAGAACTTAAAATTCCTTTTCATGTGATGAATTCAGTGTTTGAAAGCTTCTCTCTCAGTATTTTCAACTTTAAAAATCTAGGCATTGTCTTAAGGTACTTGCTAGCTCAATAGTTGGGTTTTCGGTTATTTCATCTGACATGTTATTTTTTCCTCTATCCCTAGATATGGAAGAACCTCTTTTAATTGACAGATTATATTCTCTCATTATTAGTGACCAGTAACTTTCTATGAATTAAAGAACAAATTAGCTGAGACAGGATGCAAGGAGTTTTTTGTTTGTTTGTTTCTAATATCTCAGTCATTCCTTTGGAGGACTTAGTAATTAGTACATTCTAACTATGTTCCACCCAATATTGACTGGCATACTTTAGTCACAGCTCTTTAATGCCAACATAAAAATTGTTAAAAATGTATACAAAATATTTTAATTGACTTATTTTTAATACATAGTGGGTTTTAGGTACATGATTTGTCCTGATGAAAAATTATTTGTCCTTGCAAAAATAATTCATCCATGTCTTTTTTAAAACACAAACAGACACACACTCTTTACTCCTAACATTTATCTTTCTTTTAGGATAGTATATTTTGGACTTGGTTGTCATTGAAAATAGTCAGTACCTATTTTTATCTATCTTTTAAAAAATAACATTTTAAAGATATAAAGGTAATGTATGTCATCAGGTTTCTTATTAATGATATGGGTCTTCTCAAAGTAATGACATACTGCTGTAAACTAAATTTGGCCCTTTAATGAATTTCTTATATTAATTTATCAGACTTTTTGTAACACATTGTACATCTTGAATGGCATATTTAATACTTTTTAAATGTTGTCACCAGGATTATAAGTATAAGTATTAAAGGTCTTTTCTTACCTATTAAAAAAAAATATAAAAAGGCGGGGTAAGAACTGCATCAATTATCATAGAAAGAAGAACAGATAATGTCCTCTTGCAAGAAACATTCTTAAAAGATAATGAACATGAAAATTAATTAGATTTCAAGTTAGAAGTATCTTTTCGACTTGATGAATTTGATAGTGCTGCTATTGGCTTCCTTAATGTATAAAAGGAAAAATGTCAAAATTAATAAGGTAGTCAAGAAAAAAGGGAGTAAAATGGTTATCTTTGAGGGGGCTGAGCACTCATTAGAAATAATAGCTAATTGGTATAAAGCTAACTCCAGAAAAGAATCAGGCAACATTGTTCTAGACGTCTTTGACTGGCATGGTTTCTAAAAACACTTTAGTTTGCAAAGATTTAAATGCATTGTAATGAAAATAGGATATCTCTGAACTGAGAAATTAGTATTTGTGTCTGGCTTGTGACTTATAAACATGCTGTTGAAAGATCTTTATTTCTTGAGAGGAAATGAACCAGACATTTTGGATTCTCATGCCTTTCATATTCCAATTTGTTCTTTCATAAAATTAAAAAAAAATGTCGAAGTTCAGAAAAGATTTTTCAGGGGCAGATGTTTGAAGAGAAGTAAATGAGAGTTTTTATTTTAGCCTCCCACGTTCCTCTCCTCAGTGATTATTTGAAAACCATTTATCTTTGTGGTGATAAATAAAATCTGGAAGCCTGTCATCTTTCAGCTTAATTAAAAGACACAATTTGATATCTTACTTGGGAAAGCCTGGATCAAATGGTCTCTTGAGGACCCTCTGAGTTTTCAGATAATTTTTTTTCTATAAATACTGTTATAGATTTCAGAAATACTATCTAAATGAAAGAAGGCAGAAACCCCCCACTTTCCCAACCAGGGCAGGCCTACTCATGGAAAGTTACCAATTTAGGGCCTGAGTGTCCTTTTCATCTTGAAGTAACCTTTTTGTTATCTACAAAAGGCCCAGGACAAATTCCTGTTAGAGGTTATGAGACCCCCGCCCAGAATCTGTTATCTAGCCTGAATTGCCTGGATTACATTCCTGCACATATGCATAGCCGTTGCTGACCCATGATCCCACGCGTGTATCTAGCCGCACCAAATATAGAAAGAAGTATTAAGAATGATCTGATTGGTGGGGGATGGTTACTTGGTACAAAGTGATTGACTGCCTGCGTGCAGACCTTGATGTAATATTTTAAATCTATTGGATGGTTATGCGCGGGCTTTTCTGTAGCGGCGGGAACTATGTCTTAAAAGATCCTCTCTGGAAGGGCTCGGGGGCTCTTAGCCACTGACCGCTTGGGGTCATGCTATGGGCCCGAGTATACTCGCTTATTAATAAAACCCTTGCTTTTGCATAGGACCCGGTCTCTCAGAGTTTTCCTTGATAGGTGCGGCGATCCGAGGCTCCCAGTCACCCCATCAGTGGCCAACTCTTTCATAAGTAATACATATAATTATACTAACCTTCAATATTTTTATACACTGAGATGATAGTATAATATCTTATTGTATTAAAAGTCAAAAACACAAAAATCATTGTCGCTATTTTGGACTTTGTATATGAAAAAGTTGTTTTCTATATGAAAAGTGTATTTCAACGTTAATTTTCATAGTGCTATGAAATAATGCCCAGAGAACATGTTTGCTTGTTTGTTTGTTTTTTTGTTTTTGTTATATTGAATTGAATTACCTGGAACAAAATGACGCCTGGATTAGTGCAAATGTATTAGAGTATTCTGAATTAAGAAGAAACATTTTCAAATATTCTATATTAAGACCTGATTATTTCTAAAGAGTCCAAAACCAAGCCCCCAAAAAATGTGGCATTACTCTTAGGTCTCCCAGTTGGTGAAATCCGTCATTGATGGTAGCTCCAAATCTTTTCTTACATTATTTCCTGACATTATTGGAAGTGACTCATATTATTGGAAGTGACTCATATTATTGGAAGTGATGATTTAGGTATTAAAAGTTTTGCCTCAATATTATTTGCTTTAAAAATTAGTTTTATTTCATTTTTAGTTTGTTGTCATATTACTTAGTTTTAAAATAACAATGTTATGTTAATTGTGCTTAAAAATGCTGCTCTGTAAAAAGACTCATAAGATCTCTTAGAAAACACAATCCATATACTTCTATAATGCAACACAACCAAAATGAGTGTTTCTTGCTGATGAGTGATATTTCACACTATTTCAGATGTGGGACCTGGCATGTTTACTGCCAAAGTTGGCTCTGGTTTCCACACAGAAAATTGAAGGAAAGTTCAGTGATTATGCCAAGTGCAAGCTGAATATTGCTTCCACTCATCTTCTGTTAAAGACCATTTCACCATGTGATCACATGCGTTAACCATGAGTGCATACAGGAAGTAAGAAAGGATTTTTGGTGGGCAGATAGAAATTTCACACATTGCTTGCCAAAAAATTTGATTGAGTAAAATATAATGAAAAAGAAAAACAAAGACAGCAAGAATCTCCCTAAAATTCTACCAGCTAAAAATAATTTGGTGACTAACATTCAGTACATATTTTTTCTGGACATCTACAGCATGAATGCACAAATGCTAAGCAAAAAAATAATTTTGAAGTAAAGTAATTCTCTACATGAAATATGGTATTTAATCTTATTTTACTTAAATTTTATTTGAATTTGTTTAAAATAAAAAACTAGGGTGAAATTTAGGAATTATCAATGCTTCTTAAATAATATTATTGTATCTGCAGGGAAACACTGATGTTCCCCACACAAAATCTGGGAGCAGGGTCAGAGATCACCTTCTGCCCCAGGGGATTGGCAGCCAGGGGATGGAAAATGATGAGAATCCAGCAAAGTTTCAAAATGCTTTACTTACACAGATTCTGGAATACAAATCACCAATAGGAAAACCCTGAATTTATGGTTCCTGGCTGGACCCTGGCCACTTGCAGGCCAAGATGGCTGCCACCACTTATTAAGGACCCCCGTAGAGAGGAGACAGCGAAGAGGCAAGAAAGGGAGCACCAACAAAAGGGCAGAAAGAAAGCAGGCTACAGTTTTTATATCTCTGCAACATAGATCCTACACTCCAAAGGACAGCAGTTAGGATCAAATCCCCTCAGGCAATTTCTCCCAGGACCTCACCTAGGCACTTTGAGATGTTAATGTTACCAAGCCAAGATCTGCCTTGGGAATGCCCCTGCAGCGTAGAGTGGAAAAGGGGCTTCTGAGATGAACTGTGTCTCAGAATACAAAAGCATGCATCTGTACCAAAGAATATTCTTAGCCAGTTATATATTTATTCAAGCCTTCACAAGAGTCTCATCTTTACTTCATGGTTGTTCTTTATATTAGCTTTTGAGTTATTAGGGAGCCATGCTTGTTTGCTTGGAGGCAAATAGCATTTCTCTCTGATCTAATTACTTAGAGATCCAACGTGGTCACACAAATATACTAATAAGATGTAGTAGTCAACGATGATTGTGGCAGCATGAGAGAATATTTATTCCAGCCAGTATAGAATATATGGTCAGATAAATTGCCACATTCAAATTGTCCTCCTGTCTACAAAGTGTCCTGTAGGAGGTAACTCCAGGCCAGATACAGAGGCTCTGGGCAGCAGTGTACTGAGACAGTACCATCTTACTGAAGTCAAAAACTTTTACAAAATTGGAGTTATATCTTATTAAATTTCCTAATTTAATTTTAAATAGTATTTGATAGGAAAATGGATAGGTAAGATAATGTGATAGATTTTTCTCCCTTAACTTTTTCTCCTATTATATCCTAATTTTTGTTCCAAATTGATTTTCTTTGTCAGCTTTGTAGCATTATATTTGTTCTGCAAACACAATTCCCTCCCTTAATTATTATGAGTTCTCTATTTGAGTGGAAGCAGTGCCCAGCACTCATTCTTTACTACAACTTTCCCATTACTGAGTCTGCTTTTTAATTTATCACTTGGTAGGATTTTATTGTCATGTAGTTGTGAATTTTATTTAACTTTTTTAGTAAAGGGATTATAAGTTCTTTATTCTTGACTTTTCTCCGTTTTTGAGAATATCACCTATTGCCTTTATACTTGAACAACTTAGCTGGGTGCACTAGTCTTGGTTACATCTGCTTCCCCTTAGTATGCTGTAGACATTATTCATTCAATTTCTGGAGCTCGCTTTCTTTCCATTGTGGCAACATTTTCAGCCTCCTTTTTTATTTTTTTTTTACAAATTCTATGTCCCAATTTCATTATAGTTTGATATTGAGGCTATCAATAGCAATCTTGTATATAAAAATTTCATGTGTTTTTATTTATCACAGATATAAAATATTTCAGCAAAGACGAATAGGTGTGATAAAAACTATAGGGCCTGCCAAAGATTACAGGTACTATTTGACTCCTTAAAGAATTAGCTCTTGAAGACCCCAGTTCTAAATTTAATTTATTTAATCATCTACATTTCTTTATTGTGGTTGTTGCTATTTATTGCTTTAGCTTGGTCCTTTTTCGTTCCACCTCCGGGAGTGCTTGGGATTACTTATGACTCTGTGATAAGGAACTATTCCTGGTAATGCTCAGGGACATTAGTGGTATTGGGGATTGAACCCCAGGTCAGCAGTCTGCTGCACTATCTCTCCCACCCTGGATGTTGTATTCTTACTAAATTTTTTGATAATGCACTGTACACAATTTTGTTCTTAGTGCCATTTTTTATAGTACCAGTTTGATTCTTTATCTCTTTCAGTTTCTTCCTTTATGTTTGCATTGTTTCCTTTTCAAAATTACTAATTTTGAATGTCTCAACTATTAAATTGAGACAAAATTATTGATTTTGAAATTAGTCTCAACTAATTTTAAATACTCTCATCTGAAACTTTATCCATGATCTCCTTTTTTTTCCCTCACTTACTGTTTCATGCCTGAAAGTTGTTCATGCGTGTTTCTGGCAGTCTGGGGCCATGGAGATGGCATAGTTGAAGGCCTCAAATCCTGAAAGGGCTCTGCACATTTTACTTATTTATCTGGTTTTGGACTGCACCTGGCAGTGCTCAAGACTTACTCCTGGCTCTGTACTTTGGGGTCACTCTTGGCAGGATCAGGGACCACAGTGGTGTCAGGAATTGAATTGGGTACACTGTATGCAAAGCAATCACTCTGCCCACTGTACTGTTCTTTTTATGCTGGCTCTGCACATTTAAAATGTTTTTAGGGGCCATCAGATAAAACAGTGGGTAGGACATTTGCCTTGCCAATTGCTGACTTGGGTTCAATTTGGGTTCAATCTCTGGAACCCAGAATATTCTCCTGAGCACCATCAGGAGTGATCTCTGAACATAGACCCAGGAGTAAGCCCTGATCACTGGGTGTGGCCCAAGGCCCTCCCAACAACAACAACAACAACAACAAAAACAACAGCAATGACAACAGCAACAACATCAACCCAAAGGATCTCTTTAAATGCACAAATTCCCTCTCTGTGGTGAGCCAGGTATTCTCTTCCTGGGAGCTTTAATTTCTTTTTTTTTGTCTCTTTGAGGTTATACTCAGCTGTGTTCAGGGGTTACTCTTGGCTCTACACTTAGGAATTACTCCTGGCAGTGCTCGGGGACCATATGTGATGCCAGGGGGAGAACTCAGGTTGAACATGTGCAAGGCAATCGCCCTGCCGGTTATCCTATCCCCCTGGCCCGCTTTGGTATCTTCTCACCCATTCAGCACCTGTTAGATTAACAGTCTCCCAAACTTTGCCATTTCTTATTCTGGTATCTAGCAGTGTGCCCTGATGCCTGTTTCTCACCAGAAGTCTTCACTCAACCCTGAGGATATTACTAGGACTCTTTCCAGTATTGCAAACTTACTTTTCTTCATAACTGCTTGAAGGTATGAGTGAGGTTAAGAGTCTATTATCTAATTTCTCAGGTAAGGCACCACAAACAATGCTTTTAATGATCAAGCAGTACTCTGAAATCTAGCCATGAATTTTCATTATAACTGCAAGCAAATGGCTCTGACCCATAATTTTGAATTCTCTCTTTGGTTTGCAAACGATTTCCTCTAGAGTGCATTTCTTTCTACTTCACAAAGATCTAGGATATAAACATGGATCTAAGAAAAATGAAACAAAACAAAAAATCCCTTTTGAAATGTATATCTTGTGTAGCATTTAAGATGCTGCTTACCCTATTTCAACCCTGAAAATCCTGGAGGAAATGGAGGAATAGCTGCCTCTCAGAAAGTAATGAACACTGGAAAGTTTTGACAAGTTGATGATAATTACCACAACTGGTCACTTTATTTAAAAAATGGCTCTTAAATAGATATTAGGAAGTATTTTCTAGGAATTATGGCCTTTATTTCTTCTCATCCTCTGCATCATTCCAGAAAGAAGAAATTATATGTCATAAATCCCTTGTCATTTTTTCCATATGGGAACGCATGTTTGTGTTGTCTCAGTATTAAGCAGGAACCTAGAAGAAGTCATCATGACATTACTTTGCTTATTCCCAGACTCCTTCGACTTGGCTGTTTCCTGGAGGGAACTCGAAAAACTGGGAGTGATGCTTTTAAACAAAGCTAGTTTTCAGTACCTGTTCCAAATGGAGGTATTTGAAGATGACAGATATGTAGCATTGGGTCATTGTCTCCTCAAGGGCAATACTCAATGGTCTTGGTGTTCACTTGTGCCAACTCAGAATCCTTCCTTACAGAATACTCTAGGGAACTGCTGTTAGACCCTAAGTGTCAGCACATGAGTTAAAACCAATCTGTCATTCTTGATTACTTTAAATGACTAATTTAAAACATTAAAATGGATGAGACGAACATTAAAGTCCCCTTTCTCCCTTAATTCTGAATGCATTGTAGAATCTTGGGACTGTGATTGCATCAGAGAAATCCAAGAGTAACAGTGAATATTCAGTTACTCATCGAGGCATCCATTTTCTCCACAAATGTTTCAAGTGCCTGTGAGTGCTGATTGGTGTGATTGCTGTTGGGAAGAGAGGATGTTCATTTTTGAGGGTTCCCAGCCACAGGGCGGAAATGGATATATATGTGAGCATGCTGTCAGAGCTCCATGGGAGACAGGGAGAGAAGATTTGGGGAGCCAATTGTTGCCCCAATGGGGTTGGAGATGAGGACACAGGTAGTTCTGCTGGACCCTGGAGCAGGGGTCCGTGTTAGTGTTTGCTGAGTTAAAGATAATTTTAGCATCTTTTGTCTCCTCATCTTGTAACTGCCAGTTGAAATTCATTAGAAGAACTAGCAAGAGACTAGTGGAAGATAATCATCTTTGGGGACTTGCTGCGGCTCTTTAGTCCCTCCAGAGATCCTCGCCATCTGCACAGCTGCCTTTTGCACTGAGCAGTGAGTCCCCGATCTCTCTTCTGCTCTTAAGTTCTATATATTTGTCATGTCTCTGATCCTGTTACTGCCTCAAGCAAGGAAGGAGAGATAGTAGCAGACTAGCTCAGGGATTTTCCTGTCCTTTTTTCCTTGTCCAATCTCAAATCATAAGAACTAAACTATAGGGGCCAGAATGATAGTACAGTGGGTAGGGTGCTTGCTTTCCAAGCACTCTGGCTTGATTCCCCCAAAACTATAGGGGCCAGAATGATAGTACAGTGGGTAGGGTGCTTGCTTTCCAAGCACTCTGGCTTGATTCCCCAAAACTATAGGGGCCAGAATGATAGTACAGTGGGTAGGGTGCTTGCTTTCCAAGCACTCTGGCTTGATTCCCCAAAACTATAGGGGCCAGAATGATAGTACAGTGGGTAGGGTGCTTGCTTTCCAAGCACTCTGGCTTGATTCCCCCAAAACTATAGGGGCCAGAATGATAGTACAGTGGGTAGGGTGCTTGCTTTCCAAGCACTCTGGCTTGATTCCCCAGCACTTTATGTTGTCTCTAAAGCCCATCAAGAGCTTGGCCTGAGTGCAGAGCTAGGAGTAAGACATGAGCATCACAGGGTTTGACCTAATCCCTTGCCACCTTCAGAAAAAAGAAAACAAAAGAAATTACAAAACTTCTCAGTCTAATGTGTTTGGGTGTGTCCATTTAAAAATATAGATATACATATATAATTAGAACAGTTATCCTATGTACAATATATTTTAGTTTGTGTGTATCTTCTATTAATAACAATTTTCATGAACAAGGTGATGGTTATGCTTGAAATATTTTATTCGCATACTATTGCCTAATTCAGAATGTTAGTAATACTAAAGTATGTAAGAAAAAATGCTTTGGGGAATATACTTTTACAAAGCACTTTTTTCAACTGAGTAGAATTTGGCCAGGAACTTGGTGTTTACTGATTTAGAAGTGTGGTCCTTCTTCTGAACTTTCACATCATGAATTCAATCATGTTTATGTTTTTATCAAGCTGTGATGGACTTAAGTTTTTTGTGGCATGCGTTTTCCATGTTCACTTCACCTCTGGCTTTATTTTCCTTCTTCCACCCCACCCGCAACCCCTGCCACCCTGAAGTTCTGAAGTTGCTTTTAATACATACTATTGTATTATTTGTGTTTTGTGAGATGCAGCTACAGCTTTTGGATCAAGGCACAAATAAATAAATAAAATCAATATTGCTATTGCTGCTTTCAGTGAAAACAAGTAAGCACTGAAAATCTCTGAATTCTGCATTGTGCTTTGAATTGCTTTGTTGGAATTACATGAAAAAGCTCTTTGCTTTTAATGTGTTTGTAACATCATTGCAGTGTGACTGGCTCAGGCTCATGCACTTGTGCTTCCTTAGCATGTGAATGAAACTCATAAATGGCACCGAGAGCTTGGAGATCATTGCACCTGTCTGCTGGGCTAATGCAGTAGAGAGGTCGCCCCATATTTCAGCATGTTCCCCTGGAACATTGTGTTCCAATTACCTTCTATTGTAATTCGCAGGTTGTTATGGTAGAAATTTTGACAAGAACAAAAGTCTCTAGTGAAAATTTGATGCATTTATACATTTCTTAAAAACTCTAAGTATGCTAATTACTTCAGTGATGACATGTCAAGCATATCCCCGAGAAGGGAATTGGTGCTTTGGAACATGGGTGATGCTGTGACCACCCAATGGAAGGGCAGATCTTTGCTTACACACAATTACCTATGGTAATTGTGTCCCATGTGAAACAGGCTTTATTCAGTCTAGTGGAATAATTACCCAAACCAGAGAAAGCATGTTAAAGATACTGGCTCAGAATAATTCACAAGCAAGAACAGACTCCAGCCTGTTTGAGAATCTTTGGGACTTCTGGGTTTCTCTTATGTTGGCTGCCAAAGGTGCCACAGAGAGTGTCCAAAGGAATAGGTGCCTAAGACTAAACATCATATAATTAGTGTTGGTTGTACAGTGCAAGTTTATTAATACAGACGTGTGGACATGTAGAGTGCCTTTAAAGTTTTAATTTATGATTTTAAGGTTTGAGTACTGAACAAAGATATTGAAGAATATGTGCTGCATTTTGGTGCCTAAAATTGTGTTGACTCATGCCTAAGAACTTTACAAAAGTACATCTGAGCAATTCACACATTTCCCAATAACTCACTAACTTCTGGAGCAAATCACACAAGTGCAATGAATATTTTCAGATCAGAGAAAATGTGCTGTCTTATGACATTATTAGACCACTATTATCAACTTTCTTGCCTAAAGCAGGGAGAAAAAACTAAGCTGCAGTAAAAAAGTGATGAGGATTTAGTTCTCCTCCTCTTCTCTGCTTTTCCAATGAAAGCCTCCTAGTTTTCCACTGAGATTTGCTGATCCTGTTTATCTTTCCACTTCTTCCTTCTAGAGAGAAGCTACTAGAAAAAAAATGTACCAGGTATTTACTAGCTATCTCTTGTACTCAAGTCGCTTTCCTGTCATTGGTAAAGATTGATGAACAAGCCAAGACTCCCATGTATTTTTTCTGGAGCTTTAATTTTAGGCCTCTCCCAAGCAGTGCTCGGGAGTCTCAGGACCACTCCTAGTCGGGCAGTTGAGTGCTCCTGACTGATATGTCCAGGCAGTATAGGGGATTATTGGGTGATACCACTGGTGGTACTATGCAGTTCTGGGGATTGAACTTGAGACCAGACCCTGTACAAGCTATCCTTGAGCCATCTCCCTGCCCCCTTCCTGGAGCCTTTACTTCTTGAGGCAATGGCCATTCATTAAATAAGGATTTATCAGAGGGATTTGATGTCAAAAATGTATTATCTAGATTTTCTTATTAGTAACTCCAAGGCACTAAAATTCTACCATTTTCCATTGTGTAAGCCAGTATTTTTCAGGGGTTTGATTTTTTGATGAGTGGCATTTCAGTTTCACGACTTAAACGTATTTAGCAGATGCTCTAATAGTCTCCTGAATACTCTGCAGGGAGTGTTGTCTAATGTATGCCACAGATAAATTCATTTTTTTTTCTGCTAAATTTCTTAAGACCCTCAGATTGTGGCATTTTTATATCTGAAAGAAATGAGGGTTGGTTAATTAGAATTCACATAAAACACCCCACAGAGACTAAGGGCAGTATTTCCTGCTTTTTTGTTTCAGCTGATGGTCAAACTCAAGATTGTCCTACAAATTTTCTCATCTGTCCTGGACGACTGGATGCCGTGGCATTTATTTTTCCTGAAACATACCACACTGTGGAAAGAGGAATCACATTAATATACTAGAGAAATGTCTTGCTGGACTATTGCAGTTGGTGGGGAGGGGAGAGGTGGAGAAGCATGTTTTTACAAAAGAATCACTTTGCTTTTAGCTAAAGATACACAATGCACTGATTTAATTTTAATGAGTTTTAATCTGTCATTGTCCTTTCTTACACTTCCATTTTCCAAATCAGCATTCTATTGTCTGCATAAGAATAGGATGCTTTTCACATACTTTTTAAAGTTATTTTGTGGTGGGATTCTTTTGGAAACACCCCTTTGTTTTTCTTGTCACCTACATAGTTACTTTTAGAAGTCTGAAAGAAGGTATGACTTCAACTGCCTACAGTTTTTAATATGAAAGTTCTGGAGCTCAAATAATGTTTTGTTTGGTAGGCTGAGTTTATGCTGCAATTATAGGAATTTTAGCATATTGCTACATTAAGATCAGCTTCTTCTATATACAGATACTTAAAAATTATGTGAAATTAAATAAAAATTAGTAGAATTTAAATTTCTTAAAATTTGAATCCAGTGTTAATTTATTTTTTTGTCCTGAGTACTGAAAAATTGTGAGAACCTCATGGTGTCATAGCCTCCCCTTTCACTGCACATTTTTGTCCACAAATATTAAAATGTCTTATATGGGATATATGTATATATATATATATATATATATATATATATATATATATATATATATATGAACTGGTCTAAAATCTATCTTTACCTCTCACACTTAGAGACATTTAAATCTCCTTTTTATGTTTTTACAGATTATTAATAATATTTTAACAAAAGGCTTTTTAGTTCTGTGTCTTCTCAGAACCTTAAAATCAGGTAAGGAAAATTTTTTCCTGTTTTTTTTTTTGTTGTTGCATAAGTGTTGAAAAACTTATCTATGGTGAAGGGGAGTGTTTGGCCACATTCAGTGGTACTCAGCTCTTTCTCCTGGTTCTGTGCTCCTGTCACTGCTGGCAGTACTTGGGAGACCGTATCTAGACTGGGAAATGAACTATGGTTGAATGCACACAAGACAAGTACCTTATCTTTCTGGCCTACTGATGGTATTAAGTGTTCATAGTTGGTCTGAATAATTTTGGATTTAGGTGGCAACATTTATCAGATATAGATGCCAGCAAAGTACAAATTAGCCTTTTGTTTATGCTGTTTAGGACAACTCATGATTTGAAAACAAAATCATGAAGGAATGAAATGTCAAAATGTCTGTCTCTTAAGTGTTGGCTGATCCTTGGTTTCTTTTTTTGATTTTTGTCATGGACTTTATCACATAAGGTATAAAAAATGTATCCCATGCTTTATGAAAACTTGAGATATATCACTTTGTTTTAATAGAATTATGAAACTAGTGGTGTGATTTACAAACCTAGAGCAGTCTAAAAATTAAATGTTCACTTTTACAATTAAAGGTGAGAAGCAAAGCTTGTGATCATCTTTGGTTCGGTAATTGTTACAAAGGCCCTTCATACCCCAAGCCGACAGAATGGTGTTGTCAGCCTCCTTCCTGGGGAGCTACTTCTTTTAGACTAAACCATTTAATTCTTGTCCTCACTCCAGGTTAGTGTTATTTTAGGTTATATGTTATATAGTATGCTTTGGAAGGCGACTGAGGGAAATGTCTAAGAAAACAGAATCTTTTCAAGAGTGGGGAAATGGCTCAAAATACTGGGGCACTTACTTTGCATACCAGAGTGTGGGATTTGACCCTCAGCACCCTCTAATAACCTGAGCACCACTTGCTGATGTGGCTCAGTGCCTTTCCCCAATAAACAAGATTTTTTAAAGCATTAATTGCTTACAAAGTAGCTGCTTCTTTATGCCATTTCTACTCAAGGATGTTTTCAAAGGAATCTGTATTTCTGAATAATGTGAAAACTTGTACTTAAAATGAAGGTAAAGTTGTTAAACAATAGGGATAAAGATGAAAGGATTAAGAATGTGAGTTGATGATTCTAGCTATCCAATAGTTTTATGAATCTTGCACTTTGGCCTTTGAGTTACTTAAGGACACCAGTGAGAATAACACAGATCAAAAACACTGCTAACAGGTGTTAGTAGGGATCATTGTCACTTGTCACTTGTCTCCCCCATTGTTCATCGATTTGCTTGAGTGGGCACCAGTAACATCTCTATTCCTTGGGAATGAGGTCCATTATTGTTACTATTTGGGGCATATATACCACAGGTAGCTTGCCAGGCTCTGCCATGGCTCTGGGTTCATCCCAGGGTCCCAGTCTTTTTCTATGTCAGACCTTCAACCATCTAGGGCCCATGGGGCAGAGTCCTGTGGGTGTAGACAAGCCTGTCTCTTATCTGCCACCTGCCAATGCAGGTGGGCACCACAGCCACAGCTGCAACACCTCGAGGGGCAGGAGTTAGTAGGGACATGGTTAGTAGGTATGTGCTGAAAAATAAACTCTCATCCACTGGTGAGAATGTTATCTTGTTTAACCCCTGTGGAAAACAGTGTGGAAATTTCTAAGAATTGAGGAGACAGAGCAATAGTACAGTGGGTAGGGCATTAGCCTTGCACGAGGCTCACCTGGGATTGATGCCTGGCTCCCATATGGTCCCATGAGTACTGCCAGGAGTAATTCCTCATTGCAGAGCCAGGAGTAACCTTGAAAATTGTAGGTATAACCCCCCAAAGATGAAAAAAATTGAGCTGCCACATAATCCAGCAGTGCTGCCTCTGAGTGTCTATCTCTAGGACACAGAATCATTTATTCAGAAGGACATATGCTCACCATTATTAAATACAGCCCTGAGTACACTAGCTAAGATATGGAATTAGCCTATATGTCCTGTGACAGATAAATGGATTATGAAATATGGTATATATGTACAGTGGAATACTATGCAATGCCAAAATCAAAATCATGCAATTTGATGCAACTTGGGTGGACTGGAAGATATTAAGAACAAAAGACAAACATAGACTTATTTCACTTATTTTTTGGTATATATAATATATGGACAAGGGAATGCAAATTATTAAGTAGGGGGCTAACTCAACTGCTCTTGACTCTAGAATACAGGAAGGAGAAGGAGAGTGAGGGAAAGAAAACCCTCCAGCAAGACAAAGTGAGAATATCAATAAATGGATGGTAAGTAATAGGCAACAGAGGTCAAGGACCTCAAATGTACAGCAGAGGTGTTGAGAAGCAGTATAGCTATATATCAAACCAGGAAGCCAACAACAGTGAAAAGCAGGAGATCTAAACCACAACAAAGACTTATAATGTTTCTGTCAAGGTGACAGACAGGGGGTGGTGGGATGGAACCTGGGGACACTGTTGGAGAGAAGTTAATGGTGGAGGTGGGATTGTGCTGGAACACAGTAAGCCTAAATCCAACTATGAGACAAATGTTTGCAAATAAGATATTTTAATAAAAAAATAATTGAATCAGTTTTTTTTCCAGATAATTTTATCTTCAATTTTCTCTCCTAGTGTCCCTCTGACTGTTATTTTTGTGCTTGATGGCATCTGAGAGGGCACTTGAGGGTAACATGCCAAAGAGAAGTTCATTATTATTTCCGTATTTAACTTTTTTTAATTTTTAGGCCACATAGCTGTTATCAGGACTTCCTCCTGGCTCTAAGTTTAAGATTAATTCTTGTTGGTACTAACAGTATAGGAGATGGACTCCTGGTTGGTCATGTGCAGGCAAGGTTGGCCTTACCCACTATACTATCCCTCTCTCCCCACAAATGCCCTACCCACTGTACTATCACTCCTGCCACTGAATACTAAATTTTTTGCTTTCTGAGTCATGACTGGTGATACTTAGGAGTTACTTCTGACTCTGCACTCAGGAATTACTCCTGGTGGTGCTCGGGGATTATATGGGGTGTTGGGTTTCCCGGGTTGGCGCGTGCAAGGCAAACACCCTACGTGCTGGACTATGGCTCTGGCCCCTAAATGTCACCATCTTAAGAAAGAGTTTGCCTAATCATGTTGAAAATAGCTCCTTCCCTAGCATGTAATGCAGGCAGTTGAACCTGCCATCTTCGATCCTGAACACCCTTACCGTTTAAACATTCGTTTGTTTGTTTCCTTTTGCTTATTGTGATGACCAGGGGGTTACCACCTTTTTGGTTGAAGTGTTCACGTTTTAATTGGGTTCACACACATATTCTCTCATGAGGGATTGCAGTCCTGGCCCTGGTGTTTGAATAGCTTTTGTTGTGGTGCTTGGACACACCTGTGTGTGGTGTGTTGGATATAGTATGTCTGGTTGCATTCTAAAATCCCAAACAGCCCCTGGACTGTTTTCAGGGCATGAGGATAGCACTTGCTTCTCGCCACAGAAGCCTGCAAGGCAAGCTTTCATCAGTGAGATACTCTCAGGGCTCTGTGTCTTGCCGTTCTTGTTTCACTCTGCCTTCCATTATTATAGCTGTTTACCCTTATAAGAACTAGATAGAGGTTAGTTTTTATTGTATGCCAGGTACTCTTCAGAACACCTTAAGTATTTTTATTTTTATTTTTAATTTTTATTTATTTATTTATTTATTTTGCTTTTTGGGTCACACCGGTGATGCTCAGGGGTTACTCCTGGCTCTGCACTCAGGAATTACTCCTGGCGGTGCTCGGGGACCATATGGGATGCCAGGGATCAAACCGGGCTGGCACAGGCCGGCCCGCGTGCAAGGGCGAACACCCTACCCGCTGGGCTGGGTTATTGCTCCGGCCCATATTTATTTTTATTTTTTATTTTATTTTTTTTCTTTTTGGGTCACATCCGGCCATGCTCGGGTTACTCCTGTCTCTGCTGTCAGGAATTATTCCTGGCAGTGCTTGAGGATCATATGGGATCGTGGACCATCAACCTGGGTGCTCGAACCTTGGTTTTGGCTGTGAGCAAGACAGATACCTACCCTCCCTACTGTGCTATTTCTCCGGCTCCCAATTTATAGTTTTATTGAAAAAAATTTTTTCACACTGGTGTGTAAGTGGTAACATTCAGTAGAATCTGTACTTTGTATTTCTTTGATGTCTTTGTGTTACTCGATCTCCCCAGGCTGGGGGAAGCACATCATTCTCATTATGGTGGCCAACAGGCGGTGACTGGCAGCTCCTGTCAGCGAACCACCATAATCAGCAGATGAGTGTAAGGGTTGGTGTATCACATGAGATGCCGAACACTCATGAAATAAACTTTGTATGGCGATTTTGGTTCAGCATACCAAAATCGAAATCATCATACAAAATTTATTTTATGAGTGTTTAGTATCTCATGTGATACACCAACCCTTACACTCATCTGCTGATTATGGTGGTTTACTGACAGGGAGCTGCCAGTCAGTATGCCCCAGACATGGGGCAGAGCTGATACTTGCTCTCCCTGTGCCCAGCCACTCATGAGGTGCCTAGGAGGCATGGCGGGTTCTAGCTCTGGCCTGCCACCCCAGCAGAGCCTCACAACAAGCCAGACCACCCTCCCCTACTCCATGGGGCCCGCCATTTTCCACATCCGGACTTCCCTCTCATCACAACTCCACCCAGCAGACCAGACTATCACGGCCACGGGTGCATCAATAAATGCTTTATTTAGAGGTGACTGTAAGAGTATGCCACCTGCACGGCAAGCCTGGCAAGCTGCTTGTGTCGTATTTGATATGCCAAATACCAGTAACATTCATATTAGGTCATTCCCATGACCTAATATAATGGTTGAGGCTCTTTATGTTCCTGGAGCAAGCGGATGCCTTTGGGTTCTACTAGCATGAAATAGGACATATGGAGATATTACTGGTGCCCGCTCTAGCAAATAGATGATGAATGGGAATATAGTGATAGTGATAGTGATAGATAGTAATTAAAAAATGGTGGTGGGGGGTGGGGACATAACCAGAAGTGCTCAGGGTTTGATCTTTTTTTTTTGTTTTTTTTGGGGGATCACACTTGGTGATGTTCAGGAGTTACTCCTGGCCCTACACCCAGGAATTACTCTCTTTAGCATGCGCACATACACATACACAAACTCACTCACCCACACACCCCTTTCTTCTTCTAAGGGTATGTGGGGAATCATATGGGATGCTGGGGATAGAACCCTGTTGGCTGAATGTAAAGAAAATGCCTTACCCACTAATATAGTGGGTAAGGCATTTTCCATGCCTACCACAACACCATGCTCACGGTTTACTCTTGGCTCTTCTCTCAGGAATCACTCCTGGTGGAGCTTGGGGAACCACATAAGGAGCTGGGGATTAAACCCAGGTCAGCAACCTTACCCACTGTACTCTCTCTCTCCAGCCCCACTCCCATTGTGTATTTCTGTATTTCTTATGGGTCCAAGATTTTATGTGAGTACTTACTTGGATTCAAAGTAAAAATTCTGTCCATGAAGCAAAGCATCTCCAAAACACTTTCCAGAGGTGTTCTGTGACATATGTTCTCTGCCAGGGAGTTCATATTTTTCAGCTACAATTAACTTCTGTAGTTAATGAGATTGCTTCGTCCTATTTGCCTGAGCCCCATGGAGTGATGGAGGTTCTAAAACTCTGTGCTTTGGGGCTTTGGGGTCAGGGTTCACTTTGGCCTGGGAGAACATGCTTGCACAAGAGAACTTGTGTCAACAGTTTTGGCAGAACTGCCAGAGAAACCCTTAGAAGAAAGGTGTGTGTGTGGGGAGGGAGGGTGCTTGGGAATTGGGGGTGGGTAGAGAGAGAGAGAGAGATAAAGACAAAGAGACAGGAACAGTCAGCTATGTTGATTTTTTTTTTCAAGAACAGGGATTGAACCGAGGGCTTCATGTACAAGGCAAGTTCTATACCACCAACCTACATCAGAAACAAACATTTTTGAAAGCTATTGTTTTAGAATCCTTTTCAGAAATTACCTGCATCTAATAAACATGTTTTCTGCAGAAGAGGTATCCAATAATTAAGTGAATGAATTAGGGACAAAAGAATTTAGGTAATAAAAAGACCAGGAGTAGACCATTTTCTTCTGATAGAGAAACCATCAACCACATGGCTATTTTCCATAGATACAGAGTACCTCTGAAACCAAAGGTTATGTTCATCAAGTGCAAAGGAATGACTTAAAAGCAGTTTTACTACCCAAGCTTAAGTAAACTAAAATTGGGTGACTCCTTAAGGTTAAATTTATTCCCTATTGACTTTTCTTTTGTAGAAAAGTTGGAATTAAACAATAGAAAAATCTTTAAGCTCTCTTTCCTATTAATGAGAAGACTTCTCATCAGGACAGACTGCAGCTCCCAAAAGAAAATGCAGAACAGAAACGCTTGCTGAATTTATTGTATGTAGATTAGAAAATCTTCACTCTAGGGATATGCATACTAACAGCCAAGTTTGCATTTGCTCTTGTTCTCTCTTGTTTTGCACCTGCTCCTCCCTGAATAGGGACCCTGGGCCACCCGACAGATTCTTTGGGGATCAGAAGCAAAGTGAGAATTTGATGCTTGAAAAGGATAAAATTCTTAATGAGCCTTATCAAACTTATTTACCAGAAACATGAGCTGTGGTTCTTGGGGACTTGGTGAAGAACTGAGTTGGTTCAAGGACGCATTTGCTAGACGGAACACATACAAACTAGAGAAGATTTTTGACCTCAAAATGTAACTGAGGTAGCGCATTAACCTGATAAATGAACACTTTATGGGATATTGGGAGTTGAGCTTTTGAACTCTAATATATATCTTTAGAGATAATTTGCTATTTTCTTATCATTAACATGCCCAAAGAATTTAATATGGTTTCTGTTCAGTTATTTAATATATGTTTTGTAATATACATTGTGTTAAATGAATATGTGCCCATACCCAGTAAAGTTATATCACATAATATTAAGTCATTTGTTAATTAGAAGATGACTTATAGCAAACTTCTGCTTAGAAGTTGTTTTATGTATGCACAAGTGATTTTGTACTTCTTATGTATTTTGAGTTTTGACAACTATTAAATTAGAGTACGGAAAATAATAAAGGAAACATATATATATATATATGTATAAACATATACATACACACATATATGAATATTTGGAAATTTGAGCCAGTTTGTCTTTAAAATAATTTTCAGGTCCCTCAAAATCAATGAGAAAGGCTAGTTTGAGAAAAATGAAGCGTTGCTGCTTCTCTTTAAGCACAATTACCCTCTATTTATTATTAAGCTTCTAAATATTAATATGACTAAATAGAACTATTTACTGCTACCGGAATTGAATTAAGTAGTGGATATTCATCTTAGGGAAGGCAATAGATAGTAAGTTTGAAAATCTGTACATAAAACTTAAATGTGTGAACAGTTCTATTTGCAATATGTTTTCTCTGTCTTTTTTTTATTTTATTTTTTTTTATTTTATTTTTACAATTAAAAAGTTCATGTTTGGGTTTCGGTCATACAGTGTTCCAGCACCCGTCCCTCCACCAGTGCCCATCTCCCACCACCAACATCCCCAGTTCCTCTCCCCTTCCCCAGCCCACCTCCATGGCAGGTTCTTTATTTCTTTCCCTTTCTCTCTCTTTCTCTTTTCCTTCCCTTCCAGACTATGGATTACAGAACATACACAAAAAGGTTGTCATGTGTATCCTTTTGCCTCTATTTAATGCTCAGTTCTAGGTTGGCATTAGTACCCTCGACAATTATTAGCACCCTGTTCCATTTTCTGTCTTACCTAGCCTCTGACTCCCACACGTTTGTGATAATTTCCACCTTTGACAAGACCTCCTGATATACGTTTCACTTGACCTTGGATATTGGTATCATAATATGTACATATATATTTATGCCATGCAAATAAATGCAGTCATTCTGTATCTGTCGCTCTCCTTCTGGCTAATTTCGCTCAACATAATCTTCTCCATGTCCATCCATTTATAGGCAAATTTTATAACTTCATTTTTCCTAACAGCTGCATAGTATTCCATTGTGTAGATGTACCAAAGCTTCTTTATCCAGTCATCGATTTTCGGGCACTCGGGTTGCTTCCAGATTCTGGCTATTGTGAATAATGCTGCTATGAACATAAAAGTAGGGATGGTGTTTCCGCTGAGTATTTTTGGTTTCCCAGAGTAGATTCCCAGGAGTGGTATGGCTGGGTCAAATGGGAGTTCATGTTTTCTCTGTCTTTTGTGAGTAGTTAATTCTGGGGGGGAAAAGTGCACTAAAATTATTAACATATTCATTATCTTAAGGTAGTATGAGTCTGAGTCATTTTGATATTCTTTGTATATTTTCAAAATTTTCACATTGAACATCTTACTATGAAGATTCTTTTGTTATTTACACATATGCCTTTGTGTATATCTGTTTTAATAGACTTACAAAAAATTCTTAGGCTCATTGAAAAATTGAGGAGAAGGAGTACAGAAACATTAGAAATAACTCTCAGCCTGATTAGATGTAGCCTTCCACCTTATAAGTTTCCACCAGAAGAGAGGTAGATGTTACAATTGATGAACTTTTGACATATTATTATCAAAATTCATGGATTTTATTTTGCTTATGGATTTTTCTTGGTGTTACTATAATTGTATCACGTGTATCACTTGTTTTCCGTTGTTCATCAATTTGCTTGAGTGGGCACCAGTAACATCTCCATACATCCTGTCACACGCTAGTGAAGCACAAGCACATCTGCTCACTCCAAGAACTCAAAGTGCCTCAAACCATTAGTTCAGGTCACAGGAATGAAGTCTATAATTATTACTGGGTTTTGGCATATCAAATACAACACGGATAGCTTGCCAGGCTCTGCCATGTGGATAGTATACTCTCAGTAGTATGCTCTCAGTTCATGCATTTACTGATGAACCACAATGGGGAGAGATCTGCCTTTCTCTTGGGTGGAGCTCTGAAGAGCTGTGGAGTCTGGATGCTGAAAATGACTGCTCTTATGGTGTGAGGGTTCCTCTGGCTTCTTGCGAGGCTCTATTGGGATGGTGGCCAGGGCTACAACCTGCCTTCCCTCCCAAACACCTCATGATCAGCTGAGCACAGGAAGAGTTGGCAGCAGCTCTGCCCCGTGTATCTGTGTCTCTGTTTCAAGCATACCTGGGCTTGAAATAGGCTTTGCTGTAGAGTGGGATTCTGATGAGCAGAGCTTGAGATTGGTTTTTCTCTTGGATGAAGCTCTGGTGAGCTGAGGAGTCCAGATCTTGAAAATGATGGCCCTCATGGTATGGGGGTTCCTCTGACTTCTTGCAAGGCTCTATTGAGATTGCAGGACAGGGCTGGAACTGGCCTTCCCACTCGGATAACCCATGATTAGCTGAGCACAGGGAGAACTGGTAGCAGATCTGCCCTGAATAACTCTCCCTTCTATTCCCTGGAATGGTCCCCGCATCTGCACAGAGGGATGGGTAGTCCTGCTACCCTGAATGGTCCAGCGCCTGTGGACTGCAGGCTCTGGGCCTTCTGGCCTGAGGCAGAGCAGCAGGGAAGATGGCGGCCGTGGTAGAAGAGTGGTGAAGCTCTTGGGGGGAGCAGTACTACCAGGATGACATGGAGTAGTGCCACAACTACAATGCCCACCTCTCTGCCAAGTGCAACGTGCACCTGCCCTTTCTTGACTTGCAGACCGGAGTAGCCCAGAGCCACTGTTGTATATTGATGGAAAAGTGGCACCATAGCCCGGGATTAATTTCAGGGCAGCTATACTCCTACCCTGCCTGAGAGTGGCGGAAGAAGTGGCGAGCCCACCCTCCCGAGGATCCAAGGCTTTTCTTCCTATCCATTAAACCAGACACAAACCAGATCCTAAAGAAGGAGGGGCTCATCTCTCAAGATGGCAGTAGTTTAGAGGTAGCTATTCATCTTTCAGAAGTTATTTATATGCATATTTGTTATATGTATATTTGTATTTATTCACATCTATATACATAGGAATATGGTTTAAAACTTATTCCCCCAATTTTTATTTATGCATTGTGATTAACAATATTGCTGATAATGGAGTATCAGGTAAATAGTGTTCTGACTTCATAATCACAAGTGTTGGTGTTTCTCCATCAATGTCCAAAGGTCTACTGTATCCCTCCACCCTACCCACTTACAAAATTATTACTATGCTATTACTTTCTTTTGGGTCACACCTAGCTCAGGGACTATGCCTGGTTTTTCACTTAGGTGTGACTCCTAATGGTGCTTAGGGAATTGAATGGGGTTGGCTCCATGGAAGATAATTGCTTTACCCTCTGTACTCTCTCTCTGTCCCCAGAAAATTAACTTATTTTAATTTTCAATTACTATGTCACTTGGTTTACAATAATGTTAGTGCTTATAGTTTTACTATATGCAGTTCTCTCTACTACATTGTGTCCAAGATCTTCTTTATGTTACCTCTAGACTGTTTCACATGATTTTTTTTAAATCAGAAATTAAGTCTCGAGTGACTCAATATAGTTAATGCTTCAGGACAAAATTAATTTTCTCTTGTTGGTTACCCAAAAGAGAACTGATGGTTTACATTTTCACAGACTGAGGGCAGGCTGCCTCAGGTAAAGGCAAGGACAGTTGTGGATGCTGTCTTCGGGGCATCCTCATCCAGCACAGTACTGAAGGAAATGCTGTTGGCAAAGGGCAAAAGGAATCAACCAGTTCAGGGTAAGCTCTGGATCCCAAACTTATTAATACAATACAAACAGTCCCTATGGTGGTACTTTCTCCTCTCTAAAACGAGAACAAATTAACACCTTAACTAAATGTGAATCAGAAGCTTCTGAGTTTAGCTTGAGGTTCTCCCAGGAGTTGCAGAATACAATACACTTTATCAAGAGTTCTAAAATTAGTTTTTTAGTTGTTGTTTATTTAAAATAAAGACTTCAGTCTTTGGCCAACTAGTTGGCTGTTTCTCTATAGAAAAGTTTGTGCTTCCTTTGCTACCGTGGCCTTATAATATTTTTTGACATGCCCAAAATATGTATGTGAATATAAATAATAATAGAATAAGAAAAGTTGTTATTTGGTATGGGGGAATAAGACCATTTGGAACACTTTCTACAGATGGCAAATAAATAATAATTTAAATTCCATTAGAACTTAGATGAAGTGATAAATATTTGTTGAAAACAATGAATAATGTTGATTGGGCATAATGCATCTTCCATGATGTTAGGTGTCTTACATTACTTGTTATTCTTGTTGACTTTGATTTTAGGGGCCACACACAGCAGTGCACAGGCTTACGCCTGGCTCTGCACTCAGGGGTCATTACTGGTGCATTCAGGATACTGTATTTGGTGCTGGTGATTGAACGCAAGATGTCTTACACTTACTAAATCTTCTCACTCATCCTGTGCACTAATTTAATTATCCCCATTTTATTGGCAAAAAATAAACCTAGAAAATAATTCTACCACGAGTGTAGAAATCATATTTTTTATGTTAATTGTTGAGATAAAACCTTCCCTCCATTTTAGAGAACAGTAAGTAATTATGAAATCTCCAGGTATCAGCATTTAGGGATTTTTTCTTGAGAAGGGCTCAAGTAATTTGAAACTTCTTTGAATATTCTGAATATAAAACAATGAAAAGCTAAGATAACAGCAGATGATAAGGGCCATCTGAAATCTGGATAAACAGAGAATTAGCAGGACATTTCTAAGGATAGGACAGGACGGAGTGTGGAGGGGAGTTCAAGAAACACTTAGGAAGCAGAAGTGATGGGCCATCCAAATGTTATTTAAAGAGAACAGTGATGGAGAGCTAGGAGGAGCTACATAAAATCTAAATTGGTGGTTACGAGAGAATTTATTGATAGATGTAAAATCTTAAATTGCATGCATAATGTCAATCTAGCTTACAGTTTTAGGTAATGTAAACTAAGGGTGATGAATTCAGAACAGATGGCAAGAAGCAAGTTTTGCAGAGATTGAATCACAGATGCCTGTGGAATGGACAGCCTGCAGGAATAGCTCTCAGTTCACTTCCAGGGGGCTTCACAGTCCTTATCAAGGGTTTACATATGAGAGTCAGGAGTAGAAATTCCATGCTAACAACATTCCACTAGTTGTTAAGGATGCCAAGGGTAGTCTATTAACTGCTTCGATGTGATTTGCAGATTGCATTTTAGATGAAACATGGGACCCTCCTGATAGGAATATCACAACAATGACTAAAAGCAGATGTGCCATGAGGCTCTAACAGCAGTTTTCTTCAGTTTTTCTCTCCAAACATTTGTGTCTTCATTTGGAAGCATTTGGGCAAGCACTGTGTCATGCATGGAGTGTTGGGTAGCCATTGTTTGACTGATACAAGAATTGGAGGGAAAACATATTTGAGCAACTCTTCTCTTTTGTTGCCATTCATATAAAATCTCCCTACTTGGTTGTGTGATTTATAGGATTTAAAGATTATTTTTAATATGGGGCCAGGAGGATAATAAAGTCGGTAGGGCACTTGCCTGGCATGTGCCTAACCTGGGTTTGATTACCCAGCACCCCCTATGGTACCCCAAGACCTGTCCTGAGCACCATTGGGTATGACCCCAAAGCCATAAAACATTTTTTTTCCTGATGTGACATGTCACAATGACATTTGTTAATGACCTGATTGCCTCTGAAAGTTACTGTGAATGGAATCTTCTCATTTCATCTGATGTCAGAAATGTTACGGTAGTCATTTTGGGGTTCATCCCTCTTAATTTGCTGTGGTTTCATCTGTGCTCTGAGTGAAGGGAATTGTGCAATGCCAGGATATTGCCTCTGGTCGCTGTTGCTGCCCTCACTCTGTTCAGTCACACATTTACAGATGTCTTGTTACAATTGTTCTAAAGTTCTCTTTGGCCATGTAATGGCCCTCTCTGTGTTCCCTCGGACACTCAGTGTGATAAATATTATACTTGGTGCTGATATTACGGAACTCCTGAGAGCTTTGTGGGAGTTTGTACCTGTTTCCTGGTCACTCTAAGAACAAAATGGAAAGTTTGCTCCAACCCATTACATATTTTTCCAAATTGGTGACGAATATGCCATCTTTACATTCCTTGAATTTTAGGCAATGAACTCTCAAAACCAGGAGTTGACTCCCATTTTCTTTTATTTTGTGGTCTCATGTCTTCCTCGAGGCACTGAAAAATGACTTGATCAGAGTTTACATTACTAGAGAAGCCATAGACTAAGATCATACAACAGAATCCCTTTCCTCTCACGTCTCCACAGTGTAATTTCAGTTAATTCTTGCTGTAGCAACAACAGGTAGAAATTTCTGCTGTCTTAGGTACAAATACATAATCACCCTTGTATGTGTTTGACTTACACAAGCTGCGGAACTGGCACCAAAGTATTTATGCCTGAATGTGTCTCCACTAATGTCCTTCCCCTTACACTGCACTGGAGCGTAGCAGGAATTTTACACTTTGTCTCTAGTGGTAAGAGACATAATTCAGAGTGCTGGAGTACTTGTCTTGCATGTTTTGTGCAAGCTACCAAGTTTGATCCTTGGCACAGCATGACTCCCCAGTGTCCACAGGGGGTGAACCTAAGGATCTTCAGCATTGCTGGACCTAAGCAGCACTGTATCCCTTCCCTGAGCATCAGCCCCGAGCTTAGAGACACTGCCCCCACTGCCCCAATCCAAAAAGAGAAAAAGAAATGAAAATAGTTGACTTTAAAATCTCTTCTGGTTTTTGTAAACTGGCCTTTGTAGATTCATCGCCTTCCTACTCCTATGGGTTGTAATGATTTTATAACTTACAGAACTCTATTATGAAATAGAAAATGAAAAATGTAAATTAAACAACTCTACACTTTTGTTTACCCATGGAACTAATAGTCTCTGGTTCATCAGTGAGAAGCAGAGTGCTGAGCAAGCCTACCTACTTTAGGAGGTAGGTCCTAGCATTGAAAGTGAGTTGAAATATTGAAACAAAGACAAGGACATTCTAAGGGATTCACTGACCATTAATGTACCATTAATAGTTAAGACAATATATGAGCAATGTGGTTGTTACATCAAGGGATTCTGGGAAAAGGTAGGCTTCACATATAAAGCAATATTTGAGTTGGTTCTTATATGTGAAAAAATTTGGACATGTGACGGAAAGTTTTCCAACTTTTCCTGTTACTGCCTAAGAGGCAGGAGCACCAAGTAGAATGTCTACTTTTCCTGGGCTGATCAATAGGTTGACAGATAATCACAGAGAGAATGAACGGAAGTAGTTGTATAGAAGTCTCTAAGTGTCATGTGGGATCTGTGAAGAATATTTTCTGTATTGCTCTAAAGAGTTTGGACATTTGTCCTAAGTGGCAAAAAATAGTCAAAGGTTTCTAAAGATTTAGTTTTATGATTTAATATGTTGACCTAAAGTCAGCATATTTGATAATTTTATATATAATTTTTAGAGGAAGGAATAAAGTGCTTATATCTCTTTGGTTAAACCTTACCATGTTTATTTAGATATTTGAGTCTCTTGCCAATATTATTCATGTTTTAATCATGGGAAAGAGGAAGTTGATTTGTTGGTGTGAGGCTGAGGTAGACCTCTTGGGATGTCTGCTGGAGACTCTGTGTTCATTAGACCAGAACTGTTAGTTCTTCAGTTCCTTTTATAGTGTTTGCTATGTTTGTCATTGGATAATAATAGATGTGCCAGAGTAAATATGTTTAACTCTTCCAGTCATAGAATATAGTGACAAGTTTTTAAAGATGATGTATACCTTTCTTGTGAAGTCTAAGCTTGTTACCAAAGCCTGGCCTTTGACTCCATATATTCACATAAAGGATGAAATACAACCAGTAAACTTTTGATTTGGTCTTCCTGGAAAGACTTTTTAAGTTTCTTTGTCTTATTTAGAGAAGCAAGAACAGTGAGTCTGTTCTGGAGGATAGTGACAAGTAAATCTGATTTGTTCGTGAAACGAGCAGAGAAAGAAAACAAAATTACATGCAAAAATTGATCAGTCTCCATCTCATCATTGGAATATAGAAATGTGTTCCCTGACTCCAAACTGCATAAATTTGTGCATTTCTGTATTGATTTATTCATTTGATTGATTTATCAAATAAAATTAGCCATACACTGTGTATTTTATTGGAAAGACTCAATATAATCGAACCCTATAATCACACTTGTATTATGGGGTACAGAAACCAGCTAATCAACAACAGTTTCTCACTTCTGATCTGTATAAATTCGACATTAGGCACTATGAAGGCAGACAAATATTTATCGAGCAAGGGAGATAAAATGGAATGAAAATATGTACATTAACAGTTCATTAATCACAATTGGAGAAACTGAGTCAATATGATATTTAAGAATTCAGAGTAGGAGAGCTTCAGGGCTGGTGAGATGGTATAGTGGGTGAGGTGCTTTCTTTGTGTCAATACCTGGTTTGATCCCTGGTACCCTATGATCCCCTGAGTACCACTAGAAATGATCCATAAATTAAGAGCTAGAATATCTGAGCACAGCTACGTGTGGGCAAAAAATCAAGCCAAAAAATTAAGCAAAAGAGGGGAGCTCTCTCCTGACTTGATAGTTGATTATGGAATGCCTATGATGGAGGTAGTATAAAATGATATTTTAGTATGACTTCACAGCTTTGTCATACCTATCAATATTATCTCATGAATCCAATCCACTGTTTAAATGGTGGTCTGAAATGGTTAAAATATAAGGAATATTTTAATTTGTTATACTTTGGTTATTAAATGAAGACAATTCCCCATAAGTTATTCTAGTGATGAGAAAATTAGTTATGGGATAAGCATAGTCCATTAATTATTTCATGTACCTGAAGACCTCCAGGGAATGCCTTGGTTTCACAACATAGCCCCAGAGCATTCAATTTTGCATTTGATTCCCCACGTTTGCCGTGATGAGTAAAATTGGATGACTCTCTGTTGACTATGCATCTGAAGCAGCTACTGTGCGTTATTTCCCTAGAGTACACGATTGTACAACATCCTGCTTTTAGTCAAATTATGTCTCTTTTTCCCTAAAGATTTTCACATGTGAGTAGATTAGATAAACTATAAGAGTTCATAGTGACAGACCTCTGGGAATTGAGAAATATCCCTGTATTGCATTAAAGATTATTTTTAATTATAGGATATTTCAAATATGCAGGAAAGCATGGAAAATAATTTAGTAAAGGCCACACACCCTGCACCCAGATTTAACAGATGTTAATATTTTCTTTATATATTTTTGCTTTATATTTCTCTCTCTCCCCTTAAAGGAATAGAATAATTATCATTATAGTTAAAGGACCCAATTCCATTTTTTTTCTTTCTTTCTGGTTTTCAGTAGTTGCTGTTCTGTAGTGTGCTACTATAATTACCCAAATATGTAAATGCCTTTGTGCATATCAAGAAACAAAATGCACATTTTTCTGTGTGCTTTATGATTTTACCTAAGTAATATCTGAGTGTACATATCAATGCATTTTTCTTTTGCAGTTGGTAGTTGTGTTTATGAGGAAACTATTTTGATGCTCACAGTTCAGGAGTAATTGTGTCTGTCTCTCTTCCTGCATATCATCGAATTGCTCAAGCAGGCACCAGTAACATTTCAATATGTCCTGTCACATGTGAGATAGCCCAAGGGCATCATCCTGTTCCAGGAACATAAAGAGCCTCAAATCATTCCATCAGGTCATGGGAATAAGCTCTATAATTAATTGTTACTGGTATTTGGCATGTCAAATATGACACGGGTAACTTGCCAGGCCCCTGCCATGCATGGGATACTCTAGTAGTCACCTCTAAACTCAAGCAATTATTGATGAACCACGTGAGCCGGGCTGTGATCAGCTCTTCTGCTGGGTGGAGCTCTGAGGAGAGGGGAGTCCGGATGTAGAAAATGGAGGCCCTCATGGAGTAGGGGGTCATCTGGCTTGTTGCAAGGCTCTGCTGGGGTGGCGGGCCAGGGCTAGAACCCGCCATACCTCCCCGGATGCCTCGTGATCAGCTGGGCACAGGGAGAGCCAGTAGCAGCTCTGACTCATGTGTGTGAGTCTCTGGATCGGCATACCTGGGCTGGCCCTGAAAAGGACTGCTGTAGGTGGGTCACTGATGAGCCGGACGGGCTCTGATCAGCTCTTCACAAGACACTGTTGTCAATAATCATCAGATTGGCTGGTGAAATCCCCAAAACTCCACGGCTCTGCAAAAGCGCTTTCTTACAAAGCTCCCCTGATTGTAGTAATTTCCTGCGGAGAAGCAGAGCTGGGACAGCTGGTGTCTCAGGCGGCTCAAGCCCATCACAGTGGGAGCGAAGAACATGGCTTCATCTTTGGGGTGCGCGATGACCAGCAGGGTCTGACTCTCGCCTCCCCACAGGCCAGTGGGCTCCTGACTCCTGATTCGCTCCGAGGAGCCCCAAACCCAAAGGAAGCCTCCCAGCACGGCCACTGCTGCGCCAAACATAGGATCTCGGCCACGGCCATGCTCCGCCCAACAACTCTCACAGTTCAGGATTATCTTCTTTTAATTGCTGTGTCCCATTTTCTTTTATGACTCCATCATGGCTGATTTAGGATCTTTTCCATTTGTTTTCTGTCACAAAAGCAGCCTCTGCACTAGTGCCTAATCCTAAAGGGGAAGGGGAGAGTAGAATTTCTTCCCCGTTATTCAGTGTAGTTTCTTCTGCTGAGTCAGCAACATAAGGGTGACTCCAGGAGAGAGTTCACCCTGGAGTTAGCCTTCTGACTAACCCTTCTGAGTGGCTCCACATGCCAGTAGGGTGATTCTTCCCAGATAGGGAACTTAGGAATGAAGACTACTTCTTCTGTTCAAATTAATTAATGTTTTTAGTCACCATGCAATTACAAAGTTATTTATGATTAGGTTTCAGGCATAAAATTTTACAATATTAATCTTTACACTGGTGTCCACTTCCCTCCACCTATGATTTCCCACCCCATTTGCTTCACTCCACCAGTCTGCTCCTATGAGATGCTCTCTCCTATTCATTTCCTTATATGTCACTTGTCACTTGTCTTCCCGTTGTCCATCAATTTGCTCGAGCAGGTGCCAGTAACTTCTCCATTCATTGGGAATGAGATCCATTATTGTTACTGCTTTTGGCATATCTCCCAGGGCGGCCCCCTGGGAGAACCCAGAGCCACTGCAGTATATATATATACATACTGGTTAAGCCAGTATATACCAATATACCAGTATATATATATATATATATATATATATATATATATATATATATATATATATACTGGTTAAGCCAGTATATACCAGTATATATATACTGGTTATATATACTGGTTATATATACATTATATATTATGTATATAATATATACTGGTTAGTATATATACTAATATGTGTATATTGTTTCATATATAACACTTACCACCTTTCAGTATCACTTCCTCCCTCTCACTTGAATGCTTCCTTCTACAATAGATATGACCCTCCCTTTTCTACTCCCCAGCTCCCTTAAGTGTCATTTTCCTACTGAACACTTCTCATGTTCTATGTTTCTATTATCTTTGGGTATTTATTATTCCACCATTATGTTTCTTTATATCTTGAATATGAGAGAGATCATTTGTCTGCTCTCACTGCCTCTGACTAACATCCACTCAGCATGATATTCTCTAGGTCCCTCCGTGTAGCAGAATATTACATGACTTCATCTTTTCTTTCTAATATTCCTGTGTGTATATGTACCATAGTTTCTTTATTCAGTAACCTATTCTTGAACATTTAAGTAGTTGCCAGAGTTGGCTATTGTGGATTGTGCTGTGAGGAGAATAGGTGTGTAAAATTTTTTCGATATTTTGGTTTAGGGCCTTTGAGGCATATTTCAGGAAGTAGAGTTGCTGGGTCAAATGGAAGCTCAATGCCAAGATTTTTCAGGAATGTCCATAAGGCTTAACCAGTTGACATTGCCATATGCAGTGAATAAGTGAATAAGAGAGTCCTTCTTTGTGTGTCACCAACTTCCCATGGATTCTTGAGGGTGTGCAGTCCACGGAAAAACAGAAAGAACATTGAAGAGACAAGTTTACTCTTCTAATAGAACTGGGTTGAAATTGGCACAAGCCTGCCCTGAGCTTCCCAAGAGTATAACTGATGGAATGTTATTCATTGTTGTTTGGGTAGTTATCTGTTTGGGCTGTATGGAATCTCCAACACTATTGGCATCCGTTTGGTTCCCTGACCACATACAGGGCTTACTACAGTCATCTCTGGCCAATGAACAAAGAAGCATGACCACCGTTCTAGAAAATGTAAGGCTTTAATTCTTCACTCCAACTCACTCCACACACACCACACCATACTCAAAACTGCCTGAGATATATATAGTTTTCAAAGGCTGGGGGCAGTTATTCACAAAAGGTAAAAAGGCTCTTTTATTGCAAAAAACAAAGAGGTAAAAAAATGCTTCCTCCTACCCAGTACAAAAACCATCAGAGGCTCCCCCAGGCTTTCTGGGACTAGTGTAGACTCCCTGCACATTATTTCCTCTCATCTTAGGCTGGTAAACAATTATTACAATAATATTTCTGTTATTTTTGTATAAACATGGAAAGAGAGACACACGTTTATCTACACCTGGGAAGAGGGTGAACTTTCCTGGGGAGATCTACAGCCCAGACTGCATTTCTCTTACTAGAATGATCATTCAAATTCCTTCAGGGTCTTAATGATCCATTTTTTATCTTTAGGTAAGAACAGAGCTTGTTCTGTGACCTTGCTCTTTTATCTTAGGTGTAGAACAGAGCTTGCTCTTAAGGTCTTGTTCTCAACATTGCAGAGGACTAGTTGTCTTATCTTGAAGCCAGGGTGATCCCATTTCCTGGTTGCACCCAATTTGGGACCCTCCTTTTTGGGTTGTGAAAAATTAGAATCAATATAAAGGCAACTGAGGTATTTAGTTAGGAAATATGTTGGAAGCCCAGGACTAATTCACCAATGCATAGCTTTAACTGTCTTCCTGAGTCTATACAAAAGAACATCACACCAACACAAGAATATGCAAAGGGCATAAAGTAAAAAGAAAAGCAACATTGTATTTATTTATTTATATATTTATTTATATATTTATTTATATATTTATTTATTTATTTATTTATTTATTTTAGTGTAAGGACCAGGCTTTTATTTATTTCTATTTTATTTTTTTCTTCTCCTCCCCTCCCTTCCCCTCTCCTCCTCTCCTCTCTCCCTCTCCTCCCTCCTCTCCTCCCTCCCCCTCCCCTCCCCTCCCTCCTCCTCCTCTCCTCCTCTCCTCTCTCCTCTCCTCTCCTCTCCTCTCCTCTCCTCCTCTCCTCTCCTCTCCTCTCCTCTCCTCTCCCTCTCCTCTCCTCTCCTCTCCTCTCCTCTCCTCCTCTCTCTCCTCTCCTCTCCTCCCCTTTTCTTTTCCTTACCAAAGAAATAGGAGGATTGGAAACTCCTCAGTGGACACTGATTTGAAATTTCAGCTTCATTTTTTCTTGAATATTAAGTCAGCTGTTTTTCTCATTGCTTGTGGTTTGCTCCAGTGATCTTGGTTGCCTATTCTGCTTTTTCATGTGGGTCTCTATGAGTCTGAGTGGAGTGGAATAGCTCCAAGTGGAAAAATAATTAGGGGAAATCTGGTGTTTATGAAGTCCTGAGGCATGGCTCTAAAAAGGCACTTCCTCTCTGCCCTTCAAATTGTTGGTGAAGGCAAGTGTTCTTGTTCTTCACCTGCTTAATGGAAAGTAGCTTCTTGGACAGGACAGGGGCTCAAAAATAAAGCAGAGACAAAAATTCACTATAGGAGCCAGAGAGATAGTACAGGGAAAGGTGCTTTCCTGCATGGTGTCAGCTCTAGTTCAATCCCTGGCACCACCTGTAGATGCCTTAGCATTGTTAGTGATCCCTGGTTCTTTACAACCAGAAGTAAGTTTTAGAGTTGCATCTGGTGTGGCCCCAAAAAACTAGCAGCAAAAGAAAAATGAAAATAAAAGAAATTTAGTTTAGGTAGAGGCTGCAGGAAAGAGACAACCCATGTACCGTGGAGGACATTTCTCCCAGGATCTTGCGCTCCTTCATCACTTCATTGATCTATTCATTGACAACTTAGAGGTCTCCGAAGAAACACCATCCCTTATTCATTCCCCTTTTCTGTGACTCATAAGCACCAACTCACAGAACTATTTCCCCCTCTAATGTCAGTGCTAGGAGGGATCTCTGCTTCTGGTCCTGCATTCTTTGAGGCCAGAGCACTGCATGGATTTACTAATGCAAGTTACTGAGGGAGTTCTTGTAAATCTGATGCTCTTAAACATTCATGGAATGTTACTTTTCTCTACAGAACATGCCCCATTTGAGGTACATTTTCTTGTACACTTTACAGCTTGAAGTTCTCTCTATCTCTGTTCATTCAGCTCTGTATCATTTTCTAAAATATAGCATCAGCTTTTAGTGGAACTTAGTTTTTCCATAAGAGTGAACCACAAGGGTCTCTGATTAAATTGAGCACAAATTTCACAGCACAAGCAGAACCCTCTTTAATCTGCAGTTTTCTTACTCATGAGAGTGGTGGGTGCACATTTCTGCCGTCCTGTCCTGTTCCATGGGCTTCCCCTTGACACAGGAGGCATTTCCTCTAGTTGATTCTGAAAAGATGCAAGTCTCATAAGTAGTTGTCAGCAGAAATGGGTGTTGTATATCGTGAACGACATTTGTTACCAATAAAATAAGATATGAGTGGAAAGAGGCATATATTCTTGGTAGAAGAAAGTATATCACATTTTTACAGTCACATCTGTCTTGAGAAATATCTACTTCAATTATTCAATATATGCAAAGGGAGCATTATGTCTGCTTTGTGTTTTTAATTCTCTCCTCATTTGTCAGTGTTTTTCCCGCCTGTTTTACCTTTTTATTTTAGCTTTGCACTTCACTTTATCCTCCCCTCTTGTCTTCTGCTTGCGACGTATTAACCAAGTAATCCATCTCTACCAAGCTGGCAGGACTTTCACCACAAATCCAGCAACTTCTCTGACCAACTATAAAGCAAACCTCTTTGAGAAGCCTCAGCAGGGTGACTGGTTGCATAAAGTAGATTATGTCTGTCTGGAGTAGCCTGGAAATAGTTGTATTCCATTTATTACCTGTCTTTGAAATGAAAATATCAAGATAGTTTATCTTTGTAATGTTCCTCTCCTGACTCTCAGGTTGAAAACTTAATAGTATCATGAATTCAGTTTAAAACAACACACTATTTATTCAAGACACTCTCTCCAATGGTACTCCTCGGAAATTTTGTTTTATTTTTGCTCAGTTTTGTTTTATTTTTTCTTCTCATACTAGGTTATTGAGGCCAAAGTTTATTTTGGACTGAGTGCAAGAGGTAGTGGGAAGGGAAGTTTGTGTGAGGAGATGGATAAAAAAGAGAAAAAAGAAGAGAAAGAGAAGATACTTAAAAGGATTTTTATCCAAAATAAGCTCTACATGAAAGTGTTTCAGAAATGTGACTGATTTTTTTATTTTAGTCTTTAATTTTTCAGATATTTACTAGTTGAATGGTGGACTCGCTCCTCACCTTGATGATTTTACTTTATATTCTCTAACACTAAGACTTAATGATAGATATTTTAAGGGTGTTTACTTGTTTATTTTCTCTAAGATGAGTGGTCATAATTGTAAGGAAAAGTTGAGTTGATTTTTTTTACAATTATATCTATATTAATACCATATTCTCATCTGGGGTGGGGGCAGAACTTACTCCTCTTCTTATGGATTATAGATGGTATCTGAAACAATTGTTATAGCTGTATTTAGGTGACTACACAGCTCCTACAGCCCAGTTCTTCTTCTTCTTCTTCTTCTTCTTCTTCTTCTTCTTCTTCTTCTTCTTCTTCTTCTTCTTCTTCTTCTTCTTCTTCTTCTTCTTCTTCCTTCTTCCTTCTTCCTTCTTCCTTCTTCCTTCTTCCTTCTTCCTTCTTCCTTCTTCCTTCTTCCTTCTTCCTTCTTCCTTCTTCCGTCTTCCGTCTTCCTTCTTCCCTTCCTTCTTCCTTCTTCCTTCTTCCTTCTTCCTTCTTCCTTCTTCCTTCTTCCTTCTTCCTTCTTCTCCTCCTCCTCTCCCCCTCCCCCTCCCCTCTCCCTCCCTCTCCCTCTCCCTCTCCCTCTCCTTCTCCCTCTCTCCTCCTCCTCCTCCTCCTTCCTCCTCCTCCTCCTCTTCCTCCTTCTCCTCCTCCTCCTTCTCCTCCTTCTCCCCCTTCTCCTCCTCCTCCTCTCCCCTCCCCTTCCCCCTCTCCCCCTCTCCCTCTCTGCCCCCCTCTCCCCCCTCCTCCATCTCCTCTGTCTCCTCCTCCTCCTTCTCCTCCTCCTTCTCCTCCTTCTCCTCCTCCTTCTCCTCCTTCCTCCTCCCTCCTTCCTCCTTTTCTTCTTTTCTTCTTCTTTTCTTCTTCCTTTCTTCTTCCTTTCTTCTTCCTTTCTTCTTCTTTCTTCTTTTTTCTTGCTTTTTGAGTCACACCTGGCAATGCTCAGGGGTTACTCCTGGCTCTACACTCAGGATTTATTCCTGGCAGTTCTTGGGGGACCATATGGGATGCTGGGGAATCAAACCCAGGTCGGCTGCATGGAAGGCAAACATCTTACCCGCTGTGTTATATCTCTGGACCCTTACAACCCAGTTACGATGGGCCTACAGTTAGTAGCATGGTATTAAAATGTCGGAGCTATTTTTTGTTTGTTTTTTGCACACATAGCAGTGCTCAGGGTTAACCCTATGTTTGTGGTCAGGGATCACTTTACTAGTGCTCTGGTGGACCATATGCACTGCTGGAGACCAAACCAGAGTTGACATGTGTAAGGAAAGTGCTCTATCCACTGATTGACCCTAACCTAACTCAGCAGTAAAAGGTAAAGGCAGGTGTAGAAAAGATATAGAAAATTGAGAACAAATTTTGGAAGGCACAGAAAACTCAATATCCTTAGCTATGTATGTCATTGGTTTTCACTGCTCAGAAAAACTACCAGTAAATAAGGATAATTGTTTTAACTTTTCATTTTGTTTTCCCCATGAAAAAGGGGAATGTAATACCCAGAGAAGTAGTTAAGTGATATGCTAAGCCACTTGATTTAGTAAAAGGTAATAAACCCCATCATTGTCCCTCCACTCCCCTAAATTTGGAGCAGAGAGATCCATTGAGGAATCAGACCAGATAGCTTGAAAGCTGAAGTAGAAATTTTCATTTGTAGAGGTATATACACCAGGAAGAACAAATGATCATGCATTTGATTTCACTTAAAGTGCTTGGAAAATTCATTTATATCCAAATGTTTTGTTTGGGAAAATAATACCATTTTCCCTTTATATGTTTTTTTAATATAGTTAATAAACTTGCCAGTCACAGAGACTGATATATTATGTAAAAGTTCTAGACAGACAGCATGTTGTCATTAGTCACAATTGAGTAAATAAGCAATAAATGCACAGACTAAGGACTTTAGCTAGAAAAAAATAAGTTCTTAACTGGAAGTTTGTTGGAAATATGTCTTGTCAAACATGTTAGATCATCTACATTGAACACGAAATAGATTTTCATTCATTGAAATAATTTAGTAGTTTCTTCTTAAAGATCTCTATAATAATTTGTTCTTATGAACAAAGATTTTTTAAGTCAAAATTATTTATAATCAGAAATCAATGAGTAGGATAAACGTTTCTTTGAAAATTCAGTCTCTTTGGGCAAGTACAATATTTTTTGAGCTTCCCAAGTGATGCTCTGAACCCACCTGGGCTACTCAGTAAGTCACAGTAACCAGACTGGGTGATTCAATGGTCAAACTTGAGGATACAGAGTTGCTTAGACCCCTGTATACCAGGACCACCACACTTACCTGGAAGTACCTGGGGCCTTTCGGGTAAACATCTAGCCATTTCAGGCCAGGGATGGGTACTACTGAAACCAAGATTGGCACTTGATTTGTGGCACGTGCAAAGTATACACCCTAACCACTAAGTTACTATTTCTTGATAGGGTTTTGATCGGATATTCAACCTTAGTCTAAAATTCTTAATCTTAAAGTTAAGATGGTCCTCACTTTTTACATGTTTGAGAGAGAGAGAGGGAGAGAGAGAGAGAGGGAGAGAAGAGGAAAAATGTCTGCCATGAAGACAGTCTGGTGGAGGGGAGAGGGAATAAGGGGACATTGGTGGTGTGAAATGTTCACTGGTAGAGAGATGGGTGCTGGAACACTGTATGACTGAAACCGAATTATGGACATCTTTGTAATTGTACAGCTCACAATGGCATAATGAAATAAAATTTAAAAAATTAAAAATAGGGGCCGGAGTGATAGCTGAGTATGTAGGACATTTGCCTTGCATGTGGCCGCCCGTGCCGGCCTGAGTTCAATCCCCCAGCATCCCATATGGTCCCCCGAGCACCGCCAGGAGTAATTCCTAAGTGCAGAGCAAGAGAAACCCCTGAGCATTGCTGGGTGTGACCCAAAAAAGCAAAAAAAAAATTATAGCAAAATAACCTAAGTATTTGGTAATCTGAAAAAAGTTGGATATAGTTTTTATTTTATTTTTTAATATTTTACACATAATTATTTTGGACAGCTTGACCCACTTTAGTTTTAGAGATTTCTCCTAAATATGTATATTATTTTTTCTTTAAAAAAGCAACCTTTAACACAGAAATCAATCTGTAATAAATACTGAAAACTGAGTTCAGAACTAATTAGAACCATGGGTCTGTTATTTTAAACCTGTTCACATTCAGTTGTTTTTTTTTCTTTATAAAATTCAGTTGCCTATACTTAATTACCAAGGATTGTTTTAAAACATTAAAATTCTGATTTCTGTTGAGATACTAATACACTAAGCCCAGATACCCAGCATGGCTCCAAGTATGGCCCCCAAACCAGAGTTTGTGTCACCTGAGAAATTTGTTAGTCATGCATGTTTATTTAGGGAGAGACACACTCAGCTGTGCTTAGTGTTTACTCCTAGCTCTGTGCCCATGATCACTCTGGGAGACTATTAGGGATGCTGGGGATTGAGTCCAGATTGGCCACATACAAGGCAAACACCCTTTTCACTGTACTATCACTTCTGGCCCTAGTAATGCATATTCATATGTCTCACACCAGACCTAGTGAATCAGAAACTCTGGATTTATGGCCTGGCAAGCAAACTGTTTCTCCTTGATTCAGAGTGTGAGAAGTATTGCTTTACAGCGTGCCACTCACCTTACGTCAGAAATCTCCCCTTTGCTGCACTTGTCATAGACTTCTTCCTTTTATTGAGCCACGTTTTATCTTTCTGTCACTTTTACCACTGTTGACTTTTCTCTTCTGTGTTCTTTTTGGACTTATTAGCTGAGAAAAGCAATGTCCTCCTGGACTCTAGCAATTTTTACAAATGGCAACAATTTGTGGTGACAAGCCCTCACGACCTGAGACTGAAAGAGCCCTTGTCACTCTTTGATGCTGTCTTTGTCAGTCTCTGTCTGTTGAGCACATCCTTAATGAACAAGCAAAACACCTCAGTTCTGCTTTCAGAACTATGCAATCATAAGCAGCTTCAGAAAGAATGCAAATCTTATTTTGACATTTCTTCCACCATTGATTAGATCATTTCAGATCTGTTTTATTATTTTGTGTTATAGTGTGAGTGATTTCTTGAGATTGCTCTCCATTGGTGTTTCCTCCTTGAGGGAAAATTCATAGTAGAGGAGCTAACTGTTACAATATGAAACCAATATTCTTGTGAGATTTGTAAATTAAAATTTCTTTCCAACTTTTGTTTAATATATTCAGTGTCACCTTGTAAGGCAACTGAGATAATTTTGTGTATCCTATCAATTTGTTTCTTGTTTGACATCTGTGTTTGTTTATATAGCTTTCAGAAGTGGAAAATTTTGTCACCAATTAATGTTGATGGTTTTGAGTTAGAAAAGAGTATGCTTATAAATGAAAGTTTTTGTTGTTTTTATACTTTAAAGTTATGTTGTAGCTGAGTGTACTACAAATAAATATTCACTGACTTTATTGAAAACTTCTATTAGGTAATATAATCACAGCTTTCAAAAAGTAGGGTTCAAATACAATTTTCACTCAGAGGTAATTCATCTGCCATTAAACAGGGAACAGTTGAGAATACATTAATGGAAGGACTTCAAGTAATTGACTAGGTGTACAGTGTAAAGGTGAAATATTGCAAGGGAGATAACTGCTGACATAACTTGCTTGTGTGTTCAGTGACCTTTAACAAATTCATTTTTAGACTATTGCACATTAAAATAAGAATATTTCCATTTTTCAGTCTTCCAGGTTAGCTAAGAAATCATCTAGTCACTTTACTGAAAATATTTGGTAATCTTATGGTGAAATTTAGTAGAATTTTCCCCCAGAACTTCCCAATGAGTTTTGATATTTAAGTGGGTTTGGCATCCTCTGTGCTAAACCACAAGTGGTCCTTCTCTAGGAAAATCCAGAAGAAAAAAATACTCAGTTCATAGTCACAGAAAATGTTGTGTTTCTCCAAAGCATCTATGGTTTTGCTCTTGTGGATATTGAAAATCATTTCCGATATGTCTGTTTTTGGACCATTCCCAAAGTGTTCTGTTGTCTCTTGCTCAGCCTGGACCTCCAACATGCAAATTATCCTACCAGCCCTTTGATTTTCTGGTCTTTCAAATGCTTTGAATTGTTTCTTATTTGAATTTTGAGAGTAATCTCAGTTGCAAATTTAAACTCCAATACCTATTTTGTTGTTTATATGACCATTTATACGGTCATCGAAGCCCTAGCCAACAGGGCGTTCAAACCCAATACATCAAGAACCTTCGTGAGCTGTATTATGGATTCACCACCAGGATCTCACCATTCTACAAGGGAAGAGATAATTGATGTCAAAAGAGGAGTTCTGCTGGGTGATACCATTTCACCAAAACTCTTCAGCGCCACCCTAGAGAACATCATGTGACACTTAGAATGGGAAGGAATGGGAGTGAAGATAGACAGTCGGCAGCTACAACATCTCCGCTTTGCTGATGACCTTGTTCTCATAACACCAAACATTAGCCAAGTGGCACAAATGCGGCTGACCTCAACCAAGAATGTGGAAAGATAAATCTACAGCTGAATCTCAACAATATGAAAATAATCTCAACAAAATGAAAAATGAAATAGTTGCAGAGGCCCCATTCACTCTCAACAGAACAAACATCTCTGAATGTAGCACTTATGTATACCTAGGCCGATAACTCAACATGATGAACGACTTAAGACCTGAACTGCACAGGAGGAAGAGAGTGGCTAGGAATGCCTTCAAGAGCATCCAAGAAATACCTAAAAGGACAAAGAACCTCCAGCTCCAGGCACATCTCTTTGACTCCACCATTCTCCCTGCATTAACATATGCATCAGAGACCTGGGCCCTACAAAAGCAGGATGAGAATGCAATTTGGGTCTCCCAAAGAGGAATCAAAAGAGCTATGCTTGGAATATCATGCCTCACTCAAGTGAGAGAAGGAATCCAAAGTTCCAACCTCTATTGACCATCCAGAGTCAGGGACACAGATGGGCTGGACATGTAACGCAATTTGGAGATGACGACTGGACTAGAGCCTTTACCAATTGGATCCCATGGGATGTCAAAGATCACGTGACCACCCACCTACAAGATGGTCAGACTTCATCAAGACCCGTAATGAATGGTTTGAGGCTCTTTGTATTCCTAGAGCAAAGCATGTGCCATTGGGCTACACTGGCACATGATAGGGTCCAATGGAAATGTTACTGGCGCCCACTTGAGCAAATTGACGAATAACGGGATGTCAAGTAATCAAGTGATCAGATGAGCATTTAAGTTTTTTTTTAAGACTGTATCTTGTAGGTTGGCGGCCACTTGATCTTTTGACATCCTGTCGGATCCAGTCGGTAATGGCTCTAGTCCAGTGGTTGTCTGCAAATCACATTACATGTCCAGACCATCTGATTTTTGATGCCTTGGCAAATGAGACAGCATCCCTGATTCTGGATTAGCTATGGAGGTCAGAACTCCGGATTCCTTCTCTCATTTGAGTGAGGCGTAATATTCCAAGCATAGCTCTTTCAATTCCTCTCTGGGAGACCCGAATAGCATTCTCATCCTGCTTTTGTAGGGCCCAGGTCTCTGAGGCATATGTTAATGCAGGGAGAACAGTGGAGTCAAAGAGATGTTCCCGGAGCCGGAGGTTCTTTTGTCTTTTTAGCTATTTGTTCAATGCCTTTGAAGGCATTCCGTGCTGCCTCTCTTCCTCCTGCGCAGCTCAGGTTTTAGGTTGTTCATCATGTTGATGTCTCGACCTAGGTACACATTGTAACTGCCACATTCAGAGATGTTTGTTCCATTGAGAGTGAATGGGGCCTCTGGAACTAGTTCATTTTTCATAAATATCATGTCAAAAGATCACGTGGCCGCCCACCTACAAGATGGTCAGACTTCCTTGTCAAGACCCGGAAGGAACGGTTTGAGGTTCTTCATATTCCTGAATCAATCAGATACCATTGGGCTACATTGGCACGTGATAGGATCAAATGGAAATGTTACTGGCGCCCGCTCAAGCAAATCGATGAATAACAGGATTCAAGTGATCAAGTGATAAGACTGTATATTATTTGTCTTAGGGGGCAACATTGCCACAACACACTGATGATGTCACAGTCCAGGGTGTGTGTTCCTGGTAGCCTCTGTACCATCAATATGAGACTCCTGGTTGCAAGGGTCCAAGCACTGCTGGAGGGACCCTATGCCCTAAGCACTGCTGCATGTGGAACCAATAAAAATATTTAAGTTATGAATACCTTTTTGTATAAGTCATAATAGTATAAATAAACATGATAGAAAAATAGCATTAAGTCATAAATAAAATTATTGGAGCCAGTTTAGGAATATTAGTAATCTTAAAATAACTATGAGTATTTTTGAACTTGGTATTTTTTTCACTTTTGCTGTGCTTGTGTATGGGGTTTGTGTTTGGGGGAGAGGGATATCCTGGTATAACCCAGTTTAACACATAGAGACATATGTTATTTCTCATTCCACAACCCTAAATATAATGCTTCCATGAAAGTAAACCAAAATTAGGAAAAAAAACTATGATTATACAGTATATGGAATTTTATATCTACAAACTCTTTAGATTGAACATGGGTTGGCCACGTGCAAGGCAAATGCCTTACCTGCTGTGCTATAGCTCCTGCCCCTTCATGCAATTCTTAAGAAAATTAGGCTTATAAGCATTTATAAATTATGTATTTGAGTAATAGCATAGTGGGTAGGGCATTTGCCTTTTACACAGCCAACCCTGGTTTGATCCCAGGCATCCCATATGGTCCCTGGAGCACCGCCAGGAATAATTACTTAGTGTAGAGCCAGGAAAACCCCCTGAGAATCACTGGGTATGACTCAAAAAACAAACAAATAAATTTAAAAAATATGAGAGCCAGAGTTATGACTCAGTAATAAAATCTAGTGCCATGTATGAGGCCTTGGGTTTATCTCTCCCTTTTATTTTGTTATCAGTCCTAGTGGTGTTTGAGGGACTACATACGTTTCAAGCACTCAATCCTCAGTCGGCTGCATGCAAAGCCAGCTCCCTACCCATAATACTATCTTTTTGGCCCTTTTTCTGTGTTTTCTAATATACCTTGTTATTTGATCACTAAATAGCACTTGAGGTGTTGCAGGTGTGGCTTGTGTGCCCGGGTGCATAGGCAGGTGGCAAAAGGAGACAGGTTTATCTACACCCAGGCTCTGCCTCGTGGTTCCTGGATGGTTGATGGTCTGACATAGAAAAGACTGGGCCCCTGGGATGAAACCAGAGCCACGGCAGAGCCTGGCAAACTACTTGTGGTGTATTCAATGTCCCCCAAACAGTAGCAATAATGGACCTCATTCCCAATGAAAGGAAACATTACTGGCACCCACTTGAGTAAGTCGATGATCAATAGGAATATAAGTGATTCAAGTGAAACCTCTTTAGGGTTTTGCAGTGGAAATTATATATTCCCTGGGGAATCTGAAATACTATGAAATAAATACATTAAAAATCTTTTTCTGGACTAGAGAGAGAGCTCAAGGACTAAGTACATGCCTATTATGTGTCTTCGTGGCTCAAGTGAGAGTAGCTACCAAGGTAATGCAGGTTAGCCTTAACAATAAATAGATTTATAAATAAAAAGTAAAAATCTTTAGCCCAACACTTTTAAGACTTTTTAAAAATACACATTCTCCTATCACATGGAATATAAGTTAACATTTCAAGAATAGTATTTTATGTTGAAAATGCTATATTATTGCTATGTTTGCAAGTGTTGAATGTCAGTGTGAATGAATAAGGAAAACTATTGTGTAAAGTGAGGAAAAATTAACAAACATAATTGATGGAAATAAACTGGGTAAGTGGTAAACTTTAGAAAAAATGTACCGGTCAATTGGCACTTGTGAAATGAACAGTTACAGTAAGAAGAAAAACTACAGAATATTTGTAGTTTTGTATTTGCAAAAAGGAAAGTACTAACATAAACACTTCTTTGAAATAGAACTAAATAAAGCCAAGATCCTTGTTGATCTGAACTCTGGCTCAATCTTCCAGGTGTTCCTGACGTTATACTAAGAATTTATATAAATATATAGTTGTTTGACAGGGAGCAGCCTCCAGGGAAGTGAAGGGGGAAGTGTGTGTGTTTGGATGAGAATGTGTCAGGATAAAATGATGAAAGATAGGTGTTTTGTCACACACTCATACATGCACACACACATTTATGAATTAAACTGGCTTTGAGGGCATGGATCACTCTAGGTTTTGCAGACATTATAGAACCTGACAGCCTTACCAGAGTGTGAATAAATGAAATTTTTAATGTGTCTGTACTAACACACTTTTCCTATCTGTATTTCCAGTAGTAGAGAGAGAGAGAAATAGTTTTACTCTAGGTACAATTTGCTGTGTTGTATGTTTTATATTACTAATTGGTCACTTGGTCACTCCAAGTTAGATTATGTTGAGTATGTTTTGCATGAAAACATATTAAAGTGAGCTGGAAAATATTTTAATGCAATGTTATTTGAGACAACTCAGGTTTATCCTAAGTTATCCTTGGAAATAAACATTAGGTTCAATACTTAGCGCTTTTGGAGGGGGCCTGAAGAAGACGTGGACTTCTAAGGTCTGATAGTCTGTCCACAGAAAACTGAGAAACTCAATATTTAACGTAAGAAGGTGCTATGTCAACAGAGGAATACTAATTCATGCAAATGCTGTAGTCCAAGGAAGTGATTTGACTGAAATTATTTTAGGAATCTCTTGCAAGGAAATTGAAATTATTAACATCTCAAGAAGGGCAATTGATCACCAGAGATTTGTCTTTCTAGGTAGCATGTTTATTAACTGGGAATCTTTGTCAATGTTTCACAATGAAAATTACTATTTCTTTTTCTTATGTGTGTCTTGATATTTTGGAATTTTTTGTGACTCCACACAGGTTTTAGGATTTTTAAGAAATATTTCTGTGAAAATTCTGTGGAATTTTGATAAGAACTGCATTGAATCTCTACACTGCATTGACTGATGTTGATATTTCAGTGTTATTAATTATTATATCTTGAATAAGATAGTCTTTCATTTAATTGTGTCCTATAGTTTTGTGAATATAATATTTCCACCTACTTGTCTAAGCAGGTGTTCCTAGCTATTTTGTTCCTTGATATTTTATTTGTTCCTAGCTATTTTACTCTTTGTGATGTTATTGTAAACAAAATGTATGTCTTTTTACAGTAGTTTTTCTTTTTGATAGTTTGCTATTGGTTTTAGAAATGCAAGTGATTTTTTATATATTGACTTAGCATTCTGAAAATTTATTGAAACTGTTTGTTTGAACAGGTTTTGATAGTCTTTAGGGTTTTCTTAATATAATAAGTATCATATCTTGATTTAAAATTTACTACAGGCTGCTCAGTTACCTAACACTAAAGAACATACTTCTGAAGTCCTCAACGAAATATCTGAGGTCCACTTCTTATTCTAAAATCCTATGTACTTTTGTTGTGTGAAATTATTTACCAATAAAACCATATTGCCAAAAATAATATATTTTCAATAACAAATAAAAATACATATCTGATCTTCTGACATATAAACTACTATTTTCTGATTTCTATATATTTTATTTCTTTTTTATTTGCTAAATGTTCTGAATTGACCTTCAAGTGCTTTGTTGAGGAAAAGTATAACAGCATATATTCTTGTTTTTTCCTGATATCATATGAAGGGAAAGTTAGAAGCCTCCTGTGTCCCCATATTTCAGATTATATTCTTTATATATCAAAGGGAAACAACTGAGACCTTTCTTAAAAATATTTTATTATAACAACAACATGAGATATACAATTACAAAGATGTTCATAAGATGTTCATATTTGGGTTTCGGTCATACAGTGTTCCAGCACCCATTCCTCCACCAGTGCCCATTTCCCACCACCAATGTCCCTGATTCCCTCCCCCTCCCTCCCCTAGCCTGCCCTCTATGGCAGGTTTTTTTATCTCTTCCTCTTTCTTTCTCTCTTCCTTCCCTTATACATTGTGAATTGCAATACATACATTTAGAGGTTGTCATATGTATCTTTTTGCCTGTATTTAATGCTCAGATCTAGTTTGGTATTAGCATTTTTGACAATTATTAGCACACTGTTCCATTGAGAACTTATTTTTGAATAGATGTTTTTTATTTCCTTCCTAGCCCACCTAATGTCATCAGTAAAGACACATAATTTGGTAAATCAATTCATATGTAACTTGTATTAGTTCTAGCTCTAAAACTGAACTAAATCAAGGAAGAAGAAAATGGAAGGAAGAGTTAATTGTTGAAAGATATGACCAGCCAGGTTTATTTTTTGGTAACTGTCTCCCCTGGTAAGACTCCTGTCTTACCAGGAGTAATTCCCTGAGTGCAGAGCCAGGAGTAACTCATGAGCATCGCCAGGTGTGACCCATCCCCCAATTTTTTTTTAATTATATACCACAATATCCTTAGCTAGAGTCACCATGACACATACTTGATTCCAGCCAGAACTTTGTTACACCATCTTTGTATTTAGGGGTGGTGGTGGGCATAAGTCACCCAGCTGTGCTCAGGACTTGCTCCCAGCTCTGTGCTCAGGAATTACTTCTGGTGGTGCTGGAGGCAGAGGCGCACCCATGCAGGGAACTGGGAATAGAATCTGCGTGTGCTGGGTGCAAGACCAGCGCCTCCCTGCCACACTGGAGCTCAGGTCGCTTTTTCCATCTTCTAAGTGGAAGGTCCCACCTTCACACTGATGGCCCTTCCCCACTACATCCCACCCCGCTTCCTGGCTCTGTCAATCTCATTGTACTCTATTACTATTACACATTACTACTACTGCTACTACTACTATTATTATTATTATTATTATTATTATTATTTATTACTATTTGTTTTATAAAAGGCTTCTGACTTTCCCTTCATATGTTATCAAAAAACAGGCTTGCAGAGCCTGGCAAGCTACCCATGTCATATTTGATATGCCAAATACCAGTAACAATTATAGACCTCATTCCCATAACATGATGGAATGGTTTGAGGCTCTTTATGTTCCTGGAGCAAGCAGGTACCCTTGGGCTCTACTTGCATGAGACAGGAAATATGGAGATGTTACTGGTGCCGCTCTCGAGCAAATCCATGATGAACGGGAAGACAGTGATACAGTGATTATTTTGTTTTGGGGTCACACACGAGAATGCTCAGGGGTTACTCCTGGCTTTTCACTCAGGAATTACTCATGGCGGTGCTGGGAGACCATATGGGATGCCAAGGAATCAACCAGTGTCAGCTGTCTGCAGGCAATGCCCCACCCACTGTGCTATTACTCTTGCCCCTCATTTTACTCTTTTTTAAAAATATTTTATTATACCACTGTGAGATACACAATTACAAAGATGTTCATAAGATGTTCATACTTGGGTTTTGGTTCATTTTTCTCTTTAATCCATTTAAGGTTTTAATCCTTTTGAGCTATATTTTGTGCATGATTTAAGATCAGAACACTTTCCATTCCATTCTTTGTGGGGATCCTGTTTTCCCAACATTTATTGAATTGAATAAGAGTATTCATAAGTGGCATACAGATAGACCCGGCAGAGAAGAAACCAGCTTTCCCCCATTGTGGCGGCCGCTGTGTGGGTGCTCAATTTACCTCCAAATTGCTAAGAATATTCTACCCACCCCTCTGAAAGAGATCCACAAAGTAATGAGAGTATAGCACCCGCACGGCAGAGCCTGGCAAGCTGTCCGATGCGTGTTTGATATGCCAAAACCAGTAACAAAAATGTTTATTTTCCTGACCCCAAAAGAGCCCCTTAATAAGGCAGCAGTAAGAAAGGCGAACAAGCACTGCCTGATAAAATTTCACGGCCATCCTAGGCTGCCAAAACGAAGAAGGACTAAAATGACTGTCTGTACTTTTAATGCACGTACACTGGCATCGGAAGCATATATTGAGGATCTGATGTTGCAAGCACAAAAGATCAAGTACGACATCCTTGGTCTGGCTGAGACGAGGAGGCATCAGTCGCATCATGCTGTATTTGACACTGGAGAAGAATTGTTCCTTGGAACATGCGACAAAAAAGAGGCTTTGGTGGCGTTGGTGTCCTTGTCAACACGAACATGGCCTTCAACTTTGCTTCATTTGAATGCCTAACAAACCGGATAGGATGATTACACTTGAAGAGATGTGGCCCACAGCCAGCAATTTCTATCTTCATTGTCTATGCCTCAACATCCACATACAAAGGAGATGAAATTGAGAAATTCTACATGGAACTGGAGGAGTTCTATAAAAAAGATCACACCTTCTACAAGATCATAGTCTGTGATTTTAATGCCAAGATAGGACTGAGAAGATCGGCAAAAGAACTCCACATCGGAACACATGGCCTAGAATGGAACGAACAGGGTGAGAGACTATGTGAGTTCATCATGTCCACCAAGACCATTCATGGGAACTCACAGTTCCAGAAGGCTGTAGCAAAACGGTGGACATGGGAATCTCCTGGAGGACAGTTCCACAATGAAATTGACCACATCATTTTCATTGGACCGGTTTTGTGTGACCCGATATTGCTATCGTCCCCAAATTCCAAACAGGATCAGACCACCGTCTCCTTCATGCAAAATTCTACTTCCCGCAACAGGGAGAAAAGGCTGCAAAATTTAAGAAGAGAACTCCCAGAACGACCACCAACTGGGAACTCTTTGGCACCATTGCAGCAACATGGGAAGATACCACAATTGACGACACTGATGAAGAATACAACCGACTGGTTCAGCACCTCTATGATTGTGCGAAGAATGCTGAAAGAGAGAAAGACACAAAAGGACGCCTGTTTTCAAAAACTCTTGGACTCATACACCAATGTGGCAAGGCTAGAGCCTCAGAGACTAAATGCTAACATCCAAGCTTGCTATAAACGGTGCAGAGAAGCGATAAAAGAAGACCTCAAAGACAGAAGAGCAAAAATACTGAAAGATGCAGCAGAAGCCTGGAAAAGTATTTGCACCGCCCGCCTGTCCTTCACCTTTATAAGACCAAGATGACTGCCCTCCGACCCCTGTTGGATCTATGACATCTTCCAGAAAGGCAATGGAGAAGATTATCCAGGATTTCTACTCAAATCTCTGTGATATCCACGTCCCACCTGCCCACATACCAAATTCCACAGGATGGATATGTCATTCCCAGAGTTCTCCCTTCTGAAATCCGACATGCCATCTCGTCGGTAAAGAAGGGAACAGCACCAGGCCCAGACAAAGTCAGACCCGAACACCTGAAAAATCTGCCATCAGTACTCATCAATACACTAGCTCGCCTCCTCACATGCTACCTGTCTGAATGCAAGGTACCCCTGTCGGGGAACGCCGCGGGGTCCCCAACAGTGTCAGGACAGAGGTTGTCTTCTACCTCCGAGGACGCCGGGAGAACAGATGAAAACTCACGAGTCCGGTGCAGTTCCAAAAAATGACTTTTAATAGTACAAAAGCTCTTCCACAGCAATCCAATATAATGAACAAACTCTAGCTCTGGTCCAAACTTAGACCATACCAAAAGAGCCTAAGTCTCCCCACCAAAGAGAGAGGATCTCACCCGAGCTGAGTCCTACTCAGAAGAAGGAGCAAAGGCCAAAGAGCAAAAGGCCAAAAGCCAAAAGCCAAAGGCTGCAGGAGCCAAAAGCTGAAGGCTGAGGAACCAAAAGGCAAAAGGTAAAGGTGAAGGGGGCCTCAAGTCAGCCCCCTTTATATACACCAAAGTAACTCCAATCGGGAGGTTGTCATGCCAACAAAGAACCCTAAACAGAGTGTAGTGCCACACCCTATTGTAGGTATAAACAAAGGTTACACCAAGGACTAATCCGAGATTATCTCTTATGTAAAACACTGGAGAGAGAGGGGGCTGATATAAAAGTAATACATCTTAACTTCATGAGCTTCATGTAATCTAGATGGTACCCACAAGGTCCTTATTATTATCTGCACCAGTGTGATTCTGAGTATCTTGTTCTCATGTACTGAAAGGATCATACTCGCCTGCTTAGAGCAAACTAGTATGATCCTTCCTATAGTCTTCCTTTAGTCTCAGCGTAGCCAGGGTGGTAGTCTCCTGGTAAATTCTAACTGTCCCACGTTGGGTGCAGTGGGTATAAAGAGGAGCTGTGCCCAATCTAGAAAACATAGAAGTCTTAGTAGATGTATAAGTCAGAAGTTATTCAATCAAGGTGACTTCTGTAAGTGCCACACCCTCTAGAAGTGTTTACATAGAAGAGAAATCTCATTAGAATGAACCTTGACTTAAGTAGATTAAGCTGGGAGTGAGCAAAACAACAAAACTCCCAGAATAGCTAAACCTGTCCTCCAACAGTACCCTCCCAATGGAAAGCCAGCAGGACAGTTCTACTGTTCAAGAAGGGAGATATTCACGACATTGGCAACTATCACCCCATCTGCCTGTTGTCCATCATCTACAAGCTGTTTACACAAGTCATCCTGAACAGGATTGGCAGAACACTAGATGAAGGACAACCATGCAAGCAAGCAGGCTTCCGGAAAGCATTCAGCACAATCGACCATATCCACACAGTAACCAAGCTCATTGATGTTTGTAGGGAGTACAAGATGCCGCTCTGTCTCAAGTTCATTGATTTACAGAAAGCCTTTGATTCTGTGGAGACTGAAGCAGTCATCGAAGCCCTAGCCAAACAGGGTGTTCAAACCCAATACAGCAGAAGCTTTGTGAGCTGTATTACGGATTCACCATCAAGATCTCACCATTCTACAAAGAAGTAATCATTGATGTCAAAAGAGGGGTTCGACAGGGTGATACTGTTTCACCAAAACTTTTCAGCGCCACCCCCGAGAACATCATGCAACAATTAGAATGGGAAGGAATGGGAGTGAAGATAGATGGTCTGCAACTACACCACCTCCACTTTGCTGATGACATCGTTTTAATAACACCAAACATTAGCCAAGCGGCACAATGCTGGCTGACTTTGACTGAGAATGTGGAAAAATAGGTCTACAGCTGAATCTGAAGAAAACTATGTTCATGAAAAATGAACTAGTTCCTGAGGCCCCATTCACTCTCAATGGAACAAACATCTCTGAATGCAGCAGTTATGTGTACCTAGGTCAAGAAGTCAACATGATGAACGACCTAACACCTGAGCTGTGCAGGAGCATCTTGGAATGCCTTCAAAGGCATCAAACAAATATCTAAAAGAACAAAGAACCTCTGGCTCTGGGCACATCTCTTTGACTCCACCGTTCTCCCTACATTAATACATGCCTCAGAGATCTGGGCCCTACGGAAGCAGGATGAGAATGCTATTCGGGTCACCCAGAGAGGAATCGAAAGAGCTATGCTTGGAATATCACGCCTCACTCAAGTGAGAGAAGGAATCCAGTATTCTGAACTCCGTCGCTATTCCAGAATCAGGGACGCTGTCTCGTTTGCCAATGCATCGAAAATCAGATGGGCTGGACATGTAATGCGATTTGGAGACAACCCCTGGACTAGAGCCTTTACTGACTGGATCTCATGGGATGTCAAAAGATCACGTGGCTGCCCACCTACAAGATGGTCAGACTTCCTTGTCAAGACCGTGAAGGAACGGTTTGAGGCTCTTCATATTCCTGAATCAACCAGATGCCATTGGGCTACATTGGCACGTGATGGGGTCAAATGGAAATGTTACTGGTGCCCGCTTGAGCAAATCGATGAATAACGGGATTCAAGTGATCAAGTGATCCATTTCCATGTGAAGCTGTGTCCACAGCGCCAAGGAAAGTCACAAGTGTAGGGCCGGAGGGATACTCTAGTGGGTAGGGTGTTTGCCTTGCACGCAAGCCGGCCTGTGCTGCCGGGTTTAATCCCCAGCATCCCATATTGTTCCCCAAGTACTCCCATGTGTAATTCCTGAGTGCAGAGCCAGGAGTAACCCCTGAGCATTGCCGGGTGTGACCCCAAAAAAAGCAAAAAAAAAAAAGGAAAGTCACACTGTAATGAGAGATCTCAGTAGGTGGGACGCATAGATGAGCCTTCAGGAAAGAGCACAGATCATCTTGGCAGCTTATACATAATGACCACAACTCTCTTATACCCCCACAGCTCAAAGAATAACATAGATTTCAACTACAAAGCATTCCACATATTTAACATAGGATATACAAGGATATTCAAGGATATAGGATATACAAGGATATACCAGCTATCCCTGTGCCAGCTGCTCACGAGGTGCCCAGGAGGGATGGCGGGTTCTAGCCCTGGCCCATCACCCCAGCAGAGCCTCATAACAGACAACCCTCCAGTCCATGAGAGCTGCCATTTTCCACATCCGGAACTTCTTCTCATCAGAACTCCATCCTGCAGACAAGCCTATCATAGCTTGGCTCATGTGGCTGCTTGTGGCCGCACAGATCATCAATAAATGCTGTATTTAGAGGTGACTACGAGAGTATGCCACCCGCACAGCAAGCCTGGCAATCTGCCCGTGCCATATTTGATATGCCAAATACCAGTATCAATTATGTTAGGTCAATCCCATGACCTAATATAATGGTTTGAGGCTCTTTATGTTCCTGGAGTGAGCAGATGCCCTTGGGCTCTACTAGCATGAGACAGGACATATGGAGATGTTACTGGAGCCCGTTTGAGCAAATTGATGATGAACGGCAAGCTAGTCTTACCTGTATAATGCTATTCGTTCCCTGCTTTTGGATAAAAGAGAAAAAGTATGCATTAGATCTTAGATCATAAATCTAAGATATACTGTTTTCATGGAAAGAGAAATGACCTGGGAATACAAGGAATACCCGTTTCTAATACTAATGGACATAGCGGTTAATTGAGTACCTCAAAAAGTTCAAGATACCAATGCATGTTTTCTGTGTCCTTTCTTATTTAGTCTTCATAATGACCTCTTCAATTGTATTTTAATCTCTGGTTAATAGAAACCAGGGGCCTAGAGGTTAAATAACTTTGTTAAGGTCACATATCTAGCAAGTAATAAAACTGTAATTCATATATACAGTGCTACAGCAACTCTATCTCAACTGTTCTTCTTTTCTTTGAAGATACCACTTTAGAAAAGTAGTAAAATGACTATGTAGTGGTATAAGAATTGTATTGATCAATATAGACTAAGTTGTAATTAACCTTACTATGTAATTGTATGTATGTAATTGTAAGTATGTAATTAACATAAAAATATCCCCTAAATAGCAAGATAGGTAGAATCCTTGTTTTTCAAATGTTCTGTTTCCAAAAGGGATGTACTCATCTCTTTTTATGAAAGACCTAGTACCTAGTTTTTCTAAACAAATCCTGAGAATTTTTCCTTTGGGCACAAAACATGAAGAGCAAAAATTATGTTCTGTGTTTGTTTTGCAGCAGCTGTTTTTTTTTTTTTTTTTTTTTTTGCTTTTTTGGTCACACCAGGCAACGCTCAGGGGTTACTCCTGGCTTTTCACTCCAGGAATTACTCCTGGCAGTGTTCATGGGACCATATGAGAAGCCAGAGATTGAACCTGGGTCGGCCGTGTGCAAAGGGCAAACACCCTACCCGCTGTGGTATTGCTCCAGCCCCTGCAGCAGCTGTTTTAGTAGACACCCAAGCTGGAAATTTACAATACTGAGGCCCTTCCCAGGAAGTGCTTTATACAAACAGCATTTATCACATTGTATGTATCCAATTTTACTATTTGTCAGTATAGTAATTTTTGTAGGTTATTATATAGATCTGGGAATATACACAAGCATTTTTAATAAAAGCAAATGGTAATTACTTCTTTGTATTATTTCTTTACAAAAGGTGTTTTAGGAATACTCTACTTTCAGATAGTAGGATAAACTCATGTTTAAAATAAGAATCTTTATGCTTTGTAGCCTCAACTTAGATTAGCTGAGATATTCCTTTCCAGGTTTCCTAGTCCTCATCAAGGATTTATCTTTGTAGCCTGCTGCAGGACACCTAAAAGCCTAGGACTCTGCATCTGCTCTGGATTGCCTCCTGCAGGTCACTTCATAGATAGGGGCTAGTCTGAATGTGGCAGTCTATCTGACCATGTATTCTGTACTGGATGGTATGAATATTCTCTCATGCTACCACAAACATCGTGGGACTAGCTAGATCTTACCAGCATATTTGCCTGGCCATGTTGGATCTCTAAGTAATTAGATGAGAGAGAAATGCTGTTTGCCTCCAAGCAAGAAAGCATGGCTCCCTGATAACTCAAATGCAACTAAAATACAAAACTACCGTGAAGTGAGTGAAGTAGAGGAGACTCTTGTGAAGGCTTGGAGAAATATTTAACTGGCATTAGTATTAGTCTTTGGTACAGAGACATGCCATCTCAGAAACACCCTTCTCTACCCTATAAAGGCGCAATTCCAGGCAGATCTCGGTTTAAGATATTAGGTGAGGTGCTGGGAGAAATTACCTGAGGGCATTTGATCCTTCCTGCCAGGGGAAATTACATTTAGCTTATAGCTTCTCCCAGCTCTGCTAGGAGGCTTTTAATTAGCTCTGGGTCCTTGTAAACAGCCAGAAGGTCTACTGAAGTTGCTACATTCTATAGAGCTATTTTCCTGTTTTCATCTCTAGATAGCCCAGCCCAGAATGGGCTGGACTGGGGAGTTTGGGCAGATTTCTAGCTATAAAATAAGCTGCAAGTAGAAAGAAGCTCTCTCTCTTTCTTTTCCCCTTTTGCCATTTCGGCTTCCCTTGGTGTTTTGCTTCTCCATCCTATCCATTCTCTGTTTGGGCCTCAACATGTGGTGGCAGCCATCTTGGCCTCTACACCTGGCTGGGGCCTAGCTGGGAACCCAGAGTCTGGAGGTTTTCCCCTGCTCTTGGATTGTATATTGGAACCTGTGATAGTAAAGCCCTTTTAAAAACTATTGGATTCCTGAGTCTTCATCCTTTCCCCGCTGGCTTTGGAGGTAGAAGGGAACGCGCTTCCCGGCACTGTCTGGGACCCTGGCGGCACTCCCGACAGTAGCCTTTCTAACTCTCCAGAAACTCAGTGGAAAGAACAAGTATAATGCTCAGTCATGAATCAACATCACTAACTATAGGAAGAACTAATAATATGGCCCCACCCAAACATAGGCACACCCAAAATGCAGAGTGCTACTGCTGCCTAAGGACAAATGATAGGTTGGAGCACTTGACTAGCTACCACACTACTGCTGGAATTGGTTTCCTTTCATTAATATAGTGTCATTTTCTGTTTTACTTATTAGTTCTCCCTGCTTCCCAACTTGGATCTTTCTAGTTTTGCCTTGATTTTTTCTACCTGAAGATAGGTATATTTTTGCAATTAACTCACCACTTGACCTCTCCAAGCCGAATTTTATCAGCATAAAATAAGGTAGTTGGAATAGGCTCTCTTTGAGAGACCTCTTGCCAAAATACATTTTAATAACTTCATGAGAAGGCAAAGTAAATCCTTTTACTTTTGATTATCTTGCACTGACCAGATCAGTACATAAGCTATATATAGATCTCAAGATATAATCCCATAACGGAGAGATAAACAGCTGAAGGTTACTGGTGCTGAGACAGGGGAAAGATTAAGGATAAACTAGTGAACTAGAATTTAGGCTCAGATTGAGAATTCAAAGGCAGGAAAGAGGTAGTGAGGGAATGATAAAATTTAGCATACTCTGTTTCTAAACTTCCTGGTTAGTGATTATTCAAGGTAAATTATATTTGATTTAAATATATATGATATATATTTTTAAATATTTAACCTGAACATTTAAGTGAATTTCCTTTCTGAGAAATATCAGTAAAAGATATAAGGGATTTTTTTTCACAATATTATTTGAATTGTTACAAAAATCATCTATTGCCAAAGTAACCAAGTACAAGATGAGATTTTGGAAAGGTCAATTTTATCCCATCAGTTAAATTAAAAAACTACCGAGATATGGAGATATGTGATAGCACGTCTGTTAGTAAGACATGGTTCCAAGATTTTAGGCTAGTGTCTCATGATAACCTGTGTTTTTGACAATAATGTATCCTTCTCAATTTATGGCCTCCTAAAATAAACATATTGGTTCATATGTCCTGGCATATAGTTTTAACAAAGTGAGAAAAGGTCAGAGCAAATACATGGACCCAATGTGCCACAACCGGACAGTGATAAATGTAACACTATTTGATTAAAATATTAAGACAAAGATCTAATTACTGGTTTTAGAAACAGAGTGAGAAATAAAGGCTACTTCCTGCCAAAATGTCCAGAGATCTACACAAAAGCTTCCAGTTATGCATATTTATCTGCTTAGATATCTACATTGATCTCCCTCCTCTGCCCCCTTACATAGTAATTTCACTAATTAGTCATTATTTACAAAGAAACTGCCTCAAAGTAAAGTTTGCATAAAGACATCAGAGGTGACAAATGGTGATTTCTGATGAGAGAGCTTAAGAATCAGTGTCTTGATCTGTCCTGAGGCAGGACAGGCCTGAGGCTATTTTACACTTCCCCCCCAAAATTACTGTTCTTTCTGCTTCTCTTCAAGCCTTGTTTACTTACGAATCCAAGCAAAACTTTATTTCTTTTTTCCAGAGGGATTGATTATAGCCTGGTGTAAAGGAGAAAAAAAAACTCATATAAATTCTGTGGTGGTTATCTTTGTTTTACTTAACTAGGCTTTAACTCCCAGTTATTTCATCAAACATTAATCTACGTGTTATTGTGGCAGTATTTCATAGACGTTATTAGAATAGATTATTTTAGACCATATGGGTGTGTCTCACATATCTGTTAAAAGTCTTTAGAAACAAACCGAGGTTTCCACAGTTTTGCAAAAAAGTGTTATAAAGCTCCTAAAAGGACAGGAGATACTTTCCAACATGTTGCATTCTGTATGGCACTCACTAATGGTGCATATGGTTGACCTTTATAAATTTAAAAAGGTTAAAAACAAACGTACAGCAATCAATCATTACAAACTGACTTTTATTGATTTATTTTCTAATAATTCTATTTGTCATTCCTTATGTTTAAAAAAAAGTTTTATGTCTGAAGGTGGCAACATGGTGAGTGGGAGGGAACCAGGATATATTAGTGGAGAGACAGGGAGACATTGTTTGTAGCATTGGGATTAGAATGTTATATCCTGAAACAACTGTGGGAAAGGAAGAAGTTCCCTTCCTTCTTTCCTCCCTTCCTCCCTCCCTTCTACTTCCTTCCCTCTCTCCTTTTCTTTACTGCCTACTGCCATGTTTTAGGGGAAACTTGGCTGATATAAACAAGTTTCTCAAGTTATTGCATTCAGTATAACTAATAACTAAACCTACATGGGAATTTCAAGCACCAATTTTGAAATAATAAATGTTTAATAAAAAGAGAAACAACTTTCTTACCTTCATGGTATAGTTCAAAGAATGAAGCTACCTGACTTACCTGGTCATGCTGCCTCTCATCTGATGTAAAGTTTGCATAGTTGAATAGGTGGCATCATTTATGGAAAAATCATAGATATGATCGCAAATTGAAAATGTAAGGAGCCATTTACTCTGTTAAATATAGGCAAAGTTGTTCATCTTATATATATTCCCCAAACTGCCTCAATGGCAGGCACTTTCTCTCTCTCTCTCTCTCTCTCTCTCTCTCTCTCTCTCTCTCTCCCCCTCTCCTGCCTCGTTCCTTCTCTCCCTTTGATTAACACCCACTGTGTGTAGGGTGCAGTGTGTCTGACAGTGTGCTTAGCAACCACAGGGTTGAAGGGTGTGTGGTGCTCACAGGAGTCCTGTACATAGTAGTGCAGTTTAAGGGAATATTTTACTCACTTGTTCTGTTCACCTTCCACTTGTCTTCTCCTTATGGAAACAACTTGTGTGTGTGGGCATACTTGTGTGCCTGCACCACATCCGGACATTATGTGGGATATTTGAGTAGATGTTCCTTGGTTGCCTTTCCTGATGGGATTGTTTGGGGATCATTTTTTTTTATTTACAACTGAGACCAGTGTTATCTGTATGGCACCTACTGAGTTGTGGGTAGTTGATTGTCATTGTGTAGAGCATTTGCATGAGGCACAGCTCCTGCACAGACCCGTTCTCAGAGGTATTTCCAGATAGAGTACATTTGAATCACTTCTATCTTTTCCTTAAAAACACATGACTTTGTATGAACTATTTTTTTTTTTTTAATTCAACATTTTATTATACCACCGTGAGATATACAATTACAACGTTGTTCATGTTTGGAGGTTTCGGTCACATAGTGTTCCAGCACCCGCCCTCTACCAGTGCCCATTTCCCACCACCAATGTCCCCAATACCCTCCCCTCCCATAGCCTGCCTAAATGTCAGGTTCTTTATCTCTTTTCTTTCCCCTTCTCTCTCCCTTTCTTCTCCTACACATTGAGGGTTGGACTACATACACTTGGAAGCCATCATGTGCATTTTTTTTGCCTGTATTTAATGCTCAGTTTTATGTTGGTATCAGCCCTTTAGACCTTTATTCACACATGCTCCCTTCTCTGTCTTACCTAACCTCTGACTCCCTCACGTTTGCGGTAATTTCCACTTTTGGTAAGACCACCTGATATATATATGTCATGCAAATAAATGCAATCATTCTATGTCTTTCTCTTTCCTTCTGACTAATTTCACTCAACATGATCCTTTCCATGTCCATCCATTTATAGGTAAGTTTCATAACTTCATTTTTTCCTAATAGCTGCATAGTATTCCATTGTGTAGATGTACCACAGTTTCTTTATCCAGTCATCAATTCTCGGGCATACTGGTTGTTTCCAGGTTCTGGCTATTGTGAATAGTGCTTTTATGAAAATAAAAGTGTGGATTGTGTTTCTGCTGTGTGATTTTGGCTTCCCAGGATATATACCCAGGAGTGGTATGGCTGGGTCAAAAGGGACCTCAATTTCTAGTCTTTGGAGGAATGTCTATATTGGTTTCCAGAAAGGTTGTACAAGTCGACATTTCCAACAATGTATGAGAGTCCCCTTTCCCCCACATCCACGCCAGCACTCGTTGCTTTTACCCTTTTGAATATGGTCCAGTCTCTGTGGTTTGAGGTGATATCTCATTGTTGTTTTGATTTGCATCTCTCTGATGATTAGTGATGATGAGCATTTTTTTCATATGCCTTTTGGCCATTCGGATTTCTTCCTTGTCAAAGTTTGTGTTCATCTTTTCTCCCCATTTTTTTAATGGGGTTGGCTGTTTTCTTCTTATATAGCTGTACCAGTGCCTGGTATATCCTGGATATTAACCCCTTATCAGATGGGTATTGGGTGAATATTCTTTCCCATTCTGTGGACTGCCTTTGTATCTTAGTCACTGTTTCTTTTGAGGTGCAGAAGCTCTTTAGTTTCATGTAGTCCCATATGTTTATCTTTTCTTCTAGGTGCTTTATTAATGGTGTTTCACCTTTGAAGATATCTTTAGCTTCAATGTCGTGGAGGGTTTTTTCCTATATTTTCTTCAATGTACTTTATGGATTCAGGTCTGATATTGAGATCTTTAATCCATTTTGATCTGATTTTTGTGCAAGGTGTTAGACACAGGTCCAAATTCATTTTTTTTACATGTAGCTGTCCAGTTTTCCCAGCACCATTTGTTTCCTTACTCCAGTTTGGGCTCTTTGCACCTTTATCAAAGATTAACTGATCATGTCTTTGAGGGTGGGTGTCAGGATACTCAACTCTGTTCCATAGATCCACAGGTCTGTTTTTATTCCAGTACCACACTGTTTTAATTACTGTTGCTTTGTAGTACAGTTTGAGGTTGGGAAAGGTGATGCCTCCCATCTTCTTTTTCCCAAGGATTGCTTTAGCTATCCGGGGGGGGGTTTATTATTCCTTACGAATTTCAGAAGTGTTTAGTCAATTTATTTAAAGAATGTCATGGGTATCCTTATAGGAACCGCAATGAATCTGTACAAAGCATAGGGAGTATTACCATCTTGACAATGTTAATTCTCCCCATCCATGAACATGGAATGTGTTTCCATTTCCTTGTGTTCTCTTTTATTTCTTGAAGCAGTGTCTTGTAGTTCTCTTTGTATAGGTCCTTTACACACTTGGTTAAGCTGATTCCTAGGTATTTGATTTTCTGTGGTACAATTGTGAATCGAATCAATTTCTTAATGTCCCTTTTTTTCTTTTTTGTTATTTGTGTATAGGAAAGCCACCGACTTTTGGGTATTGATTTTGTACCCTGCCACTCTTCTATATATAGCTATTGTTTCAAAGAGTTTTTGGGCCGAGAGTTTAGGGTTCTCTAAGTATAATATCATGTCATCTGCAAATAATGATAGCTTGATTTCTTCCTTGCCTATCTGGATGCACTTAGTGTCCTTTTCTTCTCTGATTGGTTCCAATACTATATTGAATAAAAGAGGTGAGAGAGGGCATCCTTGTCGTGTTCCTGACCTTAAAGGGAAGGCTTTCAATTTTTCCCCATTGAGAATGATACTCGCTGTGGGCTTTTGGTAGATGGCTTTGACTATCTTGAGGAAGCTTCCTTCAATTCCCATTTTCTGGAGGGTTTTAATCATGAATGGGTGCTGGATCTTGTCAAATGCTTTTTCTGCATCTATCGATAGGACCATATGGTTTTTATTTTTTTTCTCTTATTGATATGATGTATTATGTTGATTGATTTGTCAATGTTGAACCATCCTTGCATTCCCGGGATGAATCCTAATTGGTCATGATGTATGATCTTTTTGATGAGTCTTTGGATTCTGTTTGCTAGTATTTTGTTGAAGATCTTAGCATCTGTGTTCATCAAGGAGATTGGTCTGTAATTTTCCTTCTTTGTATTGTCTCTCCCTGTTTTGGGTATCAGGGTGATGTGTGCTTCATAGAAGCTGTTTGGGAGTGTTTCTGTTTCTTCTATTTCCTGGAAGAGCTTGAACAGGACAGGCAGTAAGTCCTCCTTAAAGGTTTGGTAGAATACGCTAGTGAACCCATCTGGACCTGGGCTTTTGTGTTTGGGCAGACTTTTAATTACTGTTTCAATTTCCTTGATGACAATAGGCTTATTCAGGTATTGGAGGTCTTCTTGTTTCAATCGTGGGTGATTGTAGGACTTAAGGAATTTATTCATTTCTTCTAAGTTCTCATGTTTCATGGCATACAGGTCCTCAAAGTAATCTTTGATGATCTTTTGGATTTCTGTCTTTTCTGTTGTGATGTCACCCTTTTCATTTCTGTTCTGTTTATTTGGGTTCTCTCTTTCCCTGTCCTTACAAGTCTTGCCAGTGGCTTTTTGATCATGTTTAGTTTTTCAAAGAACAAGCTCTTGGTTTCATTAATCTTTCGGATTTTTTTTTTTTGGTTTCCAGCTCATTGATTTCCTCCCTAAGTTTTATTATTTCCTTCCTTCTGCTGGGTTGGGCTTCTTTTGTTGGTCTTTTTCTAATATTTTTCAGCTGTGAGGTCAGGTTATTTATGTGGGCTCTTTCTTCTTTCCTTTTGAATACTTGCAGAGCTATTAACTTTCCTCTTAACACAGCTTTTGTTATGTCCCACAAGTTCTGATAGTTGGTATCTTCATTGTCATTTGTTTCTAGGAATCTTTTGATTTCCTGTTTGATTTCTTCTATGACCCATTTGTTGTTCAGCAGTGAGCTGTTCAGTTTCCAGGTGTTTGGTTTGACTTCCTGCTTCTGTGTATTGTTAACTACTATTTTCAGTGTATCATCATCTGAAAAGATAGTTGACACAATTTCTATCTTTTTTATTTTGTTGAGGTATGCTTTGTGGCTCAGTATATGGTCTATCTTGGAGAATGTTCCATGTGCACTGGAAAAAAAATGTGTATTCAGCTTTTTTGGGATGAAAAGCCCTGTATATATCAACCATCTCTCTTTCTTCCATTTCTTCCTTCAGGTCCAGTATTTCCCTGGTGAGTTTCAGTCTCCTCAATCTATCTATAGTCAATAAGGCATTGTTGAAGTCTCTGACTATTATTTTGCTACTGTTAATGTCTTCTTTGAGGTCTATTAATAGTCATTTTAATTATCTTGCTGGCCCCTCGTTTGGCATGTATATGTTTAGTAGTGTCATTTCTTGCTGGTATACATACCCCATAATTATTAAGAAATGGCCTTCATTGTCCCTTTTTAACCTTTTTCAGCCTGTAGTCTATGTTGTCAGATACGAGTATAGCCACACCCATCTTTTTTGGAGGAGTTGTTTACAATGGTCTTCCAGCCTTTGACGTTGAGTCTGTGTTTGCTTTGATTATTCAGAATGTGTTTCTTGTAGGCAGCAGAATGTTTGATTCAGTTTTTTTAATCCATTTTGCCACCCCATGTCTCTTAATTGGTTACGTTTAGACTGTTGATGTTGAGAGATATTATTGTCATTAGATTTTGTGCCATCTTTCTGTTTAAATTTGTTGTGGTTTTGGGTTGTCTTATTTTACAATAGACCCTTCAAGCCTTCTTTTAAAGTTGTTTTTGAGTCTATGAATTTCCTGAGTTGTTGTATATCCATAAAGTTGTGTATCTTTCCTTCACATCTGAAAGTAAGTCTAGCTGGGTAAAGAATTCTTGGTGAAGCCTGCAATTCCTTGAGTCTTTTCACAATATCCCACCATAGTTTTCGGGCTAGGATTGTTTCATCTGAGAAGTCTGCTGTAAATCTCAGGGATGCTCCTTTGTATGTGATTTCCTTCTTTGATCTTGTTGCTTTCAGTATTCTATCTCTCTCTATCGTTTTTGTCATTTTAATAGGGATGTGTCTTGGAGTATTCTTATTGGGGTTTCTTTTAGCTGGTATCCTATGGGCCTCCTGTGCATGGGAGCATGCTTTTTTCAGTTCAGCGAACTTCTCAGCGATGATGGCTTACAGTTTCTTCTTCATCTGGGTTTTATTCTTGCCCTTCTGGGACCCCAATGATGTGTATGTTGTTCCTTTTGGTTTTATTCCGATTTTCTCTGGTAGTCTGTTCGTTGATTTTGAGTCTTTTCTCCATCTTCTGGTGTTGTCTACAGAATCTCTGAACCTCGTCTTCGAGATCACTGATTCTTTCTTCAGTAGCTATTACTCTGCTTTGGAGGCCTTCCTCTGTGTTTTTCAGTTTACTTACCTCATTTTTAATAACTGTCATTTCTGCTTGTACTTTGGACTTTGTATTCCACTGTTTCTTTGAGTTCCTTGTGATTCTTTAACAGTTCCTTCCGTAATTCCTTTTCAGAGAGTTTATATAGTTCATTGTTATTGATTGACTCATCAGTATTAGTGACTTCAATCGTAAAGCTTGAAAGAATTCTGTGTTGCTTTACCATAATGACTATCGTAGGTTGAAAATATGTGTTCTGGGTGACTAGTCAATAGAGTTAGTAGGTGCCTGGATTACTTTGCAGTTAGAGATGCAAAGAATGTAGGGGCAAATGCTCAGTGGTATCTCAGGTAGATAGATATTACTTTGCGCAGACGCTAGCGAAGTAATATCTATGAATTTGATATTTTGGGGGTGTCAGTTGGTGGTTCCGGAGTCAGGGGTCGGGGTGGAGGTCAGTGGCAGATCCGAAAAGGCTGGGTGTGGCTTGGTCCCCTTCTCAAAGTTTCAGCCCTTTATGCTGGAAAGGGGTGCCTCGCAGGGAATGACCTGGTGGGGAGAGTGGGGAGCTGCTGGGTGTCGGGGCTGATGGCGGCAGGAGGACGGTTCAAAGAGGCTGGGTATGCCTTGGTCCCCTTCTCAAAGTTCCAGCCCTTTATGCTGGATAGAGGTGCCTTGGGAGATGCCTGCTGCAGGAATGCACCTGGTGGGGAGAGCTGGGAGCAGTTGGGCGTTGGGACAGATGGTGTCAGGAGGGTGGTCCGAAGAGGCAGGGGTGTGGCTTGGTCCCCTTCTCAAAGGTCCAGCCCTTTATGCTGGAAAGTGGTGCCTCGCAGAATGTACCTGGTGGGGAGAGCGGGGAGCTGCTGGGCATCGGGGCAGATGGCTTCAAGAGGGCTGTCCCAGGAGGCTGGGTGTGGCTTGGTCCCCTTCTCAAAGGTCCAGCCCTTTATGCTGGAAAGGGGTGCCTTGGGGACTGCCTGCAACGGGAACGCACCTGGTGGGGAGAGTGGGGGAGCTGCTGGGCTGTTGGGGCGCTCCGCCGGGGTCCCCGACAATGCCGGGAAGCGAGTTCCCTTCTACCTCCGAAGCCAGCGAGGAACGGATGAAAACTCAGGAATCCGATGCAGTTTTAAAAGGCTTTACTTATCACAGGTTCAGGCATACAAATCAACAAAAGGAAAAACCCAATGCTTAGGATTCCAGGCTAGAACCCCAGCCACGTGTAGGTCAAGATGGCGACCACCACATGTAAAAGCTTTGTGAAAGGAGAAGAAAACTTCCAAGCAGGGGCGACCGCTCACAGCGAGCAACAGCCCCCAAAGAAGCGCCGGAGAGTGAAAACTGGCTAGTTTATACCCCTGCAACTCAGACCTTCCTCCCATTGTTATGGAAAGCAGGGAGTGTTAAATGTCCTTAGGTAATCCCTCCCTGCACCTCACCTAGGCCCTTTAGTGTGCTAATGTTTTGAGCCAAATGCAGTGGCCCTTAAAGGAGTCCTGCAACAACTCCCCCTGATTAGTTTACTAATAAAAATTGAAAAGGTAAGAAATATTTAGTAATGTACAGAAAATTAAGATAAGAAAAAACAATTCGAATTACAAAATGATAATACATGTTACTTTAGGATCCTAACTTGTTTTTTGGACCCAAAGCAAAGTTCAAGACAAAGTGTTTCTAGCTGTCTGATTATAACGGACTATAGTTTGCACTGTCCATAATTTGTGAGAGTCAATTTGCTATATTTTATGTAAAGTCGGGTGTCTGGAACAAAGTCTGTGGGGCTACTTCTGGAACAACAATAGCGGTGATCATATGAGTATGAGTCTCTGGAGAGCAGTGATCAGGAACTCGTTGAATTGTCAGGAACACTGGATCGGGTCTCAGGAACACTGGAACAAGTATCTCGAATTCTGGAACAGGAGTCTTGAATGCTGGAACAGGTGTCCGGAACATCGGTGTGATATCTTGAACTCTGGAACAGGAGTCCTGAGCGCTGGAACAGGTGTCCGGAACATCGGTGTGATATCTTGAACTCTGGAACAGGAGTCTTGAGCGCTGGAGCAGGTGTCTGGAACATCGGTGTGGGCGTCTTGCAGGGCTTCTTTAGCAAGTGGACACTGGCACTGGTAACTGTACCTGTAGCTTAATTTTAGGCGAGACAAAAACACTTTTTGAGGTTAATCAAAAGTAGAGATTTTAAGGCTTTGTAGGGATCCAAGTCTGGGATGGAGAGAAGAACATAAAGAAGCTCCAACATGGGTGGAGCAGGGAAATAAGTATGAGAATTGATGATTTTAAAATTGATAAATCTAGTGGATCAGCAGTGGAGCTGATGAATGTAATAGAGGTTTGTAGTGGTCAGAAATTGAGAAGGTAGTAGTTGAGACATAACATAGACACAACATTAATCACAAACATAATGGTGGCCACCACATGCACACACACGCACACATACATTTGATCGATCAATATCTTACAGCTGTATATGTGACCCATTTAGGGTGATAAATGGTAACGAGTCAAGCGCTTCATGAATATAAAGCCGGCAAATGATGGTGAGAAAGTGTCTTTTCCTGTGAATAGAGCATTGGGAAAAATTAGTTTTGCAAATTATTAAATTTTTAGCGAGCACTGTATTAAGAGTCTCGGAGTATTGAGCACTGTAGCGCAAGTTTACTGGATTCGAATATCTCATCCTGTGAACAGAATCATTAGAAAAACAATTTTTCATTGATTTAGCAAACATTTTTGTAATGAGCACTATATTCAGAGTCCACCCATTTTTCCACCCTTTTTTTTTGTAAGAAAGAAAATATTTAGGCTGTAAGGCAAGATATTAGACATGAACCATGATCACAGACTGCAAAACAAGATCATTATTAAAATGAACCAATCCAGGAAGTTTAAATAGCAACTTACAATTTAAAATTTAAGACTTTATATTGAAAGAATTAGTTGTTTTCTGATTCTTGGAGAATTCTAGTCTTAGCAAGTTGCAGAGGAACCCAGAGTTTCTTGGCAGGGTTATCGTCTGTAGAAATGAAAGCATACCCTCTTCCCGAATGAGGAGGTGACCTGCAATCCATTTATCATCAATTTTCACCCAGATAGGTGAATTGACTGTTTTTTGAGTTTGCATATCTTCTTGAAAGTGACGTTCAGCCGCGGTATAGGGATCTCCTTGAGGTATATTTAAGAAGTTTAAGGTGAATAATGTTAAAGATAAAGGATCCATTGGAGGCATACTTGTTTTTCGTTGCTTTAATAGCTGAGTTTTAAGCGTTCTGTGGGCACGTTCAACTATTCCTTGTCCTTGTGGATTATATGGAATTCCTGTAATATGTTTGATCTGCCATTCCTCCCAAAAGGATTTGAAGGTTTTGCTGGTGTAAGCAGTACCATTATCTGTTTTTATGGTATGGGGAATACCCATGACGGAGAAGCACTGGAGTAAAAATGAACAAACAGATTTAGCTCTTTCAGACGTCATAGGAACAGCCCATATGAACCGGGAATATGTATCGATGACAACATGAAGGAAAGGTTTGTTGGGAAATAAGTTAGTATGAGTTATATCCATCTGCCACAATTGGTTTGTCTGTAAACCTCGAGGATTTGCTCCTGCTACATGAGATGTACAATGTAAAGGAGCACAAACAGGACAGTTGCGGACAATTTGTCTAGCTTGTCTCCATGGGATGCCATGGTGTACATGAAGGCGGCGGGCATTTGTATGTAGAGTCTGGTGCTCTTCCTCAGCTGATTTAAATACTGGTGCTGCCAAGAGATCTGCTGCTTCGTTTCCTCGAACCATTGGCCCGGGAGTTGGCTGTGAGAACGGATGTGGGAGATGTATATAGGGAATGTTCTATTTCGGAGGAGATCTTGTAGTTTATGGAGTAGCTCCTGAATTATAGGATTATGGGCATTTAAAGAAGCAGTGACAATTCCAGGAAATAAACCAACTACATATGCAGAATCACTCACCACATTACATGGGCCAGATACATGGGATAGTAAATGTATCAGGGTGGCGAGTTCCACTTGTTGGGCAGATTTATAATTTGTATGTACAGTAGTGGTCAACGAAGGACCTGTAATTCCACCCCTTCCTGATGAGGAGCCATCAATATAATACACTGGAGCATCAGGAATGGGAGAGGAGCGGACAATGGTGGAAATTACAAAAGGTGTCCTTTTCAGAAATTCCCAGGTTTTTCCAGCTGGGTAATGATAAGATATTTCTCCTGAAAAATCTGCTAAAGCTCTCTGAAGGATTTCACTGAGTGGTAAAACAGCTTCAATTTCTTTTTTAGGGTCAGGTAGTACAATTACATGGGGATCATGTCAAAGTAATACTTGGGTTCTTGATCTTCCCTTAATTATAAGGTTAGCTATCATCTCAAGGTAAGGTGTAGCAGTACGATTCTGCTTGTTATGTAAGTAAACCCATTCTAACGGTCCAGATAATTGGGCTATAGCAGCAATTGGAGACTCGGGAGTGTTGAAGACCAAGAACCATACCTTTTCTCCGGGATTAAATGTGGAGAGGTAAGATTTTTGAAGCCGATCCATGAAAAAATCTAATTCCTTCTGAGCTTTAGGAGTTAGCTGCCTTGGGCTATTTAAAGCAGGATCACCTTCAAGGGTGTGGAACAGGTTACTGAGCACACAGTTAGGAATACCAAGGGAGGGGCGCACCCAGTTGATATCCCCCAGCAGTTTTTGAAAATCATTCAAGGTTTTGAGCCTTTTGTGACTAATGGAAATTTTTTGAGGACGCACTGTAGTGCGGTCAAGAGCATAGCCCAAATATTCATATGGAGGCTGCATCTGAATTTTTTCTGGAGCTACTTGTAAGCCAGCCTCTGGTAAAACTGCCATTACATCATTATATAAATTCTGGAGATCTCTGGAATTATCACAAGCTAGCAGGATATCATCCATGTAGTGGATGATGTATGCACCAGGAAATTTAGCACCGAATGGGTCGCAAAACCTCATCAACAAAGTGTTGACACATCGTAGGTGAATTAGTCATTCCTTGGGGCAATACTGTCCACTGAAACCTACGTAAAGGACCTTTATGATTAATGGAAGGGACTGAAAATGCAAACCTTTTCCAATCATCTGGGTGGATAGGTATGCTGTAAAAGCAGTCTTTTAAATCTATGATAATTAGGGGCCAATCTTTAGGAATAGCTGCTGAAGAGGGGAGCCCAGGTTGTAGGGCTCCCATGGGGACCATAGTAGAATTGACATTCCTTAAGTCAATCAGCAAACGCCATTTGCCTGATTTTTTCTGTATTACAAAAAACAGGAGAATTCCATTCTGAAAACGTTTCCTCAATATGTCCTAATTTCAGCTGTTCTTCCACTAGATTTGTTAGCGCCTCTAACTTTTTGGTATTGAGGGGCCACTGTGGTGTCCATATAGGTTTGTCAGACTTCCACTGAATATGGATAGGTGGTGGGCGCTTAACCACAGCGGCCCCAATTAAAAAGGTTTACTCCCAGTGTTAGGCTTATTATGGAGAGCTGGAATTGGTGCTCGACGGGGAATTGGACGAGGTATGTGGATTACTGCCCCCCACTGCTCCAGCATGTCTCGACCCCATAAAGTTAAAGGCATAGGGGCTATATAAGGCTGGACCATGGCTACATTCCCTTCAGGGCCAATACACGGCAGCCACCTGGCACTCTGTCGGAGAAGAGAGGAGGAGATATTGCCTACCCCGCTCAGGCTATGGGACACTTTCTTTAGGGCCCAGTTAGAGGGCCAATACTTGGTGGAGATTATGGATATGTCTGCCCCTGTATCCAACATGCCTTTGAATTTCCTTTTTATAAATTTCGATGGGTATAACCGGCCGCTTGGCCTGAGAAATTCTGGCAGTGTACCCAACTAGATAGTTAGCAGGTGGCTGGTGGGCTTGGTTCTGTGTGGCTGCATAACCAACAATGAAGTTGGCAGAATTGTTGGTACTGTTTAAGCCACCAGCTGTAGGGTGTTCGGACTGACTACATGGATCCTCAAAAAATAATAATAGTTTAGCAAGTGGTTCCCCTTTTTTAAAAGTCCATTTAGTTGGCACAGATATTGACAGTATTATCTCTCCATGAGATTCAGGATCCAGAAGTCCGAAATGCACCATAATTCCCTTAAATTTCAGCCCATCGCTCCCTGAATTAAACCCACACTACCTGGGGAGCAGGTCCTTTTATCCCTGTTTTTAGCATGTAGGGGTCTTGACTTGGGTATATTGTGACAGTCTTAGGGCAGAGAATGTCGAGACTGCCATTGCCTGATGGGGTAGGCCAGAGAGCATTTATTGACTGTAATTCTGTGGATTCTGATTCGGAGGATAGTGGGCAGGTGGAATGAAGGAGAGTGCCCCTGGATTCAGCTGGGCCTGGGGCTGGCCCCCACCCAGTTTCCTGCATTAGGGGAGGCATAGATGTTATTTGAGCCTGCGGAGCTTGTGGAACCTGGGAGGGGGTCCATGTAACATTTCCTATAAAGGGATTATTAGAATGTTGCCCTGTATTGTTAGTTTTAGAAGATGGGCAATCTCTATGGGTGTGTCCCTTCTTTCCGCAGCTAAAGCAGGTTATCTGTCCAGATGAAGCCTGAGGCTGACTTCGCCTCCAAGACCGACAGTCTCTGGCCCAATGTTTTCCTTTTCTGCAACTTGGGCATGGTCCAGGTGGGGCCCTCTGAGGGGTGGAGTTGCGATTATTAGAATAGTTTCTCCGATTATTGTTTATCCTTTGAAGTTTATTGTTTCTCCCCCTAAAGCTGTTTGACATTTCATCCCTCTCCTGTTCCTCCTGCTGTATGGGATAAGCCTCTATATCATCCTGTGTTTTATGGGAGGTTAAACTGACATTTCTACAGGCCTTTAGATACCCCATGAGGTCATCCTTTTCCTTAATACTATATAGTAATGCTCGACATTTTTTATTAGCATTCTCATATGCTAAGTTTCGTTTTAGGATTTCTTGAGTGGTTGGGTCTTGAACCTGTCTTTGGATTGTTTCACATAATCTCCCAACAAAATCAAAGTATGGTTCATCATGACCCTGGTAAATTTTCGTATAGCTACCTAGAAATTCTGGGTCGGAACCTACTTTTTCCCACGCTTTTAATGCTGTCTCCCAAACAAATTTTAAAATAGGTTCAGGTAATGTCGCTAGTTTTGCTTTCTTTTTCCATTCACCTTCACCTTTTAGCATGGCCAAAGTTATAGTATGGCCTGATTCCTTTTCTCTTAAAGTGTCAATATTCTGGTTAACCCCATCTGCATACCACATTTGCCATTGCATGTACCGTGATTTGTTTAGACAAGTATGGGCTACCATTTCAAAGTCTCCCAATACCCACTGACTATTTTCGCTCCAATCAGCTGAATATTTTAAAGTATAAGGACTTGATATTCCAAACCTGTCGCAAGCCTTCCTAAACGCGGTTATTGCCTCAATTTTTAAGTCTTCGTGAATCGGTTTTACTTTATCTTTAGATTAGTCATGAGAAAGATTGCTGCGCTTTGCTCTTTGATTCGAGCTAACCTGTTCCTCCCGTTCTTCCTCATCAGAGCTTGTAGTATCTGGCAGAGGAACATCTACCCCATTGAGGGTATTAACTCTGGGGAGATTTTCAGCTTGGGAATTTGCCTCCTCTGGGTTTTCCTGTTCCTCCTCTAAGTTATCAGCCACATTAGAATTCTTTTTAGATTTTTTTTGCTGGGAATGTATACACCTTTGTCAAGTCTACAGCTTTGGGGTGTGTTTGTGAACGGCTTTTAGTTGGTTCACGCCTCAGTATTGGGTATGCGCTAGGTCCTGATTGATAAGTTATGAAATCAGAAATCTCCCTGTGTAACACATCCATTTCTTGGTTTAAGTTTTCAAGTTTCCTATATGTTTCTTCCTTTTGTTCTTTCAATCTTATGTGTAACTTCCAAACCTCCTCTTTCTGTCCATCTATTCTATCTCTCTGTTTGTCAATTTCTTCCTCTAAGATAGTGCTGATTTTATCGATATCCTTCTTCTGCTCTTCAAACTTTACTTCAAATTTTAAATCCTGTTTCATAATTTTACTTTCCTGTTCTTCTAATTTTTCTTTGAATTTTAAATCCTGTTCTTCTAATTTTTCTTTGAATTTTAAATCCTGTTCTTCTAATTTTTCTTTGAATTTTAAATCCTGTTCTTCTAATTTTTCCTCAAATTTTAAAATCTGTTTAATAATTTTACTTTCCTGTTCTTCTAATTTCTTTTCAAATTTTAAACTCTGTTTAATAATTCTGTCCTCAAGCTTTAAGACCAGTCTACCTGTAGTTTTATGATCCTCACTTATTTCTTTAATCGCTGAGTAAACCTCGTCCCTTAAGATTGCATTCAATTTATTACTTTCTTCCCTCTCTCTATTAAACATTGTCCTTACACAAAGGTACAGTTTAAAAATCACAAGGACCCAGATGATTTGTGAAAAGATAGAGTAGTTCTCAGAAAGGAACTTTATAGACTGGGCTATGTATGGTTCTGAGCCAATAAAAGATACAATGTATCTGTACCATGAGATATCCATCATTTTACTCACGGTTCGGAGGCAGATGATCTCTGTCCGATGATAATTAGACCAGACGATGTTCGTGGTGCCCACCCAGGGATGCCACATGTCGGGGCGCTCCGCCGGGGTCCCCGACAGTGCCGGGAAGCGAGTTCCCTTCTACCTCCGGCCGGCGAAGAATGGATGAACACTCAGGAATCCGATGCAGTTTTAAAAGGCTTTACTTATCACAGGTTCAGGCATACAAATCAGCAAAAGGAAAAACCCGATGCTTAGGATTCCAGGCTAGAACCCCAGCCACGTGTAGGTCAAGATGGCGACCACCACGTGTAAAAGCTTTGTGAAAGGAGAAGAAAACTTCCAAGCAGGGCGACCGCTCACAGCGAGCAACAGCCCCCAAAGAAGCGCCCCAAGAGTGAAAACTGGCTAGTTTATACCCCTGCAACTCAGACCTTCCTCCCATTGTTATGGAAAGCAGGGAGTGTTAAATGTCCTTAGGTAATCCCTCCCTGCACCTCACCTAGGCCCTTTAGTATGCTAATGTTTTGAGCCAAATGCAGTGGCCCTTAAAGAGTCCTGCAACACTAGGCATCGGGTTGGATGGCATCAGGAGGGCAGTCCGAGGAGGCTGGGTGTAGCTTGGTCCCCTTCTCAAAAGTCCATCCCTTTATGCTGGAAAGGGGTGCCTCGGGGCTGCCCGCCGTGGGAACACACCTGGTGGAGAGATTAGGGAGCTGCTGGGTGTCGGGGCAGGTTGGCATCAGGAGGGCAGTCCGAAGAGGCTGGGTGTGGCTTGGTCCCCTTTTCAAAGTTCCAGCCCTTTATGCTGGAAAGGGGTGCCTTGGGGGCTGCCTGCCGCGGGAACACACCTGGTGGGGAGAGCGGAGAGCTGCTGAGCATTGGGGCGGATGGCGCCAGGAGGGCCCATGAACTGTTTTATTTTATTTATTTATTTATTTATTTGCTTTTTGGGTCACACCCGGCAATGCTCAGGGGTTTCTCCTGGCTCTGCACTCAGGAATTACTCCTGGCGGTGCTCCGGGGACCATATGGGATGCCGGGGATCGAACCGGGCCAGAACAGGCCGGCCGTGTGCAAGGCAAACGCCCTACCTGCTGGGCTATCACTCTGACCCCCAGGGCCCATGAACTATTTTAAATGTGCAAAATTTACAAGTTTTAGTCGCCATTTATACTTGGCTTTGAGGTCTTCATGGAGTTCAGCTGTTTCTATAAAATGAAAAATATGATGATATATCTAATAGAGCTGGTGTATTTTATTTATTTTTATTTTTATTACGTTTTAAGTATTTTATTATACCGCCAAGATTATCCCACCCGCATGGCAGAGCCTGGCAAGATACCCGTGTTGTATTTGATATGCCAAATACCAGTAACAATTACAGACCTCATTCCCATGACCTGATGGAATAGTTTGAGGCTCTTTATGTTACTTGAGATAGCAGATGCCCTTGGGCTACACTAACATGTGATAGAACATATGGAGATGTTACTGGTGCCCACTCGAGAAAATCGATGATCAATGGGAAGACAAGTGATATATATTCCCAGGTAATGTCAAAATATTTTAGAGGGAGCCTCCAAAGTGATGTTAAGGAGGCCTGTTATCCTCCCACCCTCCCCACCCCCACAGTAGATCTTAGCAAGGCCTGAAGATGTGCTGGGCATGGTTTGGGGATTTGCTTCTGGGTTCTACCTGGCAGTGCTCAAGGGAACATGTGGTGAAAGGGATTGTCTCAATATTGCCACATGCAATGCGTGCACCTTAACCCCCTATCTTAAGTTTAAGACCAAAGCATTTTACATCTTAGAAATGTAAATGGGAACGAAAGTTCAGTCCTGTTGCAGTACAATGTTGCCCAGGGCCTCTGCATCTTTCCTGGAGTTGCCTAGAGTTGCCTCCTGCAGACCACTTTGTAGATGTAGGGCAGGAGGAATGTGGAAGTATATCTTGCCATGTATTCTATGTTAGCTGGTATAAATATTTTCTCATGCTGCCACAATCATCATGGGACTAGATAAATCTTACCAGTATATTTACCTGGCCACGTTGAACCTCTACGTAATTAGACGAGAGAGAAATGTTTTCCCAAGCAAGCATGCATGGTTTTCTAATAAGTCTAAAGGTTAATATACAAAACAACTATGAAGTAAAGATGAGACTCTTGTGAAGACTTGGAGAAATATATAGCTAGCTATAGAATATCCATTGGTACAGATGCATGCCTTTGTATTCGGAGATACAGTTCATCTCAAATGCCCCTTCCCCATCTCCCAAGAACCTGCAGCTTTGCAGTGCAACATTTACGTTTCAAACGAACTAGATGAGATCCTTGGAGAAGTTACCTGAGGGGAACTGACCCCAACTTCTTCCCGTTCGTGTGGGCGTCTAAATTGAAGAGAAATAAATGCTGTACCCATTTGGTCTTTTGCCCTTTTAGCTTTTTTCTTTTTTGCCTTCTTCCTCTGCTCTCCTTCCCTCTTTTCTTCTCTGTTGAACCTTAACACCTGGTAGCGGCCATCTTAGCCTTGAATTCTAAACCTATAGCTGGCCGAAGCCCAGCCAGGAATCAAAGTCTGGGGTTTTCCTATTATTGATTTGTATACCAGAACCTGTGAGAGTAAAGCCTTTTGAAACTTTGCTGGATTATCATATCTTTGTCTGCTGCCTGTCAATCCCCTGGGGCCGAAGAGGATCCCCTGACCCTGCTCCTAGATTTTGTCAGGGTGCCCAGCTTTTCCCGACACAGTTCTAATATAGTCCAGTGATTCTGTTATTTAATTATTTCATTATTATTTTGTGGGTCCATACCTGGTGAAGCTCAGAGGTCATTCCTGGTTCAGCACTCAGAAATTACTCCTGGTGGTAGTCAGAGGACTATATTGGAGTGCTGGGGATATAACTTGGGTCAGCCTCCTGCAAGGAGGCTGTACTGTCTCTGTACTGTCTAGCCTCTGTACTGTCTCCTGTTCTCCAGAGTTTATCTTAAAGAGAATGAGATAAATGCCAGGAAAGTTAAGAGTTTTGTGCAAAGCTACATTTGTCAAAATATTTTTGGTTTACTATTTTTTTACCTCTTCATATCGTCATGGGTTAGACAATTACAAAGCCGTTCATGGTTGCATTTCAGTTATACAGTGATGCAGCACCCATCTCTCCACCAGTGCCCATTTCCCACCACCAATGTCCCCTGTTTCCCTCCCTCACTCCACCCCACTTGTCTCTATCTATGGCATGCACTTCTCTCTCTTTCTTTCTCTCTCTCATTCTCTATTCTTTTGCACATTGTAGTTTCCAAAATATATTGAGAGGTTATTATGCATATCCTTTTATTTACTTTCAATACACAGTTCTAGTTTAGCATTACCATTTCCAACTATTATTGGCAGACTGAGCCCTTCACTATCTTTTTTTTTTGTATATTCAATGGTGAGTTTTAATCTGCCATTACCATTTCCCACATTTAGTAAAACACTGGTATCTATTTATGTCGTATTAATGAATGCAGTCATTCTATATCTGTCCTTTTCCTTCTGACTAATTTCACTCAGCATGATAGTCTCCATGTCCATCCATTTGCAGGTAAATTTCATAATTTCATCTTTTCTGACAGCCGCATAGTATTCCATAGTGTATATGAACCACAGTTTCTTTAGCCAGTCCTCTGTTCTCGGGCATTTAGGTTGTTTCCAGATTCTAGCTATAGTGAATAGCGCAGAGATGAATAAAGAAGTACAGATAGTGTTTCTGCTATCGTTTTCCAGTCTCTCGGGTATATTCCCAGGAGTGCTATTGCTGGATCAAATGGGAGCTCAATATCTAGCTTTCGGAGGAATGTCCATATTGTTTTCCAAAAGGGCTGGACCAGTCGGCACTCCCACCAACAGTGGATCAGAGTCCCTTTTTTCCCCACATCCACGCCAGCATCGGTTATTCTTGCTGTTTTGGATGTGTGCCAGTCTCTGTGGTGTGAGATGGTACCTCATTGTTGTTTTGATTTGCATCTCCCTGATGATTAAAGATGAAGAGCACTTTTCATATGCCTTTTGGCCATTCAATTTCTTCTTTTTTGGAAGCTTCTGTTCATTTCTTCTCCCCATTTTTTGATGGGGTTGGCTGTTTTTTTCTTGGCCCTTCACTATCTTGCCTAACATTTTATCATTTGAAAAATTTTACTTCTCCCCTGCATCATTTAAATGTTCTGCTAAGGTACATTCTTCAGCCTCTAGGTGATCAAATGTGTCAGAATTAAACCAAAATATCTATTTGTATTTGATTATATTTGATTATTTGTGTTTGATTAATATATTTGTTTTTGAAAATGGTGTAGCAAATATCCTTATATATAAAGTATACATGTTTATCCTTCCTAAGAATAATTTTCATGTAGAGCACTTCTAATTCAAAGTGTTTGTATGTTATGTTGACTAATCCTGCTAGAGAATTGTCTTCTACAAAACTCCTAGTTTTCAGAGCATAGCAATGGATGAAGCACCCATTTCTCTGTACTCTCACTCATAATTTCCTTAAGAACAAATGGAAATGGAGTCTAAGTTTCCATCACATTATGAATAAGGTTGAGCAGTATTTCTAATTTGACTGACAGTTTTAGTTTTACAATGCATTTTAGTAAGCTTCCCTTGTGTTTTTGTTGAAGTCCATGTTTTATTGAGTTGTAGATATTTTTGAAGAAATAATGAAAGGATATTGAAGGAAAGCTCTCAACAAATTTTAGGAGTTATTATGGTTACTTATTTTGTTAGTTTTTTGGAAGTTAGTTTGTATCTGGTGGGAGGTGATGTCTTGTTTTTCACTAAGAAAGTATAAGGAGATTATTGCCTGGGGTCAGATAGCATATAATAGGTAAAATACACCTCTGTTTCAATGGAAAAGATTCACTGAAACATATCCCAATTATGTTGTTGATTTTAAAATATTTTATCTGCATCCTTTGGTTGGGCTGTATTCTCCCTGGGATAAAGTAAAATGTGGTTTATGCTTCAGGCACAAGTATAATGGCATGCAAACCACTCTCCTCTTTTAGTTTTCTCTCTAACTAGACACTGAAATTTTTTTTATTTTCTTAGAAATTATGGGAATTGACCTCAGAGAAAACATAAATCGCAAAGTGCTTCCTTTTCTATATAGCATTTTGCATTACTCCTATTTTTCCCCTCTAGAAAGTGTAAAATTACACATCTTAAAATGGAATCTGTGTAACAGTTTTTTATCTTTTTTAAATATTTAGCAGCACACAGTGTTTACTTTTTTATGCCTCTTTCTTGAATATTGTGTTTTATAGAAGGCTATCAGGGAGATTCCTTTTTCATTTTTATAGGCGGCCTCACACTTTTGTGGGCTTGTGTTCATTCATTTGCTCTCAAGCTGTGTTTGAACTCTTCCTCTAGGGCAGGACCATTTGTGGCTGGCTACCACATTAGGCAGCAGAAGAGATGAAGAATGGAAGATGACTTAGGGTTGTTTGGATCATCTTTTGTTATAACAGGAAAAAAAATCAAATTATTTTACATGGTTATGGGAAGTTTTATAAGTATAAACAAATTAAATTTGTTTGTATCTATATTTTGTATATTTGTGTAAATATATGTATACATATATATGCATAAGTATACAAACACACACACATATATATGTATACATATATATATATATATATATATAGAGAGAGAGAGAGATAAACATAGTTACATAGTTTCAGGAACATAGTTCACCTATGCTTGTTTTCTTGTGATGTCTGTATTAGCATTCTCTTGAAATGGAGGAGGAAGGGTGAGGAAGAAGGAGGAGATGAAGAAAGAAAGAAAGAAAGAAAAGAAAGAAAGAAAGAAAGAAAGAAAGAAAGAAAGAAAGAAAGAAAGAAAGAAAGAAAGAAAGAAAGAAAGAAAGAAAGAAAGAAAGAAAGAAAGAAAGAAAGAAAGAAAGAAAGAAAGAAAGAAAGAAAGAAAGAAAGAAAGAAAGAAAGAAAGAAAGAAAAGAAGGAAAGAAAGAAAGAAAGAAAGAAAGAAAGAAAGAAAGAAAGAAAGAAAGAAAGAAAGAAAGAAAGAAAAGAAAGAAAGAAAATGAAAGAAAGAAAGAATAAGGATTGGCTAAAGTGACTGTGCAGAATGACACAAATTTTGGTGCAGACCAGCAGACTAGAAACTCTGAGAGAGTTGATCTTACTATGTTGAAACAAAAATCTATAGGGTGTGCTACAAGCTGAAAACTCAAAGTGTTTCTGTTATTCTTGAAGCACAATTTCTTTATCAGGAAATCTCAGAGGTTTTGCAAAACTAATCTTGAATTGATGCATGACATCTGTACATCTTATTAAAGGTCACTTGATCACTTGAATCCCGTTATTCATCGATTTTCTCCAGCGGGCACCAGTAGCATTTCCATTGGACCCTATCACGTGTCAATGTAGCCCAATGGCATCTGGTTGATTCAGGAATATGAAGAGCCTCAAACCGTTCCTTCAGGGTCTTGACAAGGAAGTCTGACCATCTTGTAGGTGGGCGGCCACGTGATCTTTTGACATCCCGTGGGATCCAGTCGGTAATGGCTCTAGTCCAGTGGTTGTCTCCAAATAGCATTACATGTCCAGCCATTCTGATTTTCCATGCCTTGGCAAACGAGACAGCATCCCTGACTCTGGAATAGCGACGGAGGTCAGAACTGGATTCCTTCTCTCACTTGAGTGAGGCATGATATTCCAAGCATAGCTCTTTCAATTCCTCTTTGGGAGACCCGAATAGCATTCTCATCCTGCTTTCCCTGGGCCCAAGTCTCTGAGGCGTATGTTAATGCAAGGAGAACGGTGGAGTCAAAGAGATGTGCCCGGAGACAGAGGTTCTTTGTCCTTTTTAGCTATTTCATTGATGCCTTTGAAGGCATTCCATGCTGCTCTCTTCCTCCTGTGCAGCGCAGGTTTTACGTTGTTCATCATGTTGATTTCTCGACCTAGGTACACATAACTGCTGCATTCAGAGATGTTTGTTCCACTGAGAGTGAATGGGGCCTCTGGAACTAGTTCATTTTTCATAAACATGGTTTTCTTTAGATTCAGCTGTAGACCTATCTTTCCACATTCTCAGTCAAAGGCAGCCAGCATTTGTGCCGCTTGGCTAGAAATGTTTGGTGTGATTAGAACGATGTCATCAGCGAAGCGGAGGTGGTGTAGTTGCCGACCATCTAATTTCACTCCCATTCCTTCCCATTCTAATTGTCGCATGATGTTTCGAGAGTGGCACTCCACCCCACTTGTCTCTATGGAGATATGTGGATATGGTCAATTGTTCTGAATCCTTTCTGGAAGCCTGCTTGCTTGCATGGTTGTCCTTCATCTAGTGTTCTGCTAATCCTGTTCAGGATGACTAGTGTAAACAGCTTGTAGATGACGGACAACAGGCAGATGGGGCAATATTTGCTGATGTCGTGAATGTCTCCCTTCTTGAACAGTAGAACTGTCCTGCTGGTTTTCCATTGGGAGAGCACCTTGCATTCGGACAGGTAGTGGTGAAGAGCTGAGCTAGTGTATTGATGAGTACCGACGGCAGATTCTTCAGGTGTTCGGGTCTGACTTTGTCTGGGCCTGGTGCTGTTCCCTTCTTTACCAACGAGATGTGAAGTCAACTGATTATAATTATATCAGAAAATATCTTTTCTATAATGAAGCAGAGATTCTCCAGATTTTCACAGGTCTCCACACAAGATATTCACAGTAAATATTCCCGAACTTGTGACATTGCATATCGCTTGTTTTGTTCAAAACCCTTCTAGGCTTGTAGGACTTTTGTTTTTTAATCATCCCTTTATTTTCCTAGAAGAATGAACATTGGAAGGACTTCTCAGATATAGTTTTTACCAGAATAGACTTTGTTCAAGAGAAACCTAGGTGGCTAGGCGAACAAGTATATGGAAATTTTCTTTGTAATATCTGTCCACTTTCTCTCTTTGAAGGCCTGTGTCCCTTGCCCCTCTCTTCAGTATGGTCTTGAAAGGGTTGGCCACCCGATGGGGTGACCGACTGGGAGCCTCGGAAATCCACACCTGTCAGGAAAAACTCTGAGAGACCGGATCCATGCAAGAAACAAAGGATTTATTAATCATTCGAGTATACTCGGGCTCTAAGCATGACCTTACAAAGTCAGTGGCTGAGTCCCGAACTGAGTTACAGCACAGTTTTTATAGCACTTTGAGACAAAAGAAACTTTTACAGTACAACAAGCTTGTGGTTTTTTCAGGCCCAGCATGCTCACCATGTCAGGATGTTACTCAAGGTTATAGTTAGGGTTCCTCCCTTGACATTTGGTCAGGAGGCCTTCGGCTTTATCTGGCCTACTTGCAGAGCCCATCCACTATTTTAGTGTGCTCCTGTTAACTCTTTGCGGTCTGATCTGGGGCTTCCCCTTTCACCCTCAGAGCTCAATGTACTTTTCTTTACACCATTTAATATCAATGAAAGGGTTATTTCGGCCCTAAAATGCTAATTTTCTCACGGTGGTATAATAAAATACTTTAAAAAATGCTAATTTTCCATGAATAGATGAATAGGCCTGCCTGGTTGGGGAGGGGTTGCTGGATTGCTGCCTTCTTTCAGTCTATATACTCCCATTTTGCCTCTCTGACCTTGCAACCCATATGTGTTTTCCTTATATGCACACAATTACATTTGTTTTGTTTCTTAATTTGTCTGATGGTCATGTGATTATTTCAATGTGTCCTAGTGAACTTGAAAAGGTGTGGAAAAATTTTCCTTCCTCTTTGACTGTTACTTGCAGACTAGTGATAAAGTTTTTGGCCAAACAACTGAGTAGTAGTATTTTGACGCACAAAATTAATTTTCAACTATTAAGCTTAAAAGTGAATCTCCAGAAGTTAGGGTGGTGGGTGGGTTGGGACTCGGGACATTGGTAGAAACATGGTACACAGGCTGAGGGGTTGTTGTTGGGAAGATTATTTCCTGAGCCCCTATTGTAAACAACTTTGTAAATCAGTGTCTAATTTTAAAATAAACATATGTTATAATGACTTTTTTAAAAAACATGCACATTGAGATATGACCAGGGGCATGGGTGGAGACTGTTGGGCACTAGAGGAGAGAAATTTTGTAATAATGAGGTGAGATACTTGTATACATCGAGACCATACATGTCAAAAGTATAATGAGCATGTTACTTTTAATATACTTCTTAAATATAAAAAAAATCTTAATATTCCCATTGTTTTATCCTTTTCTGCCTGTTAAAAGGAATAGGGTTCCACTGGGAATTGGGGATCCTTTTCTACCCATGTGCAATAAACTCAGTGAATCTACTAAATACAACGAGCAAGAAATTTTACAGAGAGATACAACTTTTTTGGGGGAGTGGAGGAGGCATACCCAGAACTTCTTGGGACTCTTCCTTTACCTGTGCTCTGGCGTGACCTCTGGTGGTGTTCCAGGGACTTTATGTGATGGAAGGGGCTTGAACCATCTTAGAGATTACTGTAGGCAGTCACATGCAATGCGAATATACTTTCCATCTGTCTGTCTGTGTCTGTCTGTCTGTCTGTCTCTCTCTTTCTCTCTCCCTCTCTCTCTCATGTTTCTCTCTCCTCTCTCTGTTTCTCTATCTGTCTCTCTCTCTTCCTCTCCCCCTTTCTCCTGTTCTCCCCCACACTTTCTCCCTCTCTCACTTCCTATCTTGCATGTGCCAAGAATACTTCTTTAAAAATATGAGGATACAAAGGATTTGTGTTGGTTAGGAAAGTGAGGGAAGTAAGAGTATCCCAGAGATGCTGCTATAATTTTATCTAGACTAGTTCTGAATGTTTCTTTAAGATATTATAGTTGTAATGGAATAGTAAGCTGGAGAGTGAGCATATAAAGCGAAGGCTTGTTTGATGCATAGTGTTAGGGGTCTTCTCAGTGTATAAATAAGGGTTGTCTTGGGCTGAGTTAAAGCAAGTTGTCTGGTGATTACCCAAAAGCCTTTATTCAAAAGTTCCAGAGAAAGATCCAAGTACGTTTTTTAATGTAATAGTGTACAAATAGAATCGGGTCATATTTCAGTGCAGATTGAGGATGATCATTGGAAACACATTCACAACACTGAAGAGGATGGAATTCCTTTTTGCAGGTGCAGAAAAATGGGTTTGAATAAAACAAAAGAGTTCCTTATGTGTTGGTGGTGAAGTTAGTTAACCTTTTAGCTGCATTACGTATTTGGTCATGTAGGAGTATAATAACATCAACCCTAACCTATTTAATAGGGCAAATGAGTTAAAACTATGATAAGATTTTTTAATTTATGTCAATCAGCAAATTCAAAGCTTAGTGCTATAATTAGGAACTCACAATTACCCATAGAATATCCTTGTGGGCAAAATTAATGTGGAATGAATTTTTTAGCACTATTTAAATCCCAGATATAGCCCCATTCAAATGAATTAATTTTTTCTGTTCTGAATATGATGGGCCTCCCACACAAAGGTAAATTTCTCTTAGAGATGAAATTTTCTGCTACTTCAGAAACTTGATGCTGACTTTTCCTAGGTCATGTTCCACAAATTACATCAGAAAATGTGTAATTAATTGGTAAAATCCTTGATGTGTTATCGATTAATGCAGAACATGATAAACTCCTGTCTAGAAATTAATTTGGCTGTTGACTTTACTTGATCATGCCAATTCAATGTATATTTTGTAAGGCCTTTGTATTGTTTCACTAGTCAGGTTGACTTTTAAGTTAGATAAACAGTAGCAGAGCCAAAAAATGAAGTTTAAGACTTCTCTTGGGATTTGTATTTGTTTAGCAATGTGGTTGCTAATATATTGATTAATTGCTTTTTGAAGAATTTTACTTTTTATTTATTTTATAAAACAATCCACTAATTCTGTTTTCAATGGGACCTTTTCCTTTCAAGACCCAAATACTGACACTTTCCTAAAATTTTCTGTATTTGTGTGTACAAACATTGGTGAAAATGATTTAAATGTTTTTATGGGACTAGTTACCTATGAGGCAGTGATACAGTGTGGCAATAATAAGAGCAATGAATTTTGGAAGCTGGAATGTCAGCTACATAATTCATCTGTAGAAGACTGAGCACTCCATCTTTGCATTGTTAGTCTGTATTTGTCTAATGTGATTTTTCTTAAAAAGTTATTGGAAAACTATCCCTATAAGCGCCATATGACCTCCAGGAGGCACTTAAGAGAAACATAATGGCGTTGTTTGATAGAGTGTAGGTTATATCTTTGGCAGTGATCCAATTTTTTTCTCAGACTATTCACTAGGGAGTAAAATTATTGCCTCATAAAACAAAAGACAAGTCCAGTGCTTCTTAAGTAGGACCCTATTAACTATTCCACTGTCAGTAGTTCTTTCTTCAGCATTAAAATCTTCTAGCCATGGGGGTCGAAGCGATAGCCCAGAGAGTAGGGCATTTGCCTTGCACGCGGCCGGCCTGCCGGCCCAGGTTCAATCCCCAGCATCCCATATGGTCCCCGAGCACTGCCAGGAGTGATTCCTGAGTGCAGAGCCAGGAGTAACCCGTGAGCATAGCCGGGTGTGACCCAAAAATAAAAAAAAAGAAAAGAAAATCTTCTAGCCATGTGGCAGGCAGGATTTTACATACTCAGGTTTAATCATCTTAACACAATTATTTTGAAAACATGCACTTGAAAAATTGAATTTGAAATGATTCCTAGAGTGATATTCTAGTGAATCACTCATTCCTAGTAGTAGTTTTCTTTGAGAACTTTTTGCCTATATGAAAACTATCAGCATATGAAAGTGAGTCTCAAATTAAGTCTCAAAGTAAAAGAAAATTTATGACTGAGAGAATTCAGTTATTGAAATCCCATTATACTCTTTTACCATAAGAATCATTTTAATTGATTTGGAAAACTGGATGATTGTCTTCAGTTTTTGTCTACATATTATCATTGTGTAGAATTTCTTTTTTGGGACATACTGAGCATCATAATTCTATTTTTGTACATTAGGCAAAAATGTTTTCTTGCTCATTATGTTTGTGTGAGAATGGATTGGTTCCACATGAGGAGTTGTGGTGGTGACTAAATAAGAAGAAAGAAAAGACCAGTAAGCCTTTGCGATTTTCTGCCTTGTTTATATATTGACACAATATTGTCCATTGACTTAAGCAAGGAAGGGGTTAGTCTCTAAGAGATACACACTGGGTATTCCCTTTGTGGCTTTGGTAGAGCTTTTAATAATAAATACTTGTATTTCCTTGCAAATTTATTTTGTCTATTTATAAATGTTCCTTTATCTGAATTAGGTTAATAGAGCCTGGTATGCATTTTTTATAGCTATATGAGGTACACTTGATTACGCTATCAATTACAAGTAGATTAGAATACAACTTATAGTATCTCAGATTCCTTGAATATTAGACCCTAAAGCTTTTGGGATCAAGTTCACTGTAGATTTTCAAGATAGCAAGAGAAACTGTTTCAATTTATTTTCTGGAAGTACTGGGACTGTTCACACTGGTGATATTCAGGGGGTACTCGTGGCTCTTCGCTTAGGAACTACTCTTGGCTGTACTCGGAGGACCATATGGTATGCCAGGGATCGAACTCTGGTCAGCAGCATGCAAGGCAAAAGCCCTACCTGTTATGCTATCGTTCCTGCCCCTGTTCCTTAATAGAACGTTTCAACCACCAAGGTGCTAACTGCACTAAGTTCTGAATTATACCTTTAACTTGTCAAGGAAGTTATCCTGGATCCAGACTAAGGCTTCACTGTATCTCTGTCACTGTCTTCCCGTTCATCGTCGATTTGCTCGAACGGGCACCAGTAACATCTGCATATGACTTGTTTCATGCAAGTAGAGCCCAAGGGCACCTGCTTGCTCCAGGAACATAAAGAGCCTCAAACCATTCCATCAGGTCATGGGAATGAGGTCTATAATTGTTACTGGTATCTGGCATATCAAATACGACACGGGTAGCTTGCCAGGCTCTGCCGTGCTGGTAGCATACTCTTGTAGTCATCTCAAAACCCAGCATTTATTGATGAATCGTGCGGCCGCTTGCAGCCATGCAAGCCGGGATGTAATAGGCTGGTCTGCAGTGTGGAGTTCTGATGAGAGGGAAGTCCGGATGTGGAAAATGGAGGCCCTCATGGAGTGGGGGGTCATCTGGCTTGTTGCAAGGCTCTGCTGGGGTGGTGGGCCAGGGCTAGAACCTGCCATCCCTCCTGGGCACCTCATGAGCGGCTGGGCACAGTGAGAGCCAGTAACAGCTCTGCCCCACATCTGTCTCTGGATCAGCATACCTGGGCCGGATTAAAAAAGACTGCAGCAGGGTGGATCTCGATGAGCTGGGCTGTGGTAGGCTGGTCTGCTGGGTGGAGTTCTGACGAGGAGGAAGTCCAGATGTGGAAAATGGAGGTCCTCATGGAGTGGGGGGGTCGTCTGGCTTCTTGTGAGGCTCTGCTGGGGTGGCGGGCCAGGGCTAGAACCTGCCATCCCTCTCGGGCGCCTCATGAGCGACTGGGTGCAGTGAGAGCCAGTAGCAGCTCTGCCCCATGTCTGTCTCTTGATCAGCATACCTGGGCAGGATTAAAAATGACTGCAGCAGGGTGGATCTCGATGAGCTGGGCTGTGATAGGCTGGTCTGCTGGGTGGAGTTCTGACGAGGAGGAAGTCCAGATGTGGAAAATGGAGGTCCTCATGGAGACCTCCATTAGTCTCTCCATGAGACTAAGGCTTAAACAGAGAAAACCAAGAGACTAGGCTATTGGGTAAGAAACTTGAATATTTTGCTGAACTAAAATATATGGAGAAGTGTTATAAAAATATCTGTTATGGTGTGCTTGAAAATAAAGGAAAAATTTAAAAGGCATTTTTTATTTTTTTGAAAGAAGTTGGACTTCGTTCACGAGTGGTCCCCACCTTTAGATACAAGCATTTTTGACCACTATTCTGCTACATTTAGGGATTTTCTTCAAATTCAAGATGACTTCTAACTCTCTAATTGTCATATTTGTGTTCTAGGTCGTAGGGACCATAAAGGTTTAGCTGTTAATAGAACAAAATATTCCTATCTCGTTAGCCCAAACTTAGTTACCCATCATGTTTGGCTAAAAATATTCTGAGAAATGCAACTTTGAGTGGAGGTGACCTTAATCCTCACTAAAAACAGTGGTAATGATAGCATTTGGCATGTAATAAAGGATGGTATGCTAGATGCTGTTATTGCTGTCTAGGACCGTCATCAGTCAGGAGCGGCATGACTTTTTTAAGTAGGACAAAAGAGTAGTGGTAGATTAGAATTATGTTGACTTCTTAAAGTCTTTACAAGTTATTGTGTCATATGCTTTTTTTTGGAGGATGATCAGCTTCACAAAGCATTGGATACTGAACTGTAGGCAAAATGAGTTAAGATGATTTTCTCTGGATGAATGAGTTTTGCTCAATTTTGCCTAGTGTTTTTGATAATGGACACACACTGTTTTGATAATGGCCACACACCAATGATTGTTGTAGTTGCATTTGTTTTTAGGGCTGCCTTTACCAAATACTGCAGACTATAGGGTTGAGAGAACAGAACATTTTCTCCCTTTCTAGTTCCGGAGGCTAGCTGCCTTGTGTAGTGACTTTATGGAGGCATTCCTTCTTATCAGCTTGCATCTTGCTGCCTCCCAGTTATTTTAGCAAAAAGGCTCTCATTGGCTTCTACTATTTTTTCTTTTTCTTTTTTATTTCTTTGGATTTTTTGGTATTATACCACTGTGCAATATTCAATTGCAAGATGCTCATAATTAGGTCTCAGTCATACAGTGTTATAGCACCCATCCCTCCATCAGTGCCCCATACCCACTGCCAATGTCCTCACATTCCCGCCCACCTCTCCCAGCCTGCCTCTATAGCAGTTACTTTTGCTCTCCCCTCCTCTATTCTTAAATGGCCGCCAGCCAAATCTTGGACCCTGTCTTGGTGGTTTCAGTCCACCTTAGTTACCACTCTAAACTCCTCACCTATTCTCACAGGAGGGGCTCGAGCTGCAACATTTGAGTTTGGTGGGGGACTCAATTAAGAAGATGAAAATGATGATAAATACTTGTTTAATGCTTTCTAGGCATCGAACTTGACACAGAAGGTGTTATAGAGATTTGATTTATTTCACTGACAGGGTGATACTGAAAAATGGATTGTGTTCCTCTTATTTTGTAGAAAGCAGATATTTATGTAAATTGAAACTTGTCCAAATTTGCATGATTGAAATTGAGGCTAGCCAGGCTGGCAAGAGAGCCTGGGATTTCCTACACCACTGTGAAGTGCTGATATGTTTGGGGTATCATATAGAAGGCAGGCGTATTGTCATGATCCTGGACATAAAAGTAGCTACTCACCAGAAGAGATGTTGGGGTGTTCTTTGAAGTCCTTTCAAAGTAAAATTTTTATCTACCTCCAAACAGATGAAGGAAATTAATTGCATTCCAGGCATGAAGGTTAAAATGTCCCCTTATTATTGATAAAGACTGAATGAAGGAAGTGATTCTTAATCTTTCAGCTGAATGAATTAACTAATGAATTAGACATATTCAGTACTTTAATTGCAGTGTTCTAGCCTGGGGGAGAGGCCTTCCCTCTCTTTTCATCCTTTTATTGAGACACACTGGCTGTGCTCACGGCTTCTTGCTCTATGCTCAGGGATCACATTTTTTAAATTAAAAATTTTTATTATACCATTGTGAGATATATAGTTACAAAAGTGTTTGTATTTGGGTTTCAGTAATACAGTGTTCCAGCACCCATCCCTCCACCAGTCCACATTTCCCTCCACCAATGTCCCATGATTTCCCTCCCTCCCCCAGTCTGCCTCTATGGTAGGTGATTTTTACTTCTCTCTCTCTCTCTCCCTCTCTCTCTTTCTCTCTCTCTTCCTCCTTCTTTTACACACTGTGACTTGCAATACAAACAATTAGAGGTTATCATTTATATCCTTTTGCCCACTTTCAATGCTCTTGGCAGTGCTGGGGATTACATTATACTGGGTCTAGCCAGTAGTAAGGCACTCTCTTTTCCTTGGTTCTGTTTCTCTAGTGCTCCCCCTCTTTTTTTTTCTTTTCTTTCTAATATTTTTTTTTAACATTTTGTTATACCACCGTGAGATATACAATTACAATGTTGTTCACGCTTGGGGGTTTCGGTCACACAGTGTTCCAGCACCCCGCCCTCCACCAGTTCCCCCAGCCACCACCCATGTCCCCAATTCCCTCCCCCCCCACATACTGCCTAAATGGCAGGTTCTTTATCTCCTCTCCTCTCCCTCTCTCTCTCCTCCTTCTCCCACACATTGTGGGTTGCACTACGTACACTTAGAAGCCATCATTTGCATTTTTTTTGTCTGTATTTAATGCTCAGTTCTATGTTAGCATCAGAACTTTAGACATTTATTCACACATGTTCCCTTCTCTATCTAAACTAACCTCTGACTCCCACACGCTTGTGGTAATTTCCACTTTCGGTAAGATCACCTAGTATATTTATGTCATGCAAATAAATGCAGTCATTCTATGTCTCTCTCTTTCCTTCTGACTAATTTCACACAACATGATTCTTTCCATATCCATCCATTTATAGAAAAATTTCATAACTTCATTTTTTCTGACAGCTGCTTAGTATTCCATTGTGTAGATGTACCATAGTTTCTTTATCCAGTCATCAGTTCTCGGGCATACTGGTTGTTTCCAGGTTCTGGCTATTGTGAATAGTGCTGCTAGAAATTGAGCTCCCCCTTTGACCCAGCCATACCGCTCTTGGGAATATACCCTGGAAAGCCAGCGGAAACACAATCTGCACTTTTATTTTCTAGTGCTCCCCTCTTACAGAGCACATCTTGGAGGTATGGAAATCGGATTTGTTATAGGAATGAAATTTCTTGTGGATTGTACCAAACTGAGCTGTCCTGCTGTTTTTCAAGATCTAGCCCAAAGATCTGCCCATTTTCTCAAGTGGTAACAGAGAAAAGGGTACAGAGCTTAGGTAAAAAACAATTCCTATCCCTGGAAATGAATAATTAGAAGATATTTCCAGGTAATAGTACATTTGGAAAGTTTTTCTGAACTTTCCTAGAGAGCTTTTCATAACTATCAGCTTTTACGACTAAGAAAATGAGGAAACAACTTTTTCATTGTAGGTGATTTTTTTTTATGTTATTTATTTTGTACTGCTTGGGAAAAATACAAATCCATCAAGTACCAATGAGAGATAACCAGACCATGAATTGAGTGTTGATGAGTGGTTTTAGTTAGGAAATAAATGTATATATTAGCAATACATTCAAGGCAGAATATTTTGACTAATAAGAAAGACCAATATGTAGATATGTAAATCATTTCCTAAAAGAATGGAGTAAGTGAATTTTTCTCAAATATATAACTTCATTTCAGTTTAAAAAGAAAAAGTAAAGACATATTTGATCAAAGGACTTGGTGTAAACAAAGGAATTTGAGCCAAATAGAACAAGGCAGGATTTTAATCATTCTGCTTGGTATGTTTGGCCTATGATGAATATTCATTAGCAACTGATCAATACGTTCCTTTCCTATTTCTTCAGTTAGAATTGAAACATAAAAATGAAGAAAAGTAAACATTTTTAAGTCTCCATAAGTGTCGGGAACGCCGCGGGGGTCCCCGACAGTGTCAGGACAGAGGTTGTCTTCTACCTCCGAGGACGCCGGAGAACAGATGAAAACTCACGAGTCCGGTGCAGTTCCAAAAATGGCTTTTAATAGTACAAAAGCTCTTCCACAGCACTCCAATATAATGAGCAAACTTTAGCTCTGGTCCGAACTTAGACCATACAAAAGAGCCTACGTCTTCCACCAAAGAGAGAGGATGTCACCCGAGCTGAGTCCTACCCAGAAGGAGCAAAAGGCCAAAGAGCAAAAGGCCAAAGCCAAAAGCCAAAAGCCGCAGGAGCCAAAAAGCTGAAGGCTGAGGAACCAAAAGGCCAAAGGTGAAGGGGCCTCAAGTCAGCCCCTTATATACACCAAAGTAATCCAATCAGGAGGTTGTCATGCCAACAAAGAACCCTAAACAGAGTGTAGTGTCACACCCTATTGCAGGTATAAACAAAGGTTACACCAAGGACTAATCCCAAGATTATCTCTTATGTAAAACACTGGAGAGAGGGGGCTGATATAAAGTAATACATCTTAACTTCATGAGCTTCATGTAATCTAGATGGTACCCACAAGGTCCTTATTATTATCTGCACCAGGGTGATTCTGAGTATCTTGTTCTCATGTACTGAAAGGGTCATACTCGCCTGCTTAGAGCAAACTAGTATGATCCTTCCTATAGTCTTCCTTTAGTCTCAGCGTAGCCAGGGTTGTAGTCTCCTGGTAAATTCTAACTGTCCCACGTTGGGTGCAGTGGGTATAAAGAGGAGCTGTGCCCAATCTAGAAAACATAGAAGTCTTAGTAGATGTATAAGTCAGAAGTTATTCAATCAAGGTGACTTCTGTAACTGCCACACCCTCTAGCAGTGTTTACATAGAAGAGAGATCTCATTAGAATGAACCTTGGCTTAAATAAGATTAAGCTGGGAGTGAGCAAAACAACAAAACTCCCAGAATAGCTAAACCTGTCCTCCAACACATAAGAATAAAAGCTAATGCCAATTTCACCTACTTTGACCATATATGTATCAGTAAAACAGCTTATATTACTTTTAACAAATATATAGTTTTTGACATTTTTGTTTCTTATATTATGGCATTTGGGGTTAAGTGTGAAGCTAATTATAGGCATATGCCTCTATCTGTATATAGTTAGAACCTCTCACACTGCCAAAGGTTCAGGGTTATTCCTTCACCAAAATGGTCATGGGTTTTCATTAGTTCCCTTTATTTCCTCCCACTCCCTTACTTTTCCCTTTGGAATTGCCAAAGTTTTATTGAATCTGGGAGACAGTTTTGTTGTATTTTGAGACTTCATTTGCTTTAATTTTGTATCATTCCAGCATGAGTGAACTGATCTGGTAATTTCTTTTTCTTCCTTTTTCACATAGCACAATCACCTGAAGATAATTCATTTTGGCCCCATATAAGCATATTTAACTTTTTTATGGAACTAAGCAGCATTCCGTTGAATATAAATAACCACAGCTTCTTTATCATGTTGTCTGAGGATGGGCATTTCGTTTGATACCGTGTGTGGTCTATTGTGAACACTGCAGCTATAAACACAGGGGTGGAAATGTAGTTTTAGGCATTTATCCAAAGACTATTAAAAAACTAGGAATGGTATTGCTGGATCATGTATAACTTCTATTTTTATTTTATGTTATAATACTTCTCGATACTATTTTCCATAGAAACGGCATGAATTTGTTTTCTACCAATAATATACCAGAATTTCTCCCCATTGCCTCTTAAACACTATTAATTTTAATTATCTTGGCATAAGCTGTTCTTACAGGTGTTAAGTATAGTTTCAATTTATATTTTTCTAAAAATGAGAAATGTAAGATACTTCTTATGTATTTGTGGGCCTTATATATATCTTCTTTGGAAAACTGTCTATTAAGGTCCTTTGTCCTTTGATGTGGAGGAGGGGGATTTTATGGAGATTTGGTTGTTGAGTTGTGCTAATTTTTAAAAATATATTTTTCAAATGAAACCCTTGTCAGGTATTTCATTTTGCAGATGTCTTCTTCCAATTCCTAGCTTACTTTTAGTTCTTGTAGTAGGTATTTTTTCCCTTTGTTTTCATTTAGAAACCTTTAATTTGGTATGCTCCTATTTACTAACTTTTTCTTCTGTTTTTATTATCTTTGGAGTGTATTATTCAAATGCTTCTCTGATATTGAGGTCTTAGAGCACACTGCCTATGCTTTCTTCAGTTCTTTCTATGGTTTCAGGTCTAACATCAGGAATTACTCCTAGTGGTGCTCGGGGGACCCTATAGGATGCTGGGGATCAAACCCAGGTCAGTCGTGCAATGCAAAAGCCCTACCTACTGTGCTATCGCTCTGGTCCCCTATATTTACAAATTTTAACTTATTGCATGTCAATCTGAGGCTGAAGTCTTCTTCGAATTCTTATCCATTACATCTTGAAAATTAAGTGGGTAGATGAGGTTTAGTCAATTTTGAGAATTCCAAATAGCTAATCTAAATAATACCATTCCAAGTAAAATTTTCAGGCTTTCGAATTTGTAATTGAAATTTAGTCTTGGGCTATTAATGTAGTTTAAATAAATGAGGTTGCTAATGCACTTTCATTTTTACCTGCAGAAATGCAATGTGAGCAATATGGGAAGGTTCAAGTCTTCAACCTGGTTTTTTCTTCTTTTTTTTTTCTTTTGTTTTCTTTTGTTACCTTTTGTTGGAAGACAGCCATTTCCTATGGAGCTGCAGGCTGTGAGTTAGGCCCTGGTCGCTGGAACTGACTGTGAAAGCACAGTCACAGTGCACGAGGAACTTCTTGAGCCGTCACGACAGCTTGGGTCTGGCTCCTCCGCATTTAGCCTCTTGCACATACTGCAGTGCTCTGCTAAAATCCAAGGCTAAATGTGTCTGTGCGGAGTTAACCCTGAATACCTTCATGGTCAGGGCATAAGCATAGCTGCCTTGTGATTGACTATGACTAAATGTGCTTCAAATTCTTCTTTGTCTAAAAAATCATATATAAGACGCTGATATGGGGAATAAAGTTACTGCATGCTGAATGTGTAGTCACTGCCTCATTCTGGCTGCATTGCCCCATCCCTGACATAGCATCCACGAGAAACATGACACCTTTATAATTTATAGGAATTATAAAGGTAATTTATAGGTAATTTATTTTCTCTCTCTGGCTTTCTCTTTTTCTCTAACAAAAAGGGCCATAATCTGGGTTAAACATTTCAAATGTTTCCAGAAAATCATTTGAAATAAGATAATGGGTTGCTTTCACTTTTTAAAATATTATTCTTTATTTCTTTTGATTCTTTAATTTTTTTTCATAATTATTGGTCTTTTTTCTTGAACATTCCTTTAAAGACTTACATCATTAAAAAAACTTTTGTAACTATGATTTTATGGTTATTATGCATCAAGTTATCCAATTCTGAAGTATTTTATGTGTTTTTCATTAAATAAAAATAATCTTTCACAGTAACTTGTAAAAGTGAAAACAGTAAATTCTTTGGCAACAGTATTACCAAAATAGTCTTTACATAACTTGTTCTGTGTTGTTTGCTCTTGGTATTATCAGGCCTGGAATGCAGAGAGTTTAGTAAATTTTGAGCTTTCTAATTTAAATCCAATCTCTTTTACTTGGGACCAATAGCTCTGTTCTTTGGATTACTGATTTTGAAAGCTCAGGGAGAAAAAAAAATCTTTCACAGGACACTTTCAACAGGAAATGTTGGTTTTATGTATGATATCTCTTAGCCTCTCCTAATGATTTTTAGTGAAGGATTTGAAAGCAAGAGACAAGATTGAAGTGGCTTTTACTTGCATACGTTGGCATAGAGTACACACAAATCTCTTTTCCTCTGGATATGAATTCAATTCTGATGAAAAAGGGGTCATGCAGATATCTGTTGGCTCTATAAAAATGTTCTGAAAAGTAGATAGCATATGGGTAGAAATTCTACCTCTTGTCTTTTGATTTTTCCTTTATTTAATGGATTCCCACTTTGTAGAACAAAGAAGCAGTTTTTTGCAAGTGACTATGGATTCTTGAAAATTTCAGTAAAGCTTTCAGAAAACTTGTCTGAAAGGGGTGGTTAAAAACAAATGCATTCTCAGCTTCAGGAGCTAGATAGATATTCTCCGAGTTTTTTACATGAGTGAATAAAAATATTTTCTTTAAAATACGTGCTACATATTTTTGGTTTCCCAGAGTAGATTCCCAGGAGTGGTATGGCTGGGTCAAATGGGAGTTCAATTTCTAGTCTTTGGAGGAATGTCCATATTGTTTTCCAGAAAGGCTGTACCAGCCGGCATTCCCACCAACAATGGATGAGTGTCCCCTTTTCCACACACCCACGCCAGCACTTGTTGTTCTTGTTCTTTTGAATATGTGCCAGTCTCTGTGGTGTAAAGTGGTATCTCATTGTTGTTTTGATTTGCATCTCTCTGATGATTAGTGATGATGAGCATTTTTTCATATGTTTTTTGGCCATTCGAATTTCTTCCTTGCTGAAGTTTCTGTTCATTTCTTCTCCCCATTTTTTGATGGGGTTGTTTGTTTTCTTCTTGTAAAGTTCTACCAGTGCCTGATATATCCTGGATATTAACCCCTTATCAGATGAGTATTGGGTGAATATTCTTTCCCATTCTGTGGACTGCTTTTGTATCTTAGCCACTGTTTCTTTTGAGGTGCAGAAGCTTTTAGTTTCATGTAGTCCCATATATTTATCTTTTCTTCTAGTTGCTTTGTTAGAGATGTTTCATCTTTGAAGATGCCTTTAGCTTCAATGTCATGGAGGGTTTTTCCTATATTTTCTTCAATGTACTTTTATGGATTAAAGTCTGATATTGAGATCTTTAATCCACTTTGATCTGATTTTTGTGCATGGTGTTAGACACAGGTCCAAATTCATTTTTTTACATGTCGCTGCCCAGTTTTCCCAACACCACTTATTGAAGAGGCTTTCCTTACTCCATTTTAGACTCGTTGCACCTTTATCAAAGATTAAATGATCATGTGTTTGAGGTTGGGTGTCAGGATACTCAATTCTATTCCATAGGTCCACGGGTCTGTTTGTATTCCAATACCATGCTGTTTTAATTACTACTGCCTTGTAGTACAGTTTGAAGTTGGGAAAGGTGATGCCTCCCATCTTCTTTTTCCCGAGGATTGCTTTAGCTATCCTTGGGGGGTTTATCGTTCCATACAAATTTCAGGATTGTTTGGTCAATTTCTTTGAAGAATGTCATGGGTATCCTCATAGGGACTGCATTGAATCTGTATAGAGCTCTCGGGAGTATTACCATTTTGACAATGTTGATTCTCCCCCATCTATGAGCAGGGAATGTGTTTCCATTTCCTTGTGTCCTCTTTTATCTCTTGGAGCAGTGTCTTGTAGTTTTCTTTGTACAGGTCCTTTACACACTTGGTTAAGTTGATTCCTAGGTATTTGATTTTCTGTGGCACAATTGTGAATGGAATTGTTTCCTTAATATCCCTTTCTTCTCTTTCGTTATTTGTATATAGGAAAGCCACCGACTTTGCGTGTTGATTTTGTATCCTGCCACTCTACTACATGCGTCTATTGTTTCTAGGAGTTTTTTGGTAGAGAGTTTAGGGTTCTCTAGGTATAATATCATGTCATCTGCAAATAATGATAGCTTGACTTCTTCCTTGCCTATCTGGATGCCCTTGATGTCCTTTTCTTCTCTGATTGCTATCGCAAGTACTTCCAGTACTATATTGAATAAAAGAGGTGAGAGTGGGCAAACTTGTCTTGTCCCTGATCTCAGGGGGAAGGCTTTCAACTTTTCCCCATTGAGAATGATGCTCGCTGTGGGCTTTTGGTAGATGGCTGTAACTATCTTGAGGAAAGTCCCTTCAATTCCCATTTTCTGGAGGGTTTTAATCATGAACGGGTGCTGGATCTTGTCAAATGCTTTCTCTGCGTCTATTGATAGGATCATATGGTTTTTATTTTTTCTCTTATTGATATGATGTATTATGTTGATTGACTTGCGAATGTTGAACCATCCTTGCATACCGGGATACGCAGCGGAAACACCATCCCTGCTTTTATGTTCATAGCAGCATTATTCACAATAGCCAGAATCTGGAAGCAACCCCGAGTGCCCGAAAATAGATGACTGGATAAAAAAGCTTTGGTACATCTACACAATGGAATACTATGCAGCTGTTAGGAAAAATGAAGTTATAAAATTTGCCTACAAATGGATGGACATGGAGAAGATTATGTTGAGCAAAATTAGCCAGAAGGAGAGACACAGTTACAGAATGACTGCATTTATCTGCATAACATAAGTATATAGGTACATATTATGATACCAATATCCAAGGTCAAGTGAAACATACATCAGGAGGTCCTGTCAAAGGTGGAAATTATCACAAACGTGTGGGAGTCAGAGGCTAGGTAAGACAGAAAATGGAACAGTGTGCTAACAATTGTGAGGGTACTAATGCCAACCTAGAACTGAGCATTAAATAGAGGCAAAAGGATACACATGACAACCCTTTTAATGTATGTTCTGTAATCCATAGTCTGGAGAGGAAGGAAAAGAGAAAGATAGAGAAATGGAAAGAAATAAAGAACCTGCCATGGAGGAGGGCTGGGGGGAGGGGGGGGGGGAACCGGGGACGTTGGTGGTGGGAGATGGGCACTGGTGGCGGGATGGGTGCTGCTACACTGTATGACCAAAACCCAAATATGAACTTTTTAATTGTATATCTTTGTAATTGTAAAAATAAAACATTTAAAAAAAAAACACACAAAAAAAATAAAATAAAATATGTGCTACATATTTTCAAAATATACAACTGTTAACACATGTATTCTTGATATTTTAAAACTAATTTTAATGTGTATATAGTTATATATCTGTGGCAAAGAAGATATTTAACATCAAGCATTTTCATGTTTGTAACACAGTCTAAAAAATCAGGATGACTGCAGTTTAGAGAGAGATTAAAAAAGTCAAGAGTCCTTTTCCTCCCATCTCGAAAATGTTTGTGGTTATGTTGATCTAAGTACCTATACGTGATGACTCTAGTGCATCCAAAGGTGTTTTCAGTCTCATGTGTTTTAATATTTTTCTGTGAATTCTTTTGTCTTTTGAACTGACAATGAAAGTTATATTCCCAAATTGTTCACTGTGTTTTGTTAAGATTTGTATGACAACTAATTATTTGCTGTTTAAAACAAAGAGGCATTTGCATCTGGAGAGTGGGGATCTAGTCAACCCCCAAATATCTTTTACATATGTCAGATAATGTCTGATTAAATCTGTAGCTCTTAGGATTTTGTATTTTCTGCTATCTGGAAATTTCTGAAGGGAATGCTCTAGGTTTAATCTGGATCAAGTGCATAATGTTTCAATGTTATTTTTCTGCTTGCAATGATTTGGTAAGTGTTCTTTCCAAAATTCCTATTTACATATCTATAGTCATTGGAAGTGATGATATCTATAATAGCATGAAGAACTGAGACTCACAATTGCCTAAATATTAGAGAAATTCCCCAATCCCCAATGGCCAAACCATTATAACTTTTTGAAGGCGTATATAATGGCAGAGTGGTTCAGTGATTAAATGCAGAGGGAACTGGTTCAAAACAGGGTTTTTGCTTTCTTGCTATATGCTATAAGCAATTTATTTACTTTTTTGGTGACTCAGTTTTTCACTTGTAAAAGTTGAGATAATAACAGACTCTGCTTCACTGGGCTGCTAGGAGATTTAAATGAACCAATATGTGAATTAATATACTTTGAGCAATGCTTGGGAAAAGGTTAGCTGAAGAAAATTTTAACATTATTATTCAAAGGCCCAACCATATTATATGCTTGATTTTAGGTCAGACTACTTATTACTCTCTGCCTAATTTTTCAGCGGGAAAGGGACAAATCTTAAAAGTGAGCATTTACATACTATGTTGTCTTTCTTAAGCAGTCACAGATGCCTTCTCCCAAATGTGTTCAATTCAGCAAGATTGTGTACATCTGGCATAAGACAAAATGCACTTCTCCTGACAACATTAATTTTTTTTTGCTGTTTTACTACTTCCCTTGCCAAGTGGGACCCATGGACTGTCACTGTATCACTGTATCACTGTCTTCCCGTTCATCATCGATTTGTTCGAGCGGGCCCCAGTAACATCTCCATATGTCCTGTCTCGTGCTAGTAGAGCCCAAGGGCATCTGCTTGCTCCAGGAACATAAAGAGCCTCAATCCATTCTGGAATGAGATCTATAATTGTTACTGGTATTTGGCATATCATATACAACACGGGCAGCTTGCCAGGCTCTGCCGTGCAGGTAGCATACATACCCATGGACATCTCTATTTTTTTTTTTTGGTTTTTGGGTCACACCCGTGACACTCAGGGGTTACTCCTGGCTCTGCACTCAGGAATTACTCCTGGCGGTGCTCAGGGGACCATATGGGATGCCAGGGATCGAACCCAGGTCGGCACAGGCCGGCCTCGTGCAAGGCAAATGTCCTACACGCTGGGCTATTGCTCCAGCCCCGACATCTCTATTCTTATTACCTCTTCGTTGCACAGGCATCTTTTGTGATATTTCCATACATTAAGCTGTGTAAGCTCCCATTCTACCAGAGCAGAAGTGAAATGCAATATATAAAGCAAATTCATATCAAAAGTGGGAATAAACTCTGATTTAGAATTTAGATATATATTAAATATGTCTGCTGTAGCAAAAACAGGCTCTCAAGATGAAATACAAAAGATATTTAGGAACACTCTAGTTGACTCTGAAGATTGAATACGTTTATTGAGAGGAGAAAAAAAGATATATTCAACAGGAGTTATAGAGTGGACAGCTGGACAGCCCAAATGAATGACAGTTTCTTCCCTTCTGCTGTGGAAGGAGGAAAATAATTGATTTGAGGTCTGAGTTTTAGGTCTTTCTCTGGACAGCTCAACCTTTAACCTGGAATTGGCTTCCATACATTTTCCACATTATTTTCTGTCGGGCGCTCCGCGGGTCCCCGACAGTGCCGGGAAGTGAGTTCCCTTCTACCTCCGGCCGGGCGAGGAATGGATGAACACTCAGGAATCCGATGCAGTTTTAAAGGGCTTTACTTATCACAGGTTCAGGCATACAAATCAGCAAAAAGGAAAAACCCGATGCTTAGGATTCCAGGCTAGAACCCCAGCCACGTGTAGGCCAAAATGGCGACCACCACGTGTAAAACTTCCAAGGGGAATAAACGCTCACAAGGCGAGATCCCACAGGGAAGAAGCCCAAAAGCCAAAAGCCAAAAGCCGCAGGAGCCAAAAGCTGAAGGATGAGGAACCAAAAGGCAAAGGTGAAGGGGCCTCAAGTCAGCCCCTTATATACACCAAAGTAATCCAATCAGGAGGTTGTCATGCCAACAAAGAACCCTAAACAGAGTGTAGTGCCACACCCTATTGTAGGTATAAACAAAGGTTACACCAAGGACTAATCCCAAGATTATCTCTTATGTAAAACACTGGAGAGAGAAGGGGCTGATATAAAGTAATACATCTTAACTTCATGAGCTTCATGTAATCTAGATGGTACCCACAAGGTCCTTATTATTATCTGCACCAGGGGTGATTCTGAGTATCTTATTCTCATGTACTGAAAGGGTCATACTCGCCTGCTTAGAGCAAACTAGTATGATCCTTCCTATAGTCTTCCTTTAGTCTCAGCGTAGCCAGGGTGGTAGTCTCCTGGTAAATTCTAACTGTCCCACGTTGGGTGCAGTGGGTATAAAGAGGAGCTGTGTCCAATCTAGAAAACATAGAAGTCTTAGTAGATGTATAAGTCAGAAGTTATTCAATCAAGGTGACTTCTGTAACTGCCACACCCTCTAGCAGTGTTTACATAGAAGAGAGATCTCATTAGAATGAACATTGGCTTAAATAAGATTAAGCTGGGAGTGAGCAAAACAACAAAACTCCCAGATTAGCTAAACATGTCCTCCAACAATTTTCTTGTAACTTGAATGCCCTTTTGATTAACCAACTGTTATGATCGCCCACTACCATGTGGGTTATGTCTGAGTTCCTAGCCTGAAAATTGGGGACAACTGGGATAACAACCAACATCTTTGTGGGTTGGTGATGGTGAATTGGGCATTTGGGCTATCTGCTTTGTCAAATACAGGAAAATGTGTGACTTTATTAGCTAGACAAAGCTCCACTCAAGAATCTTTATCATGATGCCCTTAAAAGAATACCAAACTTCACATTTCCAGTCATTCTTGCGTGAGTTTGAGACATTCAGTGTTCCAACACTAGTCCTTTCACTAGTGTGTGCTTCCCTCCACCAATATCCTCTGCATAAATTCTGCACCTCCCACCCCAAGACTTCTTCTATGGAAGGCACTCCCCCCATTTTTAGGTACCCCACCTCCCACCCCAAGCCTCCTTCTATGGCAGACACAACCTCCTCCATTTTAGACACTTTGTTTTACAATACTGCCATTGATATGTATCATACATTTATCACTTTACTTCCTTTTATCAGCCAGTTCTCTTCCACTGTAACCACCTTCCTGTAATTGTTGTAGTGGTCTTTTAGGTGAGTAAGATGTCTATTTATAGTCATATTATTTCAAGAGCAGCAGCTTTTTCCTCAATCCGGCCCAGGTATGCTGGTCCAGAGACTCTCACACATGGGGCAGAGCTGTTCCTTGCTCTCCCTGTGCACAGCCGTTCATGAGGCAGTCGGGAGGTTGGCGGGTTCTAGCCCTGGCCCACTACCTCCGCAGAGCCTCACAACAAGCCAGACCACCCCTCTTCACTCCACGGGCGCCGCCATTTTCCACTTTTGGACTTCCCTCGTCAGAACTCTACCCAGCAGACCAGCCCATCACAGCCCGGCTCACTTTATTTGGAGGTGTTTAAAAGAGTTTGCCTCCCACTCGGCAAGCCTGGCAAGCTTCTTGTGTTGTATATGATATGCCAAATTCCAGTAACAATTATATTAGGTCATTCCCATGACCTAATATAATGGTTTGAGGCTCTTTATGTTCCTGTAGCAAGCCGATGCCCTGGCTCTACTGGCATGAGACAGGACATATGGAGTTATTACTGGTGCCCGCTCTAGCAAATAGATGATCAACGGGAAGATCGTGATCGTGATTATTTCAAGAGATTTTTCGCCTTTTGTTTATGAATGCAATAGTGGAAATTATTCTCTATTTATATATAGGATGGAAGTAATGAAATATTTTAGTCAATAAGAAATACAAATTTACTTCTGGGTTATAGCTATCTTAAGCTTGATTTGTATCTACTGTGGGTCCAAACATCTGTGCTCTTGCATACCCTGCACATTAAAATGCATATATGCTATTTCCTTTTCACAGTATACATAATGTCAATAGCACAGCTTAGAAATGAAGGTTAAAATTAAGATAGAAGTCTGAACACAGGCTTTTTTTTTCATATAGATGACTTTATTTTGCGTCATTTCTTTCTTACTGATCTAAACGTTCATTGTTCTCTGAATGGCCTTTTATTAATACAGAATTTCACTTTGCTTTCAAAACCAGCCTCCCATTAGAATAAAGTTTGTTCTTGACAGTAGATTCATTAGTTCTCCCCTGAATATGAGCCTGAAGCTTTTCTATCAAGAAGGACTATATTGTAATGAATTTGTGACAAATTAGTCATTGGCATAGATTAAACATGAGATTAATTAGCTCTACCGGTTTTCAGTTGTCAATTTCACACTATCCCAGCTCCTCCTCTGTGCTCTACTCTTAAGGCGGGGTTGAAAGTCTGTGAACTATATTTCTTCAGAATCCCTTGTCAATTGGATTTTAGGTTAGGTTTTGCTAATAAGAGTCACTAGTAAAAGATTTTCTAAAAAGTGGAAAAGACGCCAATCACGTTCTATTGCTCCTCAGGTAGCAGCATACAGGCAGTCATGCGAAGCTCAGAAAATGTCTCTGCATTTCTTTAGGAAGAAGTATTTACCCAGCCAAGGGAGGCAGCTGTTACTTTTATGTACAGAAATCTCTCCTTATCCATGGTTTCATTTTCCTTTACTTTGGTAATGGTCAACTATGACCTGAAAATACTGTGGTACCGTATTTTGAGAGAGAGAACTCCACCCAGCAGACCAGCCTATCACAGCCCGGCTTGCGTGGCCATGCGGTTCATCAATAAATATGAACTTTTTAATTGTATATCTTTGTAACTGTAAAAAAAAATTTAAAAAAAATGCTGTTCTTAGAGATGACTACAAGAGTATGCTACCTGCACGGCAGAGCCTGGCAAGCTACCCGTAACAATTGATATTGTTATGCCAAATACCAGTAACAAATATAGACGTCATTCCAGAATGGATTGAGGCTCTTTATGTTCCTGGAGCAAGCTGATGCCCTTGGGCTCTACTAGCATGAGACAGGACATATGGAGATGTTACTGGGGCCCGCTCGAGCAAATCGATGATGAACTGAAGACAGTGATACAGTTATTTGGTAATGGTCAACTATGATCTGAAAATACTATCTGTGGTACAGTATTTTGAGAGGGAGAAAGCACATTCCTATAATTTTATTAGCTTATTTATAAATTTATTTTAGTTATTATTTGAATATCTTATACCACCTGCTTTCCACATTAAAATTTATGAAACACATTAAAATACATGAAAGATATGTAGGTATAAGAAAATTAGCAATATCTATATAGGGTAATCTCAGACATCTGGTAGGGGTCTTTGAACCCATATCCTTTTAGATTTGCATGAAGGAAACCTTATAACTGGAAGAAGGTTCTGAAGACATTCATTATTTTGCTTCTTTTTTCATAACTCATTTTCCTTTATTAAAACTGTTTTTTTTTTAAAGCTTAAATTCTTTTCAACTTTCCTGGCCAGACTCTCACAGTCATGCTGAAATTAGCAAAGATTCATTTTCTATGACCTTTGTCAAGACACCTGAGCAGTCTGGGTTCGTATTATTAAAATGAGAAGATGGATTTCATAATCTTAAAAAAATGGTTAGGGCTGTACCAATAGTAGTTAACTATCCATATATACTGATAAGTGGCTTTATTTTGGCTTATTTGATTTCAGTATAAAAAAGCTAATGCAGCATTATAAAATTCTTTGACACAAAATTCTGGAATTCTGGATTGCTGTTAAGTCAAAAGAGTTTATTCCTCTCTGCCAGCTGTTGGCTGGAGCTTTGGCCTGGCACTTCATACCAGGTCTGTGCACTCCCAGTCTCTTTCTCATCTAATCATTGCCTGCTAAGATTGTGTCAGTTGTCATGTATGTCTCTTAAGTGCAATTCCTCCATACTATACGGAATTTATTATATGACTGTTTCTACTGTATATGACTGTCTTAAACTCATGTTTTGCCATAAATGGTAATATTGTCTGATACCACTTATCTGTGATATATGGGGAAACGAGACAAGGGAATAGACTGTATTGTATGAGGTCAAATCTTTGGCCTTTGACTGCAAAGCTGAGAATACCAAACAGTGTGCGGGCCATGGGGGTGAGGAAGGATGAGGCAAGTTAGAAAGGCCATAAACCCAGGGGAAGAGATTGAGCACCGAGGTGATGGTGAATATGCAACAGTTTTGTACATCCAAATTGAAAAACAAAACGTTATTGCAACCCATGTTGCTAAACTACAAGATAAGTAAAATTTAGTAACTCCATATTTAGTCAGAGAAATGGTAAAATGGAAGTTGGAGAGAGGACAGTTGTTTCCTTTTAAGTCCAAAAAAAGTGAGGTGTTTCTGTGCAGAATATTTCTACATACATAGTTATTTGACAGTTCCACACCCACTGCGCCATTCACTTAATTTGGATCTCTCCTGTATTTATATGTATGCACCCTGGTTTAGATATAAATGTTTTCTTTTTCCTTGTTAGGTACTCAAAACCTTTGAAAATATCATGAAAACTCCTGCTGCTGGACACCACTCCAGGAAAAAATGCAAAAACATAAGCATATTCATATCATGAAAATTTCTTTTCATTTTTTTATTATTTCACCATGGGAAAGACATGCTGTTAATGGTTGCATTTCATCATACAGTGTTGCAGCACCATCCCTCTATCAGTACCCATTTCCCACCATCAGTATCCCCTGATTTCTCCCCCACGCTTACCCCCAACCTGCCTAACTATCATAGGCACTTATCTTCTCCTCCTCTCTCTCTTTCTTTCTTCTATTGCACATTGTAGTTAGCAATACATATATTGAGGGGTTATCATACACATCCCTTTACTTTCAATACTCAGTTCTAGTTTAGCATCACTCTTTCCAACTATTATTGGAAGACTTATCCCTTCACTATCTTACATAACCCCTGTCCTGCCCACATTTGTGATAGATTCTAACACTTGACAGTTATAATGGGCCAGGGTCCTCCTGGACCCTCTTTGCCTAGCCTTGGGTATTACTCTCATAATATCACTTGATCACTTAATCACTTGACATTCTGTTATTCATTAATTTGCTTGAGCGGGTGCCAGTAACACTTCCATTTGACCCTATCATGTGCCAGTGTAGCCCAATGGCATCTGGTTGCTTCAGAAATAAAAAAGACCCTCAAACCGCTTCATTCAGGGTCTTGACGAAGAAGTCTAACCATCTTGTAGATGGGCGGCCACGTGATCTTTTGACATCCCAGGGGATCCAGTTGGTAATGGCTCCAGTCCAGCGATTGTCTCCAAATCAAATTGCATGTCCAGCCATTTAATTTTCGATGCCTTGGCAAACGAGACAGCATCCCTGACTCTGGAACAGCTATGGAGGTCAGAACTCCAGATTCCTTCTTTCACTTGAGTGAGACGTGATATTCTAAGCATAGCTCTTTTAATTCCTCTTTGGGAGATCCAAATAGCATTCTCATTCTACTTTTGTAGGGCCCAGGTGTCTGAGGCATATGTTAATGCAGGGAGAACAGTGGAGTCAAAGAGATGTGCCCGGAGCCGGAGGTTCTTTGTCTTTTTGCTATTTCTTCAATGCTCTTGAAGGCATCCCATGCCGCTCTCTTCCTCCTGCACACTCAGGTCTTAGGTCATTCATCATGTTGACTTCTCGACCTAGGTTCACATACCTGCTGCATTCAGAGATGTTTGTTCCATTGAGAGTGAATGGGGCCTCTGGAACTAGATCATTTCTCATGAACATAGTTTTGTTGAGATTTAGCTGTAGCCCTTTCTTTCCACATTCTTGGTTGAAGTCAACCAGCATTTGTGCCACTTGGCTAATGTTTGGTGTTATTAGAACAGTGTCATCAGCAAAACAGGTGGTGTAGTTCCCGGCCTTCTATCTTCACTCCTGTCCCTTCCTTTTCTAATTGCCTCATGATGTTCTCGAGGGTGGCGCTGAAGAGTTTTGGTGAAATGGTATCACCCTGCCAAACCCCTCTTTTGACATTAATGATCACTTCCTTGTGGAATGGTAAGATCCTGCTAGTGAATCTGTAATACAGCTCACAAAGGATCTTGATGTATTGGGTTTGAATGCCCTGTTTGGTTAGGGCTTCGATGAATGCTTCAGTCTTCAAATAGACAAAGGCTTTCTTTTAAATCAATGAACGTGAGACAGAGCAACATCTTGAACTCCCTACAAGCCTCAATGAGCTTGCTGGGTGCCGGAGTAATAGCCCAGCGGGTAGGGCGTTTGCCTTGCATGTGGCCGGCCCAATCTGACCCGGGTTCGATCCTCTGCATCCCATATGGTTCCCGAGCACCACCAGGAGTAACTCCTGAGTGCAGATCCTGGAGATACCCCTGAGCATTGCCAGATGTCACCCAAAAAGCAAAAAAAAAAATGAGCTTGGTTACCATGTGGATATGTCGATTGTGCTGAATCCTTTTCGAACCCAGCTTGCTCACATAGTTGTCCTTCATCTAATGTTCTGCCAATCCTGTTCAGAATGACTCGAGTGAACAGCTTATAGATGACAACAGGCAGATGGGGTGATAGTTGCCAATATATTATTTAATATCCCACAGATGAATGCAGTCATTCTATATCTGTCCTTTTCCTTCTGGCTAATTTTACTCAGAATGACATTCTCCATGTTAATCCATTTTCAGGCAGATTTCATGACTTCATCTTTCCTAACAGCTACATAATAATCCATTGTGTAGACGTACCATAGTTTCTTTATCTAGTCTTCTGTTCTCTGGCACTCAGGTTGTTTCCCATATTCTGGCTATTGTGAATAGTGCTGCAGTGATTATAGAAGTGCAGATGGTATTCATGTTTGTGCTCTGTGTTTTTTGGGACCCCAGGGTATATTCCTAAGAGTAGTATTCCTTGGTCTAATGGGAGCTCAATTTTGTGTTTTTTGAGAAATGTCCATATTGTTTCCTAAAAAGGCTCAACCAGTTGGCATTCCCACCAACAATGAATGAGTGTCCCTTTCTTCCAACATCCATGCCAGCAATAGTTGTTCTCACTCGTTTGGATGTGTTGCAGTCTGAGTGGTGTGAGATGATATCTTGTATCTTTGAGTTGAATCTCTCTGATTAATGAGAGAAAGCATTTTTATATGTCTTTGCCATTTGAATTTCTTCTTTGAGGAAATTTCTGTTCACTTCTCCCCCATTTTTTCAATGGAATTGGATTATTTTTCCTTATATAGTTTTACCAGTGCCTTGTATATCTTGAATATTAACCCCTTATCAGACGGGTACTGGGTAAATATTTTTTCCCAATTCATGGGCTGTCTTTGTATATTGGCCACTGTTTCTCTTGAGGTGTAGAACCTTTTAGTTTCATATAATCTCATTTGTTTATCTTTGTTCCTACTTACTTTGTCAGTTGTGTTTTGTCCTTGAAAATGCCTTTAGTTTCAATATAGTGGAGGGATTTTCCTATGTTTTCTTCTATATTCCTTATAGATTCAGGTCCAATGTTGTGATCTTTGATCGATTTTGTTCTGACTTTTGTGCATGCATTGGTAAGAGATCTAACTTCATTTTTTTGCATGTAGCTGCTCAATTATCCCAGCATCACTTGGAGAGGTTTCCCTTGTTCCACTTTGTATATTTTGCTTCTTTATTGAAGATTAAATGATGATATTTGAGAGTGTCTGTCATTATATTCAATTCTATTTCCTAGATTTACAGGTCTGCCTTTATTCCAATACCATGAAGTTTTAATTACTACTACTTTGTAGTACATTTTGAAATTGGGGAAGATGATGCCTCCCATCTTCTTTTTCCTTAGGATTACTTTAACTATTCACGGGTTTATTCCATGCAAATTTCAGGAGTGTTTGCTTGATTTCTTTGAAAAATGCCATGGGTATCTTTATAGGTATTGCACTGCTTTAGGGAGTATTTCCATTTTGACAATGCTGATTTTCCCAATCCATGAATAGGGGCTATGTCTTCATTTCCTCATGTCTATTTCCTCATGTTTTATTTTCTGAAGGAGTGCTTTGTAGTTTTCTTTGTACAGGTCCTTTACATTCTTAGGAGAGCTGATTCAAAGGTACTTGATTTTTGGAGGCACAGTTGTGAGTGTAATTGTTTTTTATATCACTCTCTTTTCTTTCATTATTTGTAGACAGGAACACCATGGACTTTTGGGTATTGGTTTTCTAATCTGTCACAAACCTATAAAACAGATTTGCTGTACAAATCTATTGTTTCTAGAAGGTTTTTAAGTACAAAATCTAGAGATAATATCATGTCATCTGCAAACAGTGGTAGCTTGACTTCTTTTCTTCCTATTTGGATGTCCTTAATATTTTTTATGTAACTCAATTTAATAAGATTTTCTCTAGAGTGACCCTTTTATAAAAATGAAGATTCAGATTCAGGAGGTCTGGAAGATGTAAATATTTTGCATTTATAATAAGGAATTAGGTAAATATAAGTCATTTGTTTGAGGGTAGTACTTTGACTAGCAGGGTTCCAGTAATCCTTAAATTTTCTTTGAATATTAGAATCCCTAATATTTAGTTAAATATTTTGACTAAAGATTGATGTCAAAGCAATATTTCTTTGAGCGAGCTCCTGTCTGTGAGGTTTGGGAACATTTACCTTATATCAGAAGTAATTTTCTGAAATAAGCAGAGACAGGCAGAGCTGTAAGTAGATGTCGAGGTATAGGGAGTTGAAATGGAGGTTGTGCCAGGCATGAAAATAGGATGTGACCAAGGACAATTTCATTTTTTCCATGACATTCCAATTCCTTTTTTTTAATCTGTGGGGGGAAAATAAACAACAATAGTGACCTCATTCCCCATAGAATTTTTTAAAACAACTGTTGCATGGAATCAAGCAGGTTGTTTGCTAAAACCTACCAATCTTTGGTCCATCTCCGTATTAGCTCTAAAGCAGAACATCAACTTGGAAAAGAGAGGAGAGTTCAGTAGAAGTAAATTTTCTATGGTTTATCACTTCCAAGTATTTTCCTTAGGAAATGACTCAAGCTATGGAAAATTTGCAAAAGTTTTTTATAATAATCTTTATGCCAAATGAAAAACTAGTTGACACAGTGACTACTACAAGCTATGGGTGGGTGTCTTCTTTCACAGAAAGTCCATAGCAATTTAGAAAAAAAACAGGAGCATGTAGCACAAAAGACATGTGTCCAAGACTCTGCTTGATCTGGGCTTCAAAGACAGAATTGAAAGTTGAACTTCAATGGGTGTCAGATCAGTGAAAAAAGGTCTTGCAAATGCTATCACAGTCTGGGTCCTTATTGCTCCTCTCCCTTCACCTTACATTGCAACCTCCATGTGCATGTCTCTAATTAGTGCAGCTCAAACAGAGGAGACTTCTGATGCCAAATGTGTGGAATATTTCGAAAAGAAGCATTTCCATTTTAAAGAGATCTAAAAGCATTGTCTGAATCAACTTCCACCCTATTTAAAAATTCTATTCCTGAAGGAAAATTAGAAAAGGTAATTATATGCATGTAGGTATTCATGGCTTTTAAAAATTTATTGAAAACGATGTATAAAAGATTCCTAGTTTACATTGCCTAATCACAAGGAATTATTTCACAATCATAAAATAATAATAGCCCCAAAACTCAGGTTCAAAGAAAAACTTCAGTAAAATTTAACTTCTGATATATATATATATATATATATATATATATATATATATATATATATATATAAAACATCCTTTGCAATAATTTCTTGGTAGATTTCACAATTGAACTTTTGATTCAGGCATCATAACATTATCAGTCAGCCCTCATCATTGAATTTGGACAATAGGTAGTGTTGCATAAAAATGGACATAGGGGCTGGAGAGATATTAGAATGAGTAGGGCATTTGTATTGCATTCACAGACACAGGTTCTATCTCCAGTACTGTATATGGTCCCCCTTACCCATCAAAACCTATCTCTGAGCACAGAGGCAGGAGTAGTCAGAGTACAGATGGGTGTGGCCCCCAAATAAACCTCCCTAATAGGCACTACAAGAACACAGCTCAAAAAAGCAAAACAAAACTTAAAAAATATCTCTTTGACGGAGATATTGCTCTTTCCTATCTGAGTCAGTTTCAAGGAGAAGCAAGCAGATTGAATCTGTTTGAGCAAAAACAAATTGAGCTACTGGGTGACAAGTTGTGAAGCTTAAGGAGTCTGAAGCTGTCAAGGATTCCCTTTATGCAGTGGTCATCTCTAGCACATATCTTTTTCACTTATGAGGCACTGGGTGGGGACCAAACCTAGTTCTCATGCATACAAAATTTCCTCTTTATTGTTGAGCTACACCCCTTCCCACCCCCACACCAAATTCTTCCCATAATAGAGTAGCAACTGTCATTCAGTTTGGAATGACTGTATATATATACGTATACACACAGACACAGGGACACACACACACAAATGCACACACATTTCTGCTCTCATCTACTCAGCTTTCTTGTGACTTTCTTTTATCCTGCCCTAGAGAACAGATGTTCTGTACTCACTAAGGTCGGTTTTACATTGTTTTGGTTTTCAAGGAATGTTTTTTTTTAACATTCCTGCTGATGATTTAGCATAAATTGTTCTTGCAATTAGTGTGGTTAATGAACTCCCCACCTATATTTTAATAGGTAATTACAAAGCTGGTATATATTAGCACGTACTATAGAAAAAGGATAGGAAAGCTTATGATTATGAATTCCATTCTCTCGTCTCTGAGACCCCATCCCAAAGGTTTAATCATCATCAATGTCAACCTTTGCCATATCTTCATTCTACATGCCATATATTATAATGTTGCATTTATATTCCATCTTGACTTTGATATTTGCTCCTTCAGAATAGAGGTGCCCTGATTAGACAAGGCGACTGGCAGTTGAAAGAAATGTTTTTAAAATATGCATGTACCAGCACCAATTTCTCACTGAAAGTTCTTCCTCTCATCCACAGTCTGCATTTACCAGAGGCTTTTTTAAGTCTTATTTTGTTATACATAATTATGACTAGAAAATATAGGGTCTATAAAAAATTGACAATCATGAATGGCCTACATTTTGCAGGTCCAATCATTTTGGTAGGGGCAGAGAGAAGGAAGGGGGTTTTGTCATAAAAATGTGAAATCATTCAGTATTTCATATGTAAAAATATGCTATACATATGTGTTCATACATATATACCCTTATAAACAATTTATATACATAGTCCTACTTAATAATCTTCATTCCATCAATAATTATTGTCATCATTTTTCTTTTCCTCTCAGATAATTTCATGTCATCTACTACCTCAACAACATTGAACATTCATGGATGTCAGAGATTTTTTGAACCAATCAATCATTGACTTTTCAGATATTTATTATATGCTGGGAATAATTTACAGTAATAACATATAGGAAAATACAAAATGAGTTGCATGTTATATAAGAAGGGGTAAAATAATTGGTTAGTCTCAAATTAGAAAAAAAATATTTAATAAAATTTTTTACATGAAACTTCCAAAAAGATAGCTACCTGTTATGTTATTTTTTTTTACATGAAACTTCCAAAAGATAGCTATCAGCTATGGACCACTGATCTCCATTGTATTGTTGTAGGAATTATGAAAACACTTAGTCTCCACTCATTATTTTCTCAGTTCCTTATAATTTCTGTTAAGAATTTGAATGATAACATGGAAAACATTAAGATCCAAACAAATATGTATTTAAGAATAAAAAATTACTGAAAGAAAAAGACAATAGATGGTTGTTTTCAAAAGGATACTATACATACTAAGCATCTGTGGTTCCACAAGGGAAGTACACACTGTATGTGGAAATGATTTTGAACAATTTTATTTAAAAAGTAGTATCTGGTCTTACAGCCTAAATATAACATTATATTTATTCCATATTATATAATGCCAAAGCAAAAAGTTAATGTATACAAAATTTTGTTTACCTTTCTAAGTAGCAGAACTTATAGCATTTCTGATTACGAGGAAAGGGTATATTAGGTATTTAGAACCTTTTCAAATATCAAATTTAATTACTGTAGGAGACCAAGGGCATTCCAAATACCACTGATATTAAAGTTGGAAAAATGAGTGTGTTGTGTGTATTTCTTAATTGCAAACAACATAAAGAGATCTGGCTAGCTTAAACTAGAAATTTACAGAAGAGCTATTGGTGCTTCAGAGAGATAGTGCAGGTGCCAAGGCATATGCCTTGCATGAGTCTGACTCTAGGTTGACATCACATGTCCCCAAGCATTTCTAAGGGCTGTCCTGGTGAACCCTGAGCATTGCGAGTATGGCCCAGGTCATCCCTAGCAGGTAGAGCCTGAGAAGCACTGCGTCTTCAGACCCCCTGTATTAACTTTCGGACCAACTGATGAGATCTCTGGTAGAAGCTCCAGCAGTCCTGAGTAATACAAGCATCAACACATCAACCCGCCCCCCCACACACATCAGAAAGCTTATTAGGTAGCTCACAGTAGCTCACTGACTAGACAGTAATTAACTGGCCATGAGAGCAAAGGAACTAGATGTGAGATCTACGTCTGTATTTGAAGGTATTTTCCTATTGTTCATCACTCTTGTGTGGGGCGCTGATCTCTCCATCAGCACTTGAGAGAATATTTCTTATTAGCTAAGTCTCAATCTTATAGACTTAATTAGAAGACATTTAATGTAGACATGTAATATAAACTTAAACAGTAGTGTGTCTTTAATCAGGGTGGGAGAGAGAGAAAGTGAGACAAAGGAGAGAGAAAGAACATAAGAGGAAAAATGGCAATAATCAGAATCAGTTTTAGGTTGGATAATGCTGCAAAGAGCATTGTCATTTAGCACACATACTGATAAATTTTCTAGTGATTTTATATGACTCTTTATAAAAGCAATAACTTGCCTTTATCACCAAACATTATGCCAATGCCATATAATGTAAAGCAAATATTAAAAAAGAATTAGGGTATCTGCACTCCAAGTTAGATTTCTGAAAAGAAGTTACTACTCTAGTAAACACTGTGCTCCATACAAATGGGGAGTTAGGGTCATGTATTCTATAAAGGGCACACAATAGTGTATCTATCCCTCCTAACACCCATTTGGTAATAGTAAGAAAAATATGATGAAATTTAATTGGACTTGGTTGAACTGTGCCTGTTACAGATGTATGACCTGTGGTAATCACTTAATTTTTTTTTTTGTTTTGGGGGCCATATACAACAGTGCTCTGGCTATGCTGTCAAGGACCATTGCTGGTGGGCTTGTGGGACCCTAGTGGATAACATGGATCTAACCCAGGCTGGCTGCATGCAAGGCATACTTCCTACTTGCTGTACTATCGCTTTAGCCCAAGTTTTCTGATAATTAGCTTTTTTTTCCTCTTTTAAAATTGATAGCCACATACAGAAGGAACTGGAGCATTGCTTTTCACCATGCACAAAGAACCTTGGATGTAAAACCCCAAACCTTAAAATGCATTGAAGAAAACAGGTGAAACATTTCCTGATATTTGCTTCTGTTGTTATTCAGAGTTTTAACTCTAACCACAAGGGAAATAAAAGCAAAGATAAGCAAAGTTACATCAAATTAAAGAGCTTTTTACACAGCTGAAGAAGCTATCACTAGGTGAGGAGATATCCTGAAAGGAAATATTCACACAAGCTGCACATGACAAAGGGTGAAGATAAATGTGAAACTCAGAGAAAACAACATCTTCTCACACACATACATACACAAGCATTAAAAAAATGGGGAGAGCACTTAACAGACATTTCACTAAAAAGGCACAGACATATGGCCAGCAAATACATGAACAAAATGGTCATTATTACTTATCAAGTAAATTAAACTAAAATGGCAATGAGGTACAACTTTACATTAGTAAGAATGGAATATATCTAAAAGGCCATAAATGTGGATTTGTGATGGAGCAGTAGGAACCGTCATTCATTGTTTGTGCATAGTATGGTGATTTTATCAACTAGTGAACATATTTTATTAAGAACATATTTGAACCACAATGATATATCACCTCACACAAGAATGGACTACCTTGTAAGGCGGAAATGCCCAGCATAGGTAAGGATATGGGGAGAAGTACTCCACATGAGACATTGTTGTTAGTAATATATAGGTGGAACATTTGGAAAAACAGTATGTAAATAATTTTTTTTAAATTGGAGGTCCAGAGAAATATTAACAGTGAGTATTGTGCTTCTATGAAACACAGTGACCTGGTTTGAGTCCCAGAACTGCCAGATATGATACCTGAGTTCAGACCTAGGAGTTATTCCTGAGCACAGGCGCTTGTGGTCCCCAAAGCCACATATAAATACAAATGAAGGGAAAGGGGTCAGAGAGATAGTACTGTGGGTAGGGCACTTGCCTTTCTTGTGGCTGATCTAGGCCCTGGCACCCCATATGGTCCTCTGAGGACAGAATAAGGAGTAAACTCTGAGTACTGGTCAGTGTAGACCCCAAACAAGCAAAAATAATCCAAAAATCCCTTGAAACAGAGACAGGGGAGATCGAGCAGAAGTTAAGTACATATGAGACAGATTCTATTCCAGGCAACACATGGTGCTCTGGGCATCACAAACTAACTGTAGTAGTCCTGAAGGATCCTGGCCACTACTGGGTTTACCCTAGTGGCTACCAGCACACAGGGTCTGAGATCACATCTAAAACCCAATGGAGTGGCTGATGAGCCCTCTGACATTAATTGGACGTACCTTTCCACTGCCAAATAATAAAGTAATATAAAAATCTAAGAAATGTAAAATCCATATGATCCAGAAATTCCACTCACACACATTTATTTGTAGAATAATTTTGATAAGTTGAAAGAATTTATTACCCTTATTTTTAAAGCATTGTTGACAATAAATGACCAAAATGTCTACTAGAAGATGACTGAATAAAGAATCTGTGTTGTGTGTGCTCAGTGGAACGCTCTGTCACTGAAGAGAGAATGGCTGGACAAAATGAATGAATCATGAGGAGATTTTGCTAAATGAAATAAGGAAGTGAATGGTAGTCAATGGGTGGTATAGCAATTAGTGTGGAATGTTAGTAAACAAAATGAGTTTCAAAAAGAGCAAATCTAACTCCAAAGTCAAAATTAGGGTCATTACCAGAAGGAAAGGAAGGGATCAGGGGAGGAAACTAGGTGGAGAACCTCTTTGTTGGTGTAATCATATAGGAATTTCAGTGGTGACAGTAGGGATAGCTATACACATATCAAAACATGAAGCTAAATGCTTGAAATTCCATAGCAATGTAAACCATTATTGAATGGGTCCCCACATTTTTCTTTGGAGTCACAAGAGTTAATACTTTGAACATGGTACAAAATGGGAATTAAAGATACACTTGGAGTTACATTTGGAGCTGATTCATTTAAAGCTTTGACTTTGGAGCCAGACAGTCTTAGGACTTATTCCTTACTCTGTGCTCAGAGACCACTCCTTCACGGCTTAGGAACCATATAGGTGCCAGGAACCAAATGCTAGTTGTCTCCATGCAAGGCAAATGTCCTACCAGCTCTACTATCACTTCTGCCCTTGGAACTGATTCACTTTAAACACTGCTACTAGAAAATGGGGAGGGGTTCTTCCATGGGAGTTCCCTTGGGGTATTTTCTCTTGCAAAATGTACACAGGATTAGGCAACATTCTCTTCATGAAAGTCCTTCACCATGTATTTCGTCCCCCGCAGCCCCCCACAATTCTCCTATTTTTTTATTAAACATTTTATTATTCAACCTCCCTTCTATTTTTGACATGGGATCCAAACCTAGGAATATATTAGATTACCTCTTATATTTATTCTTTGGGTTGACATGGCTATTTTCGTTTGCCGCAGGTTTTTATTATTGATGAGAGGGTTCTTTTACAAAGCGGAAGCCTCAAATGTGGTCCTACCAGAACAGATGCACCTTAAACGACAGCTTCATGGACGTTTCCGTGTCAGGCAACTTGGTACAAAGCTGGCTGCCGCTGTCAAGTGTCGGAAGTCCCATCTGTCAGCTTGCTGAGACTGCGATGCACGGCCTTCAGTCCATTAATGCCTGCTTACATTTTCCCAGCACTTCCTTCCAGGGCCCAGCTGATTGGCCTCTGTCAGGTCACTATGCTTGCTGGAATGTAGCCCGTTACAGCCTCTCCAAGGCTGCCAGAGCTTAGCCAGTGTGCTTTGTTCCAAATACAAAAGATGAAGAGACATTGGTTTCCCCTTTATAAAGAACTGAAAAGCTCTGGGAAGTTTCCCAGTTCTGATTATTTTGTACTAATTATATAGTGAAAACAATTCACAGAACTTGGTGTCTATTTTGAGATATTTTAATTTTAGTCTCATCCATATCAGGTTGAGAAAGAATCTTGAAAGCAAGGTCTCCCTTGTCTTGAAAACCATTTCAGGACCCAAATAAAGACTTGGTTACCTTTTCTTTCTATCCTTATTTCCTGACAGAGACCCAGCTTAGGTTGTTTGAACACAGGTCTTATTTCAGATAGCGACAAACTGTAGTGTCAGCTTGTTTATACATTAGTTATACATTACACATATGCATATAGTTTAGTCATATCTTTTATCCCAGAACGGTTGTTTGTGCAATATTAAGAGGCAACTCCTGTGTGTCTCATTTTGACCTCCTCTATAAAGATAATTCATATCTACATTTCCTATAAGATTTTTAAAACAACTTTCTTTACTTTGAGAAGATGAAAGACAAAATTAGTTAATTACAATGTTAGTATTAACATTTGCTCAGGTTGATAACTTCCTGTAGTATTTCACAGACTTTACTACTAAAACTTAAAGACCCAGATTCATCAATAGTACAGTGAAATATAACCCTCCTTATTTGGATACACTAAAATAATGTATGTATTGAGGGATGGAAACTAAACTTCCTTTGGTCTTTTCACATGAATATTTGTCAACATTTTTCCTATGACAAATTCACGCGGGCCCATTCTTTATGTCAATACAATCTGAAGCATAGGCCTGTGCCTATAGTACATGCTCAGTGTAGAGTGAATTAAATAATGAATGACTGTTCAAACAACATATTTCATGTTAGCAGATGGTCTTTGATAGAGTAAACTAAGAGCCAACTAAGCAAGACAGTTCTTGTGATAATAAACCATTACCAGTTATGTTATACTCCTTTTATTCATGGAGAAAATATATGTCAGTGTGACAGCATAATTAGTCTCTGCTAGTACCAGTAGTCTTCACCAACACTATCAAAGGGCACTGAAAGTATTTTGTGGGGAAGAGGAGTGGATATATCTCCCAGCAATGCTCAGCCGGTCCCAGTTGTACTTAACTAACTTGGCTGGATGGTTCAATGCTCTGGCTAGGCAGTGCCATGTCACCTTTACCCAGAGGTGGGGTAGTCTTATCCATACCAGGTTGAGAAAGAAACTTGAAAGCAAGGTCTCCCTTGTTGTAGCCTTAGTGCTACATCTGGCAGTGTCCGAGGCGACATGCAGAGGCGGGGATAGAAATCAGGGTCTCTTTCCAACCCTTTGAACTATCTTTCTGTCTCCTCTGTGTATTTTAAAGTTTGAAAGCCATGAAACGTGTAAACTTGATATCTAAATTTTTTTTAACTCTCTGCTCCTTCCTCAACCACTGCCAAAGCCTCTATGTGCAAGCCTCTGTGCCTTCACTTTCAGTGTAGCAGCTTGTGATGTGATGTGGACTCTGAGGTGTGAGAAATGGTCTGTATTAGTGGATAAGCTCGTGTTTTTATATAGAAACAGGTCACGTAGTGGTAGGAAATCCTTCTAGCTGTGGAATCCAAGCAGAGTTGAAGGGCAGATGGCAAAAATCAACACACAACCGTCTGTTGGTTTTTTTCCCCCCTGTCATTTTAGGAAATTTCTTTTATCACTTTGATCAAGCTACTTTGTGAAGTTGTTTGGGCAAATCCCCACTGTTAGACAGGCCCACTGACTTCCACCTAATAGGGTCATATTTATGTGGCCAGAAGGACTGTCACTGGCTTCATTCCCCAGGAAGTAACTCTTGGCTAGTTCTGGCAGGGACATTATAAGCTCACAGGCTTTATCAAATCTGTGAAACCAAGTGTGATTTACAGCTAGAGTTAGGGCAAAGAAACACACAGCAGTTGGATTCTAAATTCAGTAGCTTCCTCCCTGAAGAGGTAGAGGGAATTTGAGTTAGAAGCCAACAAATAAGACCGATTTCAGCTTATCTTGAAAATTTTCAGACTTATTCATAAATTTGACAGGAGTGCTATCAGAGAGAAACACTTTGAAATGATAAAAAGTAAACACTCGAAGTGAGACCCAGAGATGTGGATCTCTTTCAGATGGCTGGGCTTGGTGTAGAGTGCCACAGTGACAATAGGATAAGATGCTACATCATTTCTTTTATGTTTCTTCCAGCTGTCTGTGGAAATATAGAGAAGATGGGGAATTATCAGTCAAAAAATGTACTTTGAATTTATAAATTAAGAAAGGGAATATGGGAAAGTTGAATAGTAAAAAGTAAATAAGAACTTTCTGACATTGAAACTGTTCACAACAGGGGCTGGAGCAATAGTACAGCAGGTAGAGCATTTGCCTTGCATGTGGCCATCCTGGGCTTGACCCCTGGCATCTCATATGGTACCCCAAGCACCACCAGGAGTAATTCCTGAGTGCAGAGCCAGGAGTAACCCCTGAGCTTAGTGAGTGTGACACAAAAAGCAAAAAAAAAAAAAGTTTGCAACAAATTGGATGTAGGCTTTATTTTAATTTTTGAGCAACCACTTTTGGGAAGTAGGGTTTTTTCTTATTATAGTTAATTATATGGTGTTATCACTTGCTCTACTGGCAAAATCAAAAAGCAATTAAGAGAAGCCAAATATTTTATGATTACTCCATTTGATAGTTCACCCATATTATGAAGAAATTTTCTTGGGATAAATCTGAAAACATCTCAATAAAATGATTTATCATATGTTTCAAGTATCAAGGAAGTTTTTTATCAATCACCATACAGGCTCACTAGTTTGGACCTAAAATTATATAAGATTAACTTTATTTAATACAAATTGATAAGATTGTATTTTCATTAATAGAAATCCAAGTTTTTGCTAGTTAAGCTTCTCACTAGGTATAGTTAGTTATCCTAGTTTTATAGGTTAAAACAATTGCCTTAAAGGCAAAGAAATTTGTCACATCTGATAACCTACACTATCTTATCAAGAATGCTTTATATGTATATACACAGCTCATCATTTTGAAATATCTGATTAACTGCTTTATAACCCTCTAGGATCTCTAAGTCACTTCAAATCTCTTTTGGAAACCATGCAACAGTCTCAATAAACATAGGAGTAGTGCACTTCAAAGTAGTTCCAAGAAAAAAAATTTAAAAATATTAAGTCAATAATTATGTTAGAAAGCAATATTATAGAGCTTTGTCAGGTACCTGGCCTATATATATAAATATATATATGCATATATTTATATATCTGTGTCAGGTACATTCTATCTGTCTGTCTGTCTGTCTGTCTATCTATCTATCTATGTATATCTCGTAGGGCAACGAGTGAAAATTTTGCCTTCACCAGGAATATGTAGATAGTTCAAGCAAAAATAATAGTAGATATTATGCAGAATATCAACAAAGTAACATTGATCTGAGAATTTTGGAACAGTTTTTGGACCCGAAACGTTAAATATAATACTTGGGATGTTGAATCCCCTTTCCTGACTATTTTCCTAAAGCAGCAAAGGGATTCGACAAGCTCCTTGGTCTGAGGATAAAGGGCTACAGGTAAGAGTCTTGTTTTGCGTATTGTCAACTTGGGTTCAGTCCCTGGCACTCTGTATAATCCCCCTGTGATCCCTAAGCACAAAGTAATGAGTCTTCCATAAGCACTGACAAAACAACAAAACAAAGCAATATATTAAAATCATGTATCTTTCCTCCCGGCCTTCCATTGATGTGTCTGTGTCTGTGTGTATTTGTGCGGTGGAGCAAGCCCAGGCATTTTGTCTGCTAGCCAACTTCTCTCCAGAATTGACTTTCATCCCTTTCATCCATGGCAAATCTTTGAGGGGGGAGACAGCAAAGCATTTTTCCTTCTGATATTTTAATTTTCACTTATCCTAAGGAATCCTGCTATATTTTTATGTAGGTACAATGCGTAATACTTAAGTCATGTATTTAAGTGAGCTGATCTGACAAAACAATAAAAGCTGCATAAGATATATGTGGGCAAATTGCCAGTTCTTGAACTTTGAAATTTGCATGCACAGTAAGTTGGGAGTTTGCTAATTAACTCTATGTACATGCCCAGAAATAGACTCACAAATATTGTTCCTCATCACCAAGAATGTGTTGAAATATGGCTAATAGAATGAACCTTCTGATGATATACATAGGTCAAAAAACACTTTATCAAAATTTTAAACTTCATAGTTGCACTGATTTTTCACAAGTTGGCACATTTTTCCTGATAATTTTTTTGTTGATGGTTGTCTGTATAAGATAACCAAGTAGTTTACCTACTTTAATTGATAAATGTCCTTTATTGTATTCATTAAAATTTGAAATATCAACATTGAAAATCTACTGCCAGTATATTCCTTATAAATGAACCTTTAGATGTTTATGCTGTTGGATAGAAATCAGTCACAGGTTCTTAGAATAGATATGGAATATTTAGGTGTGAGCTACACTAGTGCATTAAGAAACCATGAATTCAGGGTTTACAATGTAGGAGCTTATTTTCATATTAGCAGTTAAAAAATAAAAGCAGTTGAGACTGTGGGGAAGTTCTGATTATTGTAGTCATTCAGGTCTTCAATCTTGTGGCTCTTAAACCCCCATAGTGTTCATGTTTGAGTCATAGACAAGTCCACGTGACTAGCAAAGGAAAAAACAAACAGGAGTCAAGGACAGGAAGCTACATTTTTAAGGTGATAACACAGAATCTGGCTACAATATTTTGCAGAACACAGACACATGGCTAAAGAGGCATCGTAGGAGAGCTGCTGGAGATTCCAACCAGATTCTACCTGCCGACATTGACTCGAAAATCATGCAAATGAGTGAATTATTCTGGATTTGATAGGATAGCTACTAAACATTTGTGTACCTTAATTTGATTTAAAGATTGATTAAAAACTGAGCCATTAGGGGAGTCAAAGTAATAAATAGTATAGTGAGGAAAGGTAGCTTGCCTTACATACAGGCAACCTGGAGTCAATCCCTGGCATACCATATGGTACTCCCAGGCACTGCCAGGAATATATCTGAGTGCAGTCTTTCACTCCATACAAAATAGAGACTGTCATTTGGAATTCTCTCAGTTCTCAAATTCTATAAATCTTCTGTGATTTCCTACTATTTATCAGGCACAGTGGTCCCTAGGGACTGGTGAAAGATTAGTACCTAACACTTCTTGAACTTCTTTTTACAGTCAATAGTTCCCATCCATTGTCCTTGAAGCTCAAGTGTTTAAATGCTTGCTAAGTCTCTTAGTAACAATATGTGGTGGTAGCAAACACTACAGCATAAGCTTAATGGCCTAATTAAAATATCTTGTTATAAAAACAGGACCCACATATGCAATCACTGGCACCAAAACATCATGGATTTAGCTCCCCCCAAATCTACAGACTCTAATGTTAGGAAACAGCCTAGGATACACTCTGTGATTCGGTGATTGCCAAGAAAATTCTTATATTTGCTCTCAGAAGCTTCTGACAAGATTTTCAAGAGCATTGTGTTTGTAGAATTACATGATGCATGTGCTATGATTCTGTTTCACATCTTTAATTTCCTCTCTTGTTAGGTTTTTGGCAGGTGCCTTATCTGCTGGGTTTTATTGAGGAGAGCATGAAAACTCTTCTAGTCCTTCGTGGTTGTGGTGACCCATTACTGATTCATTCCTTAATATTCCTTAGAAAAAATATTCTAATATTGAAGTCCATTTGAAAGTTAATCCTAAAGATATTGTGTTCATGCTAAATTATAGCATTCCTACTTTTTCCCCATCAGTCCATCCCTTGGTTTTACATTAATCTTAAAAAGAATTTTTTAACGTTTTACTGTATGCAAACACAGTACCCTACAAATGCATTATGCTCTTTATAAAAAAGTCTCCAATTAATAATCTATGTTTCAGTATATATCTAAAAGAAAAACTCTTGCACATCCATCAATTATTTGAAGCCCTTCTCCCAGCTGGAAAGCTGATCAATTTTAAGGACATTCACTTGTTTTTCTGTTCACGGAGAGTATGAACTTTTCATTGCATTTTAATTCATCCCCCCCACCCATTGTCACATTACCTGTCAAATATGAACTTTATATCCAAAAGGTTCTTTTTCCTTATATAGCAATGTGAATATTTTGGCTATTTTTCTTCTCACAGGGTCCCCCCCATACTGTATAAAATGGCATTTTTACTTACTTTGTTTTATAACAGTGTTAAATTGAGAAAAAATAAGTTGTCTTCCTGAAGGTTATTTTAGAGACCATCCAAAATATATAGACTCTATTTGCTTGCCTCCTAAACCCTCCAAATTTGAACATCATTCTGAAGTTAAAGCTATCCCTGAGGACTGATGACATTTGATCTAAGTAACAGCTGTGGTGCTTAGGTGAGGCTGTTCTTTGTATACAGTTTCCAAGCAAGAAACTCAGAAAATCCATTAAAGCCAGAGTTAGAACAGAAATAAAGGTGATGACATAGCCATTTGAGGTGAGAAAGGTGTGCTTCTTCAGAGGGTTTCAAGAAAGTGCATAATGAAACAATTTTGGATTCATGTCTCTGTGGTACTCCCAACTGCCTCACTCAGATCTCCCAAGAATGAAATGCAGTGTGACCTGATTAAACACAATATTCTCACCGTCCTTCCCCTGTCTGCTTTAAATGCACCCCTGTGCAGTGTGACTACCATTCCACTGGCACTCACAGAACTCTGCTAATACAAAGGCCCTGTTTTGTTTGTTTTGGGGATAAACCTGGCATTGTCCAGGAATTAATTCTGGCCTCTGCATTTGGATCACTCCTGGCAAACGTGGGGGGTCCATATGAGATTCCAGGAATCAATCACCTGCTTAGCTACGTGCAAGGCAAGCACCCTAACCCCACTGTACTAATGCACCAGCCCCGACAAGGGTCCTTTTACAATGCCATTAACAAAGATGGATACAGAAGAGCTATATAACCTGTAACCTGATCCTTTTTCTTTTCAAAGAACACTCTAGAACAAGGAAAAGCTATTTCTCACCATTTACATACAATAGAAAGAATTCTGGGCAGCCTCACTGTACAAGTTACCCACAAACTTCCACTAGGTCTCACTAAATGGTGCCATTTCCCCACTTGGTCCCACCCACCTTAACATTGTTAGCTGTACAGGTTCTTCAGGCATCTTCAGCAGCCTCTATGATCCTTTCACCTTGGCATTTGGACTGTTGTACTAAGCACATGAAGAGCTTGTGCTTCTTTTCCAGACAAGAGGTGGTATTTGGCTTTGGGGTTTACTGTTGATAGTCTTGTCACTCAGACTCAGCAACAGGCACAGAGACTTCCTTTGATTATAGTTCAGTTTCTTGACAGGAGTTGTTCTGTTACCTCATTTGACTGCTAAAACCCCATAGAGGTTCTTGTCTTATTAACTATAATTCGGCTGCAATTACTGTCAAATATTGAATTAAAAGTGGTTAGCTCATTAACAGCTACCCCAACAATTGATTGCAAAAGTTTTATTTTTTAATATGAAGACGATTCACTTTTATTATGACTATTTCATTTTAGCAATCTAATTAGAGTCGCTAGGGCTGCTCCTGTTATAAAGTTGGCCCCTAAATTCTTGGGGGTCCGAAGGGGCATAAAGTAGTAATGCCTGGATGTAAACCACTATGGAAGCAGAAGTTCTGGGGATGTGGGGATAGTGTAGGAGAAGACGATGTTTCCAGCTTCAGAAGAGTTCATCAGGAGGCAAGGGAGGCAGTCAGCCAAGCTGAGCTATGAAACTGCAAGAACAGGTGATGTTCAAAACACAAGTTGGGTGATCAGTGGCACTGAGCAGTGCGTGAGCATAGGCTAGTAGCCACTGAGCTGAACAAAAGCTTGAAAGTGTCCCTGTAACAGCAGAGCTCAGTCTTAGAGTGAGAAGGAACAGCAGACACGGCATTGCTTCCCAGCAAGACGACAGTTAATGCTCATCCCTCTAACCCTGTTTTATCAATGAGTTTGGCATCACCCTTTTAAAAATATAATGCTGCCTACACCATTCAGCTGCCCCAGGTTTTCCGCGACTGCCCCAATCTCGAAAGTGCAAAGGGATTTCCCAGAGGTTCTTATAAAAATGCAGATTTGGATTTGGGGTGTCTATGATGATACCAGTTTCTGCAATTGCTATCATTGCCCTGGTGATACCTGAGCCTTACTTTGAGTAGCTAGAACTTGAGTGGAATCAAACTGCCTTGCCTCACTAACCATGATCTCTCCCTCATATGTCCATATTTTACCCAATCTCATTTCCTTGTCACCTTAGAGACGTTCCTGTTTCTGTTTGTTGTGCCTGGAGAGCAGATGCTTATGCCCAGATCCTTCAGCTTCACTTTTCTGATTGCAGTTAACACAGCAGAGTATCTGCCCCTGACCACTCTAACCAAAACAGCCTCCTCATTCCAGAATGTTCTCTTTTAGACTACCTGTTGCTGCCATCATAAGTGAGCCTTCACTCTATAACCATTTATTTATCTGTTCTTTTGGTTATTGCCTTTGTCCTCAATTAGATACAAACTTCCAGTAAGACAGTAACTATTATTGATATGTTTTCCATTGTTGTCATTTATTAAATTCTACCTAGGCACTAGACACTGTACTAAATGCTTTACATTTATCTTTTTTTATTCCTAACATCAATTCTTAAGTTAGGTAAGTTAGGTCTTTTTAATCAGTTGTTTATAGACAAGATAACAGATGCCCTTTAAAAAGCGCCAGAGTCTTACAACAGTTGAGTGAAATAAGAGATCCAGCAGAAAGATGATTCCCTGGGCTGCCTCTCCCTCTCTGCGTGCATTCACTTGACTGGTGAAAATGCTGAAACTGAGGGAAAAACCTCTACCATTCCTCACAGTCTCTATAGCATGTAGATTCCTTGCCAAAATGTGCATAGCAATTGCGTACCTTGGTCCTGTCTTACACAGCTGAGCTCACCTGAGGTCTAATTGCTAAATATAAGGAAATTTACTAAATAAAGTAACTAGAGTTATAAGCATTACTACTCCTACCTCCACATCTGCTTAATTTTCTGCTCTAACCTCATTCATCTGCTTTAAAACATCAGCTCAGCAAAATTAGGCAGGGAGATATTTCTGTACCCCGGGTAGTAAATGTGACTTGAGTAGACATGTGCTTGTGTGAACTACCTCCACATTCAATAACCAGAGGCAGAATGTTCTGGTTCACCAGAGCATTTTATCCTTACCATAAATACAAATTCAGAATAGGGTGAATTTTGACAATATACGACATTTGGTTTTATACATAGCTTTTGCATGCCAGACATGACTTTTGTAGTCCTAGCTTTATAGAGAAGGACATTTTAAGGCTGAGAATTAATTATTCAGTTCCATTGCACTGGATGATCTGAAAAGAGGGCAAGTGGGATCACTTCCATAATTTGATAGGCAAGTAAACATTTCATTTCTTGTTGTGGAGGAAAGAAAAGGGAAGGAGGGGGAGATTGGGGCTCTGATTTTAAAGCTACCCTGAAAAAACTGAATTGCTGACCCTTGTGGAAGGCAAAAGTGCATCAGGGCCTGACATGCTCTTGTTATTTTTGATGAATTGCAATGTAGCTGCAGGGCAGGAAGCTCAAATCTCTCGGGGTCACATAGTGGTAGCTGGCAAAGATGATGAGGCATGAAACGTTTTTTTGTAGCTCTGTCCAATGAGAGTTTTGGATCTGTCTTCAGGATCCCTTATACCATATCTTCAGACTAACCCTAGGTACAAAGAATCACACCAAAATGACAGTCTTCTCCCATACCCTTCCTCACATGCATTTGAGCAGAATATGAGTCTCTAATTGTTGGATACAAGCTTGACTAGCTTTGAATTAACAGCTGAAGCCGTATTCATTAATCTGAACAGGGAAGAGCAGGCAGACTGTCACAACACGGCTCAGTTCAGTAGTCATGCAGAGCAGGTGAGGGAACAGGCAGCACGTTGAAAGTGCAGCAGTGATCTCCATCAGCCCCATCAACTAGTGATGAAGTGCGGAAGGCAGCCAGCCACAATCTAGCCATGAGATGGATGGCACACCTCAAAGTCCACTATCCCAGAGGTATTCCAGCAATGATCGATGGTTATCCACAGCAATTAAACTTCAGAGCTTTTAAATGTCATTCTAGAATGGAGCACCACCTCATAAAGGTGTTGTTTAATGTTTATCAGACATGTGGTGGGGTGGGGTTGGAAGGGGTAGAGTCATTTTGGGGGAAATTGGAACAAAATGTTACAGTATGGGAGAGATAAAGCCATATAATTTAAAATTGATAATATACTAATGTGTTCTTTTTAGCATAAAAATAAATCAGAGTATTGCCTTTTGGACACTCTGAGAGAGGGCTTCAATTGTAGTATATCTATACATCTGAATCACAGAATGAACAAAACTAGAGGAACAAGATCCAAACTAAAACAGTCTTTCTTAAAAACGTGCTTGTCAAGGAAGAAGAGTCCAGGGTGAGAGAGAAACTGATATTGGTGTAGAGGAGTGACTCTGGTTATGGGATGAGTGTTGGAACATTGTGTGCCTGAAACTCAACTATGAATAATTTTGTCATCAGATACCAACAGTTTCATCTCACCCTGGACAAATTGATCAGATGGACTCCATTATTGTTGAAAAGCAACCTGAGTGACTCTAAAATGGTAGAGTTACAAACTAGAATTGCTGATTATATCTTATGTAAATATTAGCTTATTTACACAAGCTGGTTTCAGTTTACTCAGGGTGCATTGTTATAGTTATAAAATAGCTTCTTTTGTCCTTTTTATGTCCTTTCCATCAATGATATTTTATGTAATCATTTGAGGTTTTTTTCTATATTGCCACACTAACTTGTATTATTTCCTTCTACTGGGTTTAGATTATATTTTCCCTTCTTTTTAACTCCTTTAAGGCTCAACTACAGAACATTCTCAAGGCTATCCATGTGTTGGGACTGAAAATAAGTGTCAACCAATTTATGAGAATTAAAATAATGTAAAATATCATTTCAAATCATTATACTATAGACAGAAATAAAGTTAGGAATCTATAAAGTACAAACCCAATCATAGTTGAAAAATTATAGGTGAAGAATAACATGGTACTGAATGACTATTAGGTTAATGAGAGGTTCGAGGAGGAGAATCCTGGAATCATGAAAATAGAGGCATAATTTTTAAGACAGGGCACATAGAATGCAGTACTGTTAGGAAAGTTTATAGCTATGTAGGACTGAAAACATTCATGCACTGTGGTGAAGGAATGTTGGTGCTTTGTTAGTGGACTGGTGTGCTTTCATTGAAACTAGAAAGCACATAAAATTAGTTTTGGAAATCAATGTAATCACAATGAGGCAATTTTTAGAGGCCATATAGACCAAATTTATAACTAATTTTTAAATTGTATTACAGTAACATACACAGTTACAAGGTTTTTCATGATTGGGTATCAGTTATATAATTTTCCGACACCCATTCCTTCACCAGTGTACATTTCCTACCATGAAAGTCTCCATTTTTTTCTCATGCCTCTCCTCTGCCTCTTTCTGTGACATGTACTTTTCTTCTCTCTTTCTATCTCACTCTCTCTTCTCTTTTTCTCTCTCTTTCTCTCTCCTTCTCTGCCCCCTTTAGAGTGTTTTAGACTGCAATACAGATACAGAAAGGTTATTATGTATATACCTTTATCCTTTTACCTACTTTCAACAGTCAGTTCTTGTTCTTGTCCAGAGTGATAATTTCTATGTTTGTAATACTGGTCCCTTTCCTATCCTAACTGCCATTTACCTCACATACACTTATTGCAAGCTTCAAACTATTGACTAGTCCTCCTAGGTCATTTTCCTGGCCTTGGACACCACAAATGAGTACAGTCATTCATATCTGTCCCTCTCTTTATGACTTATTTCACTCAGCATGATATTCTCATGTATGTCTATTTATATACCGAATTCATCTTCATTTTTCCAAACAACTTCACAGTATTCCATTTTGTAGATGTACCATAGTTTCTTTATCTAGTCGCCTGTTCTTGGGCACTTGGTTCTTTCCAGATTCTGGCTATTGTAAATAGTCCTTCAAGGAACGTGTGAGTGCAAACGATATTTCTGCTGTGTATATTTGGGTCCCTAGGTATATTCACCCTCAACACACCAATTTCATCCACAATTAATTTTATACTTTATGGTGAAAAACTGAATTTGTCTTTATTTTACTCTAAGGTCAGACATAAATCAAGGCTTCTTACTATCACTATTTCCATAGTATTCAAAGTTTCAGGCATATAATTATACAATAAAAATAAACTAAAGGTATACAAATTGGCAAAGTAGTAGATTTATCACTATTTAAAGATAGCATAGTGATATAGTGAGAAATTCTTAAAGATTCCCCTAAAAACAATAAAACTATAGATGTGATATATGCAAAATGATAAAAATCTGTTACATTTCTGTGTATCATAGTTAAAGAGAAAAAAGTTTAAAACCCAATTATCATATCAAAAGTATTAAGGACTATGCAGTAAATATAACAAAAGATGTGAAAGACCTGGACATTGAAAATGATATCTCAAATAAAAGACAAAGAGACAAATGTCCCATAGTTGTGATTAAAGGGATTAATATCATTGAAATTTCTACCATATAAAGTTATTTTGTTGATTCAATATAATTCTTATCAAAATCCATAAGATACTCATCAGGGAAGCAGAGCAAACATTACTGAAATTCGTATAGGACCATATACACACAGAAAATCAAAGAGCCAAAGCAATTCTGACACAGATGAGGAAAAATGGAAATGTACTAATCATTGGCTGCAAGCTTTACTACAAAACTATGGTAAATATATGTAATCAAAATAGATTTACAGATCAATGTGACATAGTTGAGAGTTCAGGATCAAATCCTTCCACATAAACACAGTAACAAAATAATCAAGAGCAGAAAGAGGGAAGGATGAGTCCAGACTCAACAACGTTTAAAACATGATCCATAAATTACAAACAAAAAACTTTATAATGTGTTGGCCAATATGGAAGACTAAGAGGACTAGAGAGAACATGGGGTCATGAGTGGAAGGAAGTTGACACTGGTGGTGGGATTGTTGCTGGCACGCTTTACACCTGAAATTGAATTATTAATAGCTTTTTAAATCATGGTTCTTTGAATAAAAAATAAAAATTGATAAATGATATTTGGAAAACTTTACAGTATATGGAAAAGAATGAAAACTTGACTATTACAAAAGGCAAGTTAAAGTGGTCTAAAAATTAAGATTGTTAGGCCTAGAACAATAAAGTGAATTGAAGGCAAACTGGTCCATGATATTGGAATTTGTAGTATATTTAGGGATTCAATACTAGTAAAAGAAAAAAAATAAGGAAAAATGGGACAATAAGATTGAATTGTGGTAAGGCTCTTTCTTTCCTTATATGTAGTTGATTTGAATCCAATCGTTGGCTCTGCTTATGGTCCCTTGAGCATCTCCAGAAAATGGGTATATACTAGCATTAAGTTCTGAGAATACCTAGGTGTGCCCCAAATTTATAAAATAGAAGGTTAGCATAGTTTCCATTCTCATTTGCCATGCCAGCTACACTAGTAATAAGTAATAGTCGGTGCACTGATATAAACATTAGTCAAACAATGACTTGTAAAAACTTCAGTCTTGAGTTGTGATTTTATTTCTAGTGGATATGAATGAATATCTTTGGGTATGCTGAAACTTGAGGGGGTATGCTTAGGGGCCCATTTTCAAAAGTATTCAGGTCTGGTTTAGTTCCCAAAGCTAAAAATAGTCCATTTTTGTTGTTTATGTTTTGTTCATAACACAATCAGTGCAGAATCATAAAGACTACTGTCATGAACACAAGTAGGGCACTTCTTTGCATTGGCCCCACCCTAAGAAACAAATGAATCACAGTTGTGTGGGTGCAATAGAGTTTATAAATACTTAAATCCATCATATTTCTTGGGAATTATAGACCCTTATGATATTTATTAGTAATAGAACAAAACACAAAAACAAATTTGGTCAATAAGAAAAGTAAGTTCAACCCCGTATGATGAGTATGGCAGTCAGAATTGTCAAGATACTAAAATGATTTTCTGTTCGGAAAAATTCCTTTTTCTGGTCAGAGAATATGTTACTTTCAAAAAAAAATAGCAAACAGGCAAAGAAGCAGACCTGTAAGAGATCATTCCATTTGCAATAGAAGTATCATCTATTTGCATGCCAGAGTGTAAAGAACTTTTCATTTTATTCATCACTTCATTAATCTAATTTCATAATGAAGGCCAAGACTGAAAACAAGTCTTTTCAGATTTCACATTTCAAATAAATTCCTAAAGCTTAATGAGTGAGCAAAGCATAACTATTAGACTTGCTTTTCTACCAGTTAGATAAAAGTATAATGGTATTTAATCTTAGGTGTGGGTAGGTACATACAGTGGAGATTGAGGAAGAAATTATTTTTATAAGTGGAAATAGTAGATGCTATATACCAAGCACAAGAGTACATAGAACTTGAAATACAATGAGCAATTCAGTGGTATCTAATTTCATCTTGCTTTAATTCACAGAATGAGTGACTGATTGAAAACTGTAGAGTCATATATACCACGCAGCATTCTGTAAAATAAAGGATGGGTTTGGAGACTGGAAATACTTCTATCCCAGGAATTTCCAGGACATCTGGTAAGTCAACAACATTACCGCAAACATTATGGCCAACAATGTGAGTTCTTTCAACAATGTATTCATTTTGCAAACGTTCCAGCTGAGAAAGCCACTCAGAACATTCCCACCATATAGCAGATGGCTAATGGGGAAGCCAATATTTTCTGTGGAAACCAGTTTTTCTTCTAACATTAGGTATTTTCAGCAGAGAGAACATATAAGCATTTGCTTTTGTATTCTTTTCCCTAAGACTCATAAAGAGTACATATTACAGACTATTAATTTTGAAAGTACATTAGAGAAAGAGGTTTTCTTTGAGAGTACAGAACTTAGAAGTTTTTAGATCTAGTAAACTAGGTGGTAGGGACAAGGACTACTTTCTTATCTAACATGGATGAAACTACTAGGGGAAATTCTGAGCCTTTATGTGTAATTATCATCTTTGTGATTAATTTTTGAGAAAAACTTTAAAGTATATGGGTGTAAATGAGATGACTACTACCTATCTTGGATTTATAGTCAATTCACAGAATGTAGCATAATGAATGGGATTTGATTTGCTTCAGAAATAAGCAGGGTGTTTATTTGCAAGTTTATTTTGGGGGGAGAATGGAAGTAGCATACAAAAGATAAAACATGTTAATTGAATAATCTCGAGTTAATACATCAAGTTTAAAGATTTCATTATCTGTGTCAGAAAGTGGGTGGATTTTCTCTAAAATCGTTATCATTATCAAGTACACAATTAAACATTTCTGTTATAAACACAGCAAATATAACACATATTTTAAAGAGTGGGAGCTATTATCAATAGATGATTTAATTTGTTTGCTTTTATTTTCTAAGCTGTCTGGAGGACCAAGCTGGTATTCCCACTTTTCCTAGTAATGAGTATTTTTGTAGCTCTACTGTCTGATAAAAAACAAACATTTTATCTTAAAAATAATTTTGATGCAAAAATGCAGGCATTTAAAATATTTATATAATCCACTCATATAGTAGACTAATTCATTCTTTCAGTAAATATTAAAAGTGACTATGTTGGGGCCGGAGCGATAGCCCAGTGGGTAGGGCGTTTGCCTTGCATGCGGCTGGCCCAGGCCGGCCTGGGTTCGATCCCTGGCATTCCATATGATCCCAGAGCACCACCAGGAGTAATTCCTGAGTGCAGAAGCAGGAGAAACCCCTGAGCGTTGCCAGGTTTGACCCAAAAAGCAAAAAAAAAAAGTGACTATGTTATCATATGCCAACTGTATACAACAAAATATGCTAGACTGTTGAAGATATAAGATACTTCATGGAAATAAATAGTGCAAATACATACTTCAATTCAGTATGTTATAAAATATATATCTAAAGTGGAGTTCAAGAGATTGTTCAAGACTAACTTTTGAAATATACTTTCTAGAGTGGAGTTCAGTTCAATAATAAAAAAGTAAGGAAACACAAACAGCCCCTCATTCACCATGGTAGATTACACATGCTCTTCTTCCTTTCTTTAAATATACATGATAACCTCTAACTGTATGTAATGCAGGCCACATTTTGTAAAAGAAGAAGAAAGAGAGAGAGAGTGAGAGGGATGGAGGGAGACAGAGAGAGAGAGAGAGAGAGAGAGAGAGAAGTGAAAATTGCCTGCCATAGATGCAGGCTGGGGGGAAGGGGTGAAATCATGGGAAATTGGTGGAGGGAAATGGGCACTGGTGGAGGGGATGGGTGCTGGAACACTGTATGACTGAAGCCCAAATATGAATACTTTTGTAACTGTATATCTCATGGTGGTATAATAAAAAACAAATGAATGAATGAATGGATGAATGAATAAATAAATAAATGAATAAATCACTTGATCACTTGACTTCCCGTTGATTACTCGAGCGGGCACCAATAACATCTCAATATGTCCTGTCACATGTGAGATAGCCCAAGGGCATCTGCTTGCTCCAGGAACATAAAGAGCCTCAAACCATTCCATCAGGTCATGGGAATGAGGTCTATAATTGTTACTGGTATTTGGCATGTCAAATATGACACGGGTAGCTTGCCAGACTCTGACGTGTGGTGGGATAATCTTGCAGTCATCTCAAAACTCGAGCATTTATTGATGAACTGCAAGACCACTTGCGCCGCTCGAGCCGATGTGATCAGCTCTTCTGCTGGGTGGAGTTCTGATGAGAGGGGAGTACAAAATTGTTTTTTACAATTCTCTTTAAATCACAAAGAAGGATAATAAGGGGTAATCCCAAATTGAAGGTAGGGGAAAGAAGTAGCACTCTCTAAATCATAATAAAGTTGCTACTGTCCTTAAAATAAACAATTTAAAATCTTACTGGGGGGGATGCAGGGATTGGACCATACCAAGAGAAGTTCAGAGCTTACTTCTGGTCCTGTGCTCAGGATCAGTCCTGGTGGTGCTTAAAGGACCATATGTGATGCCAGGAAACAAGACCAAGCAGGATTCATCCTGGGAATATAAGAATGGTTCAACATCTGCAAGTCAATCAACATTATACATCATATATCAATAAGAAAAATAAAAACTATATGATCATATCAATAGATGCAGAGAAAGCATTGGACAAGATCCAACACCCATTCATGATTAAAACCCTCCAGAAAATGGGAATTGAAGGAACCTTCCTCAATATAGTCAAAGCCACCTACCAAAAGCCCACAGCAAGCATTATTCTCAATGGGGAAAAATTGAAAGCCTTCCCTTTAAGATCGGGGACAAGAGGGGTCAGAGCGAGAGCACAGCAGGAAGGGCGTTTGCTTTGCATGTGGCTGACCCAGGTTTGAGTCCTGGCATCCCATATGGTCCCCGAGCACTACCAGGGAGTAATTCTTGAACGAAGATCCAGGAGTAATCCCCTGAGCACCACATGGATGCTGGGTGACTTGTCAATCTTGTTTACTTTTTCAAAGAACCAGCTCTTGGTTTCGTTGATCTTTCAGATTTTTGGGGGATTCCATCTCATTGTTTTATGTTCTAAGTTGTATTATTTCTTTCTTTCTGCCTGGGTCGGGCTCTTTTTGCTGGTTGCTTTCTAAGATCTTAAGCTGTGAAGTCAGACTGTTTATGATGGCCTTTTGTTCTCTTCTGATGAATGCTTGAAGAGCTATAAACTTGCCTCTTAACACTGCTTTTGCTGTATCCCTCAAGTTCTGGTAATTCATGTCTTCAGTCTCATTTGTTTGCAGGAATTTTTGGATATTCTCTTTTATTTATTATATGCTAGTTGTTCAGCAGTGAACTGTTTAGTTTCCTGGTGCTTGGTATTACTCTGTTATTGTGTGCGATTAACTTCTATTTTCAGTGCATCATGGTCTGAAAAAATAGTTGACACAATTTCTATCTTCTTGATTTTCTGGAGTTATGTTTTGTGGCTCAGCATATGATTTATCTTGGGAGTATGTTCTATGTGCGCTGGAGAAAAATGTTTATTCACCTTTTGGGGGATGAAATGCCCCTTTTATATTAGCCTCTTCTATTTCTTCCTTTAGGGCCAATGTTTCCTTGGTAAGTTTCAATCTTGTTGATCTATCCAGGGTTGATAGAGCAGTGTTGAAGTCTCCAGCTACAATTGTGTTGCTGTCAGTGTCTTCTTTGAAGTCTATTTGTAGTTGTTTTAGGTATTTTGCTGGCCCCTCATTTGGTCCATATATGTTTAGGGATGTAATTTCTTCCTGATATATGTATCCCTTGATTATTAAGAAGTGACCTTCACTGTCCCTTCTGACCTTCTTCAGCCTGAAGTCTATGTTGTTGGATACCAGCATGGCTACCCGGCCTTTTTGAAGTTTTTTTTTCTTTCTGGGTCACGTCCAGTGACGCTCAGGGGTTACTCCTGGCTCCTCGCTCAGGAATTACTCCCGGTGGTACATGGGAGACTATATGGGATGCCCGGGATTGAACCCAGTTTCGCCGCTTGCAAGGCAAACCCTCCCCTGCTGAGCTATCACTCCAGCCCCACCCTGGCCTTTTTGGTGGGGTTGAGTGAAGGATTGTTTTCCAGCCTTTTACTTTGGGCCTGTCTTTGCTTGATTGTTCAGATGTGTTTCTTGAAGGCAGCAGAATGTTGGATTCAAATTTTTGTTCCATTTTGTCATTCTTTGTCTCTTAACTGTTGCATTTTTTCCCTTGTTTTTTCTTTTTGGGTCACACCCGGCAATGCTCAGGGGTTTCTCCTGGCTCTGCACTCAAGAATCACTCCTGGCAGTGCTCGGGGGGACCATATGGGATGCTGGGGATCGAACCCTGGCTGGCCATGTGCAAGGCAAACGCCTTGCCTGCTGGGCTATCGCTCCGCCCCCTTAACTGGTGCATTTAGACCATTGACATTGAGAGAGATTATTGTCATGGGATTTTGTGCCATCTTTCTATATGAGTTGTTCTTTTGGGTTTTATCTCATCTTGAGTAGCTCTTTCAGCTCTTCTTTTTAAGGTTGGTCTTGAGTCTTTGAAGTTCTAGAGCTGCTGTTTATCCACAAATCTGTGTATCTGTCCTTCAGATCTGAATGAGAGTCTACCTGGGTAAAGGCCTGACCAATGAGGCCTTCATTTTATTGAGTTTTTTCACTCCACCACTGCCTTTGAGCTTGGAGAGTCTCTGATAGGTTTGCTGAAAGTGGAGCGGATGCTCCTTTACATACAGTTTCGCTCTTGATCTTGTTGCTTGAGGAATTGTGTCTCTGTCTATGGCATCCATTATACTGACTGGGGTATCATTGGATGACAGATTTAGCTAATCTGGGAGCTTTGGTGTTTTTCCCACTCACAGATTAATCTATTTAAGCCAAGGTTCATTCTAATGAGACCTCTCTTCTGTGTAAACACTGCTAGAGGGTGTGGCAGTTACAGAAGTCACCTTAACTGAATAACTTCTGACTTGTACATCTACTAAGACTTCTATGTTTTCTAGATTGGGCACAGCTCCTCTTTATACCCACTGCACCTAGCGTGGGACAGTTAGAATTTACCAGGAGACTACCACCCTGGCTATGTTGAGACTATAGGAAGACAATAGGAAGGATCATACTAGTTTGCTTTAAGCAGGCGAGTGTGACCCTCTCAGTATACGGAGAACAAGATACTCAGAATCACCCTAGTGCAGATAATAAATAAGAAGGACCTTGTGGGTACCATCTAGATTATATGAAGCTCATGAAATTAAGATGTATTGCTTTATATCAGCCCTCTCTCTCCAGTGTTTTACATAAGAGATACTCTCGGGATTAGTCCTTGGCAAAAGTCACTATCACTATCACTATCCTCCCGTTGATCATCTATTTGCTAGAACTGGCACCATTAATATCTCCATATGTCCTGTCTCATGCTAGTAGAGCCCAAGGGCATCTGCTTGCTCCAGGAACATAAAGAGCCTCAAACCAATATATTAGGTCATGGGAATGAACTAATATAATTGTTACTGGTATTTGGCATATCAAATAAAACACGGGCAGCTTGCCAGGCTTGCCATGTAGGTGGCATATTCTTGTAGTCACCTCTAAATATAGCATTTATAGATGAACCGGCGCGGCCGCAAGCGGCCACGAGAGACAGGCTGTGATAGGCTGGGTGGAGTTCTGACGAGAGGGAAGTCCTGATGTGAAAATGGTGGCCCGATGGAGTGGGGAGGTCATCTGGCTTGTTGTTCGGCTCTGCTGGGGTCGCAGGCCAAGGCTAGAACTCGCCATCCCTCCCTGGTGCCTCGTGAGCGGCTGGGCACAGGGAGAGCAAGTAGCAGCTCTGTTCCATGTCTGTAAGTCTCTGGATCAGCATACCTGGGCCGGCTTGAAAAAAAATCATATTCTCTAATTAATATGATGCATTATGTTGATTGACTTGTGAATGTTGAACCATCTTTGCACTCCCAGGATGAATCCTACTTGATCATGATACATAAATGAATAAATATATAAATAAATAAATAAATAGATACCTATGAGTAATCTCCATAACCCATGAATATGACTTGGAAAATGTACTTTGTAGTTTTGATCAAGTTAAAGGTCTTGAGATGGTAACGTAATCTTAGAGTATATGGATGAGCTCAGTATAATCACATAGGTCCTTTCCAAGGAAAGCATGAAGATCAGATCATTGCTGATGTGTCAGTGGAAGCAGAGATTCAAATGGCGTACTCAGAAGATGAAAGAAGGTCCACAAATGAAAAAAAATAGGCAGCCTTTATAAGCTGGAAAATGGGAAAAAATTATGTTCCTAGCATTCAAGAAAGAAATACAGAATCTTTGAGACCTTGTTTGTAGCCCAGTGTAACCTATATTATAGTTCTAACTTGCATAACTCTGAGATAACAAATTTGTATTGTTTCAAGCTCATATTTGGTAATTTTTTACAGCTGCAGTAGAAACTAATACCATCAGAGATTCATTAATTATGATTGTAAGTTCTTCTGAAAGGAAGACATACCTCTTAATATAAAAGAGAATATAAAAGGTCTATCATTTCTTTCAATTCTAGTAGGGGCATCCTGGCATTACCTTTGCTAATGAATAACTGAGAAACCAGAATAAAATTGTATAAAGAAGTGTTCTCTCCTGTTCTCTGCTGCCTGCTCTTTGCTTATATAAGTATCCAGCTTCCTTTTTGTGTGTTTGAAACAAGATAGATTTTATTGAGCTAAACTTACTTAAATCTCTGTGAAGGGAAAAGAGGGAAAGAAACATGTGTTCAGGAGAAAACATGAATTTGAAAGAGCAAACAAGTAAGTAAACAGAGACTTAAAGACAAGTAACTGAATTAATGTTTCAGTGTTCAAGGTCCTAAATGTAGGCTCTTTACTAGAATGTCTTTAGGCTCATTTTTAAGATCTTGTAGACCAACTAGAAATGACATAAAAATAATCCTAGGTAAGACTCAGCCAAACATTAAAGGAGTATTCACTTCTGAGAACTCATGTAGTAACATGTTCCTATGTCAAATACCATCATTGAAGCTGTGTGTGATGATGAATCTTACCAAAAAATTCCTAGAATTCTATGAGTTGCCTTTATATCCTCAATGTTTGCTTCTCTGGTGGAATTCAAGAAATTTCTACCGAGATTTCATATATTAGTGAAATTGACATCGAAAGCAATTTCTTATTTTGAAAACAAACTGGATTTATTTGGAAATAAAACAACATACGAGAGATCAGTTGCCAATATAGGCAAGCCCCATCTGTGGTTGGACCCAGATCCAAGGCTAAGAGCCTCTGCAGTCACCTCTTGAGGATTTTTTTTCAATTTAACTTGAGGGGTGGTGTGGAAACTGGGAAGTCCAGAACACGCGTGGAGCTGCAGTGTACTGACTATTGTGTGCAAGTCAACACTCTAGCCGCTGTAGTTCATTTGGATAGTGTTCTGAATATTAATGTGCTCAATAGAGAAACAAAACTAAAAGCATTTAACCAGCAAAGGAATGAGTCATTGTAGAGGAAACATTCTGGCTCTCCATATTTTCCTCCTGTGAATAAACCAGTGTCCTAAATAGCAGGAACAAGGACCACAGTCTTGCCTTGATTTGAATCATGTTGGCAATGAACACATTTGGTTCCACTTCGACTCTGTAGAACAGGATGTGCAGAGAGGGTGGTTTTCCTGAATTTAAGCCTCTTATTGTCTAAGTTTAAGTGCTTTTCTAGAGAACTACATTAAAGAAACCTGTTGTTACCAGTGAGGATGCCAGGAGAGCAGGAGCCACAAAAACTCAAGGAGTTCTTGCACAACATTGCAGCTCTGGTCCCTACTCAGGCTTCCCAGGCCTATTGTCTGTTCTTATTTGAAAGGTTATTGGGAGAGGATAGTGAAGTAAAAAAGATTACTTTAGGAAACATGAGAGGAAAGAACAGTTTTCAGAATAAAACAGGTTTCTCCAGAAAAGAAGTGTTCCATAAAGAAATTGTACACCCAAATCAGAATGCAAGTGACCCCAAGGAAGTAAATGTATATTCACAAATAAGGGAAATGTGAGAGCTTGATCACTCCTGTGAAGTGAAACCTTGCACATTTTCAGAGTTGCTTCAATGTTTTCTGCCTAATAGTTGGTGGACTCCTCGTTACAGCATTTGGTTTCTCACTCACGTTTATGATTTTGATAGTGTCTTCTGGTACGTCAGTGTTCTCACTCTGAACACTTCAGACATTTGCACTTGTAATGTAAAGATGGGAAAAATGATTTCTTTTTAACATTTTTTAGTTTTTTAAAATATATCTTATTATACCACCATGAGATAAACAATTACAAAAATGTTCTTGTTTGGGTTTTGGCCATACAGTGTTCCAGCACCCATCCGTCCACCAGTGCCCATTTCCCGCCACCAATGACCCCGATTCCCTCCCCTCCCCTAGCCTGCCTCTATGGCAGGTTCTTTATCTCTTTTCTCTCTTTATCTTTCTCTCTCTTTCTCTCCTCCTTCTCTTACAATTTGTGGATTATAATACATATTCTTAGAGGTTATCATGTGTATCCTTTGCCTGTATTTAATGCTCAGTTCTATGTGACCTTCTAAAATGATTTGACTTTGTCATCAACCTCACAACCACAAAAGCTTGTCTTAAAACTATACTTGAATCCTTCCTCCTTTTTAGATAAATATATATTCTATTTCAAATATTCAATCTATCAAGGTCCTTATAATACTACTCTGCTTGTTTGCTGTTTTTCTTTGAGGAGTCTCAGTCAGTGCTACTTAGGGATTACACATGACTGTGCTTAGGGATTAGTCCTGGCAAGGCTTGGGAATCATATACTGTGCTGGGGATAAATTAGGGTATACTACATGAAAGGCAAACACCTTAACCTCTGAATTCTCTCTGGTTCTAATATTCACTAGTAATGTTACCACTATTATTGCAGAACTGTTGAAAATGCCATTTTAAGGCTCTAATTATTCTAGTACATCATTTCATTTTTTAGCAGTACTGAAGTTTTCTGAGTATGGCGTGTACTCAAAAAGCAATCAATACAGTAAAGTTTCAATTGGAAAACTGAAGTACGTTCTGTGGTTATTACACTGTCAACAAACATGACCCACCTTTCAGCAACTTGAGAAGTGCTAAAGTACTTCAGTTTTTCACGATCTAAGTGTGCCTTCTCTACGATTAGGGGTCTCTTGGAGAAACTTGAGATCTCACTGACCTTTTGTGTATTGCTCAAAGCAAAGTGTACAGAGCTAAGCCTCCTGATCAAACCGCACCTACACAGTGTCTTTCCACTTACACTTCCCCAAGAATTGGTACATTTCTTCTCCATACAGTTTGTGCTTCTGAGAATTTTAAGCAAGCAAAGCAACTGTCAAGACATGAAAACCCAACCCAAATTTGTCAACTTATATGAAACTGAGATATGAATGTATGAAGTTGGGGTGGGGGCTGTTGGCAGAGTAAAGATCTGTTAACAATAAAGATATCTTTTGTGACAGCTGAGAGCATCCATCTGGCACTGCACAGTCCATGTGATTGATACTTAGATTGCTCTTTATTATCTAAATAAGAAACAATGTTCTTCAGAACCTGAATGAGAGGTTTGTAACACCGTGAAACAGGCCGGCCAGCAGCAAGGCATATGGCTGTTCCCCTCAGGCAGGGTTCCGGGAGGGCCTAGGAGAAGGCGCTCTGGAGCTACCAAGTTGAGATTAGTTATTAGACAGCAGCCCCTAGGCGCTGCTGCTTCCTGGGAGGAAGACACTGATGCTTAGCTCACACTCCATTACTTCTCGATGTTGCTAATGAGCCGAATTTCCAAAAGGGAGTGCTCCCTTTAAGGACATGCAATTTTGTACTCACCAAATGACCTGAAATTGTACTTACAAATGGATTGTATTTAAATGGCTCAACTGTCCAAGTAGCCAGTCACTTGCTCTTCATGCTAGAGATGTTAATGACTCATTGCTCCAAGAATAGCCAGAAAAGCACAGGTCAAAGATGCTTTAAAACAATTTGACTTGAAAAATGTTCCCCAGAGACAGAGCTTTGGGGAAACTGTACATTTGTAGCTGCCTGGCAGAAACTCTCTCATTTAAAAGTCAAAGTGTACAATTTTTCACACTCCATACTAGGTGCCAGGTAAATAGTGAGGAGTAAGCCAAGAGGGTGTGCTTCATTCATGGATCAGCTGTGCTCACGTGGGAGACCAAAATCATATAAGCACACATGTGCGGTCAGGACATGTGCACATTTACATTGATTGGGAAATTATATTTAAGATCTGTAGAGGAAAAAAAAGAGACTGAGATTATAAACAAGCTTCAGACATAATATTTGGCCTTATTTAGGGAATAAAGATCTCAGTGAAGAAGTGACTTATGTGTAAGATCCAAACAACAACAACAACAACAAAACAAAAACATGCAACCCAACTCAGTGACAAAAACATGATTGCAGAACTGAGTTGGGTTTTTGGATTCTTTGTGTCAAATCTGCAAGCCCCCTCCCCCTCCCCCCTGCACCCCCCCCCCCCGTGCCTGTGCTAGTGAAGTTTCCATATTGCAGTTTAGGAGGGTGGGTCTAGGTGTCTCCCTGATGTGAAAGCATTTCTTTCTCTCTTGCTCATGTATGACATTACTTGTCCTATCCACTGTTGACCTATCCAGTGGACAGTGCTACTCATTCCATCTCCAAGCTGACCTTTCCAATGCATAGCATCATATATCCTATCCTTTGCTCTTAGGAGATGACGTGTGTCCTTTGCTGTTATCATGAGCCAAGGTCTGCTTCTCTCTAGTCTGGGCCTTCATGATCTTTCTTTCAAGTCCTTTATTTATCCCAGTGTTCTTTGTCACATTGACTTTATTCTCCGGCCACACAAATGAGAACTGCTGCTTTCCTATCACCTGCCAGAAGCAAAGGCAAGGATGGCAGAAGGCTGATGGACAGACATATAGGGTCCAAGAGGAAGTTACCTGACCTGTGTCGCCTGTTAAGTGGACTTACTATGTCCCTAGTAATTTCCCTGGTCTGTTTGGCTGGCCCTCATATTGGCCAGATTTCAAATGATCAGTTGTATTTACTAGAGGACCTTTCTTTCTACTCCATCTCCACTGTATCAGAAATATTGAAAAGGGGGAAGATAAGAGTCTGCCAAGCCAAAGACACCATCCAGCCAGAGGTGGGAAAGCCATCCCTGCTGCCTCAGCGCTGCCCTGACCAGCATATGCCGGTGAGGGGAGAAAGAGCTCTGCAGGACAAGCCTGAGGCTGAGCTGGCAGGGGCTTCCTTACTAGTTTTGAGAAGGGCTTTGAGTTTGTTCAAATTTAATTCAAAACTGTGGAAATATTTAAGTAGGGGGAGAATACCAAGATTCCTGTTTTTGAGAACAAGAGAGCTTTTCTCTGCTCTGTTCTATAGCTATGCCTGCATCAGGAATATGTTGGCTTTTTGATAAAAACAATACAATTCTACCTCCACAAATTTCAGTTTTTCTTCCTATTAGGCATTAATTCTTATGATGTGTTTATTGTGTACTTCTGTTGAAACATAACTCTAGATACAGAGAGACGATAGAAGATGACTGTCTATTATGGAAGATAGCCCCAAACTGGAAAAATCTCTTCACTTGGCTCCTATGTGAAGCAGGTTCCCTCAGTCTGAGTTTCAGAGTCTGTAGTGGTTCAGAGAAATAAATCATCGAAACTGGAGCTCAAGAAAGAGAAAGAGAGAGAGAGAGAGAGAGAGAGAGAGAGAGAGAGAGAGAGAGGTCCTTAAGAAGATATTATTTTGCCTTCACTGTCCTCACAGGACTCTACGTGTCAACATATCTTTACATATTCCTAAGAAATTGGGATTCACAACTCCAAAAAACCATATGCAATAATCTAAGAGCTATAATTTATTTCACATTTGCTTTGTGATTAATGGCAGGTTGGTTCTAAGCCACAGCATTTAGATAACTGCATTAAGGACCAATCATATCAATATAATTTGATCAAGTTATGGTCTTTGCAACAAACTTATTCTTCATGGCACAAACAGCATTTGGAAATATTGTTGGGGGGTGGAGCGATAGCACAATGGGTAGGGCATTTGCCTTGTGCTCCGCCGACCCAGGTTCGATTCCTGGCATCCCATATGGTCCCCTAAGCACCGCCAGGAGTAATTCCTGAACAAAGAGCCAGGAGTAAACCCTAAGCATCGCCAGGTGTGTTCCAAAAAGCAATATAAACTATATATATACACATATGCACACACATATTTATATAAATATGTGTATATATAATTTATATATAAATTATATATATATAATTTATATATATATGCACAAATATATATAAATTCATAAATAAAAAGAAATATTGTCAGGGCCAGAGAGATAGAAAAGCAGGTAAGGCACTTGCCACTGATCTGAGCTTGGTCTCTGCACCACATATGATCCCTTGAGTAGCTTCAGGAGTGGGCCTAGAGCATAGCTAAGTGACCCAAACCCCATTTTTACCTTTTGAAAAACTAAATTTGATCTCAGAAAAATCAGTTTAGGTAGTAGTAACATGCATGACAATCAGAACTACCAGCATTAAACATGTTGAGTTATATAGTATTAATGAGTAAAACTATTAGTAGACTTTATTTTTATTTTTTATTTATTTATTGTTTTTTTGCTTTTCGGGTCACACCCGGCGATGCTCAGGGGTTACTCCTGGCTCTGCACTCAGGAATTACTCCTGGTGTGCTCGGGGACCATATGGGACGCCGGGGATTGAACCTGGGTCGGCACAGGCCGGCTGCGTGCAAGGCAACGCCCTACCCGCTGAGCTATCGCTCCGGCCCCATTAGTAGACTTTAAAAGGGAAATATTGGAGGAATACCATTCACACTTTAGGAGACTTTTAGCATTATTTCCAATGACTTAAAGTCTTTCTGTTGTGAGGTCGGAGCAATAGCCCAGCGGGTAGGGCATTTGCCTTGCCCGCGGCTGGCCTATGCCGCCCAGGTTTGATCCCCGGCATCCCATATGGTCCCCGAGCACAGATAGGAGTAGTTTCTGAGTGCAGAGCCAGAAGTAAACCTTGAGCATTGCCGGGTGTGACCCAAAAAAAAAAAAAAAAAAATCTTTCTGTTGCATCAACTGGATAAAAGCTTTCTTAAAAGCTAATAAATAGGCACCTTGCTATCATAGGGTAAAATATATGTGCTGAAAACATAAAGACTTATCTTCACCTTTATTCTTATCTTGGTAAAACAGTCCACTGGCTATATCAGCCTTTGTCTGGCTGAGGTTTAGAGCTGCTATAATCGACATTAAAGCCAGGAAAAGTGAGAGGGGCCCCAAAGATACTTTCACTGCCACAGGCATAAGCCATTATCATCACCCTGTGAAAAACTGTTCAATTTCCTCTCTTGATGAAACTAGACACAGGTTTAAAGACATTACTTAGAAACATAAACCTCAAATACATAAGTCCTTACTTCTCTTCCTTTATCATTCACCAGAGCTTTGAGAATTGGGGGAAAAGTAACTACTTACAGTGAAATGCACTTAAAGAGGGAGAAATGTGTGATTTCATTTTTGATGCACAGTTGATAGAAGTATTATCTCTGGAGGGCTTATTCAATCAAGAACCCTAGATGCTGAAGCAAGCTGAGAGCGATTTGAAAAGGGTTTCGTCAGGATATCAAAGCTAACTCTGCCAGGCGAGGCCTTTGTTGGCTTCCCTCTGCCCTAACACTCTTAGGGATTCTGGATTCCCCTGAGGAGAGCATCTGCGCATGCCCTCCTCATGTGGTCTGGCTCCCTGGCAGAGCATTTCCATTCTCTCACCTCCATCCAGGTCCATCTTTTTCAGCAGCATTTCCGGCAGTGTCATTCCAACCCAACTCGACACCTCTCTTTAGACCTCTTGGACCCGTCTCAGCCATGTGTCTTTTTTTCCAGATGATCTTATCACATGTAATGACCTCTGAAAATTTTGATGATTTTCATTAGTCATTTTATGACTCTGTTCAAATAATTACTACCTAGTTTTTCATATCCAGTTTTCACATTTTATATTTGCCTTTCAATATCTCACTTATTCTAGTTGTTTCTAGCCTCTCTTCCATTTAGCAGGAATATTATGAGTGCCAGGCACATAATATTCCAACCCCAATCCCACCACAGGTGCCAGCGTTCCACCAGTGCTCCACCTCTTTCTGCCATTCCTGCTCTCTGCCACCTTGGCAGATACATTTTAAGGTGTGCTGTTTGTAGTTTAGATCTCATGACACCCACATTACTGGTGTCATCTTAATGACTTTGTCCCTTTCAGGAATCAGCACAAGAGCTGGAGAGCTATTACCAGGGTTCACGACACTTGATCTGCATGCTACCAACTCTAGTTCATTCCACTTCAATGAGTAGAGTACTACCAAGAGTGATCCTTGAGTAGAGCCAAGAATAAGGCCTCAGTACCAAAACCCAAAACCAGGGGCCACAACAATAGCCCAGCATGTAGGGAGTTTGCCTTGCACATGGCCTACCCAGGTTCAATCCCCTACACTCCATATGGTCCCCTGAGTACCACCAGGAGTAATTCCTGAGCAGGAGTAACCCCTGAGCGTTGCTGGGTGTGACCCAAAAAAGCAAAAAACAAAGCAAAAAAAAAAGAGCCAAAACCAGCCAAAAAAAGAAAAAAGAAAAAATAATCCAGCACATGCAAACTACATTTACTTAGTACTTTTTATATTTCAATGTTCTAGGACAGGGAAATAAATAGTACAAAATAAATGTCATTCCTATGTCCGTCAAATTAATAATGAAAGTAAGTTGGAATGATAGAAAAAATATTTATTGATATTAAGTCATGAGTAAACAGGTAAATGGATTTTGGTAAAGGACATATTTTTAAAAATATTTTTAAATTTTTTATTATACCACCATGAGACATATGGACAAATGTGTTCATAGTTGGTTCTTGGTAATACAGTATTCCAGCACCCATCCCGCCACATTTTTAATTTTTTATTTATTTTTGGGATTTCCCAACCAGGGCTCTGAGGACTCGGGTACTAGCCCTGGTGACACTTGGCCTCTGACCTGCCATTGCAGTACTAGGGCCCACGGATGTTGTGTTGATTAAGACTCTGAGGTGCTTGGGGACATCGTGGCTAGCTAGGGGCTTTTTGGGGACTTCCAGGGCTAAACCAGTGATGCTTAAGAATCCATGTGGTGATGGGGATTGAACCATATTATCTTTCCAGATTCAAAGAATATTACCTTATATCTGATGAGGTATTAGGTAGCGTGTATAATCAGATCTCTTTGTGGTGATGACCTAAGATGGCAGGTGAAGGGAAACATTGTGAAGGATAGTTTGAAAATATGCTGAGAAAGAGGTATGTTCTAGGATTGTTCTGAAGTCACTTTGTGACAAAAGAGAAAGGGTCAAGAGAGAATTGCATAGGTATACAAGAGCTAGGTAATTTAGGGACTGGGACTTGGAATCAATTTTAAATGTAAGAGTCATTGTAGGGGTTTAAGCTGGTGTATAATACTATTTTATACTATTTTTGAAGACGCTAGTCCCAAATTAAGCACTTTTCATAAGATGGGAATTATTTACTTGATTTGAATATTAATGGTCTTTGTTTTACCCACTTGAGGCATTTAGGAGTGGCTTCACAAACTCAATGAGTGAAACTAGAATACCACTAAAATTCAAATAACATGATTTATGTTAAATATGTTAAATATGTTTAATATATAAATATAGTTAACATGTTAAATATGTTTAATATATAAGTTTAAAATCAACAGGATGTAGTTTTCTTTCCTAGTATTATGTTATGATTTTTCAAATCTTTTGCATTTTTATATTGGTATAAAAATTGAGTTACAAGTGCAAAAAAAATTGAAAAGTATGAAGTAAATATTTTAGAATAGAGCCAGGGGGTAGTTCATGGTAAGGGAAACAATTGCTTTGCATGGATAAGACCCTGGATTTGAATTTTGGTGCTGAATTAATTCACTTGATCACTTGAATCCGTTATTCATCGATTTGCTCGAGCGGGGCGCCAGTAACATTTCCATTGGACCCTATCACGTGCCAATGTAGCCCAATGGCATCTGGTTGACTCAGGAATATGAAGAGCCTCAAAACGTTCCTTCAGGGTCTTGACAAGGAAGTCTGACCATCTTGTAGGTGGGCGGCCACGTGATCTTTTGACATCCCGTGGGATCCAGTCAGTAATGGCTCTAGTCCAGCGGTTTTCTCCAAATCGCATTACATGTCCAGCCCATCTGATTTTCGATGCCTTGGCAAACGAGACAGCATCCCTGATTCTGGAATAGCGACGGAGGTCAGAACTCCGGATTCCTTCTCTCACTTGAGTGAGGCATGATATTCCAAGCATAGCTCTTTCGATTCCTCTCTGGGAGATCCGAATAGCATTCTCATCCTGCTTTCGTAGGGCCCAGGTCTCTGAGGCGTATGTTAATGCAGGGAGAACGGTGGAGTCAAAGAGATGTGCTCGGAGCCGGAGGTTCTTTGTCCTCTTAGCTATTTCTTCGATGCCTTTGAAGGCATTCCATGCTGCTCTCTTCCTCCTGCGCAGCTCAGGTTTTAGGTCGTTCATCATGTTGATTTCTCGACCTAGGTACACATAACTGCTGCATTCAGAGATGTTTGTTCCATTGAGAGTGAAAGGGGCCTCTGGAACTAGTTCATTTTTCATGAACATAGTTTTCTTTAGATTCAAATTTCAAGCACAGGAATGCTTGAGCTGAATTAATTATTAATGAATAAAGGAATACTTTATTTAGATTTTATTTATTTATTCATTTGATTTTTGGGGTCCTACTCAGCAATGCTCAAGGGTTACTGCTGGCTCTGCACTTAGAAATTACTCCTGGCTCAGGGTGTCCCGGGGATGGGAGACCGGGATCGAACCTGGTCGGCAGGAAGCCTGGTAAACACCCTGCCTGTAATACTATCACTCTAGTACCAATTTAGGTTTTTCTGTTTATTGTCTGGCCAGATCATTTTTATTGTCTCACTTCCCCTAATTAGTGAAAAAATTGCTAATCACATTTCTAATATAAATTTCTAATATAAATAAAATACTGGGTAATAGGGTAGTTTATGTGTTCATGAGTTTTTGCTACCACTTTAACAAGTTTTTTAGAACAAATCTTTTTAAATGGTACAATAACTAGTGCTGGTAGTTAAAAGTCTCTTCTCTTTATTTTCTTTATATCTAGAATTACCCCTCATAAATGCAAGAATTTCCTTTATTGGTCTTAGTAGGAATCTGAACATGCCTCAGAATAAATTGTTTTAACCTTTTACAGATTTCTTTTGTGGTATGGGCAATTTTGCTGAATTTTCTTCCATTTAGAATGAATACATGAAGTGCTACTGGGCTTCCATAGAGTAGTTAAAAGAGGTGACAAAAATGTTATGAGAATAACAACTTCAGTCTCAAGTGGTGGAAAGACTGAAGAGCAGACTTTAGTGAAGAGAATCAATTCTATTGCTTTTAGAAAACTTTTCTGGTAACAATTTAACTTGGTGTAATGCTGCAAGTTTATTGGTAGCCACCTATTTGTAGCTGAAGATTGGGAATAGTTCACACAATGATAGCCAGCTATAAAGGCAAACTGACATCAACCAAATGTTGATAGATCCACCTACTCTTCACAAGCAGAATGGGGATTCTACAGTGAGAATCTGGCCCAACTCTGTTTTTTTTTTCTCTTTCGATTGCCCATATATTGAGAGGGGAAGAATGTTTCAATCAGCTTTAACATAGAACCATTCCAGGATAGATTTCTAGGTCCCAAAAAGAAAATGAACTGCTTAATTTAACAACTCTGATTGATGGCAAACTTTATTATGCAGTTGGTCAGCTGCAGTTCCTTAAATATTTTTGAAGAAAATATTTGGAAAGACAGTCACAGTAAGAGGTGAAATTAATATATGCATATTAATAGCCTTTCAGCATTTCATGAAGTAATCCAGTAAAATTGACTTTCACCCAATTCCTACTATTCTCACTTATTGGCAACGTTTCATCTGTGGGTTGTTGTTGAGACATTTTTACTGTTTACCAGATGGGGTAAGATTTTACATAACTTAAAACATCTGCTCTCATTGCAGTCCAATATGATCATCTATTTATATTTTTAAATTATATTATTCATTTCCTTTTAAGTGATCATGAACATGTTTTCAGAAGGACAAGTTTACAAGATATTTGCTAAAGACATTTAACTTTTCTCTTCTTTCATGTTTATCTGTATTAGGATAAGCCATATTGTGAGGCATGAATGTAGTGAAATATTTAGATCTGTCTCCTTTTTTTTGAAATATTTGATTTTATAAATTAACAGTTGAGAATGTCACCTCTGCTTTGCTATACACACCTGCATAATCATTTCCATAGAAATTTAAAACAGAAAGACATTTTTAGATTGTGTTGCGGATCTCACACAAAATAAATGCCTTCAAAATTGCTGTGGCCATAATCCTGACCCTGAGAGCATAGAAACTGCTTCCACTTTATAGATGAGGAAAATAAAGTTTAAGGACATTTAAGGGCATATCTAAGACTAAAGCCCATGAAGCCTCTTTAGTTTAGGCCGCACTCTCTAGTATGTAGTTCTTGGAAGGTCTATCGTTGGAATGAATATCCATGATGTTCAGACAGAAGAATGACAACTCGCACCTCTCTATTATAACCGGAGTAGGGTTTTACAAGGACTCTTGTTCCTATGGACTTTGTTTATGAATGATATCCTATCAGGACTCAAATTCCATTCTTGGTGTAATGCCTTCCCATTGTACCCACTATCTCCCAAAATATCCTAGCCCTCAGTACTTAAGAATGCATATTTGGGGGCCGGAGGCGATAGCCCAGCGGGTAGGGCATTTGCCTTGCACGCGACCGTCCCATGCTACCGGCCCATGCTGGCCCATGTTCGATCCCGGCATCCCATATGGTCCCCTGAGCACTGCCAGGAGTAATTTCTGAGCAAAGAGTCAGGAGTAACCCTTGAGCATTGCCGGGTGTGACCCAAAAAAGCAAACAAAAATGAATATTTGAAAATAAAGTCTTTGCAAATTCAATTAAGAATCTTATTAATCTCTAATAAAGATCACGCTTGGAGTATCATGCTTGACTCAAGTGAGAAGGAATCCAGAGTTCAGACCTCTGTCAACGATCAAGAATCAAGGATGTTGTCTTGCTTGCCAAGATGCGCAAATCAGATGGGCAGGATACAAAAATACGATTTAGGAATGACCACTGGACTAGAGCTGTTATTGACTGTATTCCACAGGACATCAAAACAATGCATGGCTGCCCACCTAGTGATGGTCAAACTTTGTCAAAAAGCTGAATGAACGGTTTGAGTCTATTTGTGTCCTTGGAGTCAGCAGAAGTCATTGGGCTACACTTGCACCTGACAGGGACAAATGGAGATGTTACTGGTGCTTGCTCTAGCAAATCAATGGGAAGTGATAAGTGATAAGTGATTCACTGTGTCACTGTCTTCCCATTCATCATTGATTTGCTCAAGTGGGCACCAGTAACATCTCCATATGTCCTCTCATGCTAGTAGAGCCAAGGGCACCTGCTTGCTCCAGGAACATAAAGAGCCTCAAGCCATTCTATCAGGTCATGGGAATGAGGTCTATAATTGTTACTGGTATTTGGCATATCAGATAATACACGGGTAGCTTGCCAGGCTCTGCCGTGTGAGTAGCATACTCAGTAGTCATTTCTAAATCGAGCATTTATTGATGAACCGTGCAGCCACTTGCGGCCCTGCGAGCAGGGGTAAGAGATTAATCTCTAAAATTCAATGGAGATTTTTGAAATCTAGGGGGTAAAAACATATACACTCAGCACTCTGAGCCATATCTCCAACCCTGCTGGCAAGTGTCTTTTTTAAGAGATGAAATGAGAAGACAGCAAATCCAGCATTCCTTTGAAGACAAACTTTGGAGCTCTGCATTTCTAAGCCAAGGTACACTTATAGCTGCTTCTGACAGCCATAATTGAAACCAGCAGAGAAAAGGGGTGCGATTCTTTCCTAGAGCTTTCAGAAGGTACCAATCATAGTCAAATCTCAGTTTTGTATTTATGTGCTCCATAGTAAATTTATTGCTTCTATTAATTATTTTTGGCTATAAGCAGTGCTTAGTGGTTACTCCTGATTCTGCACTTAGGGGATCAATCCTGGTGGTGTTCCAGAATCTATATGGTATATCTCATTACTGAACCTGGGTTGACCAATGTATTCTCTCACTTTCTTTCTTTCTGGGCTTTGAATTTTTTGTTACGTTAAACCACTCTTTTTTTAAGCTTTTATTTCATGAAAGCCCTGAGAAATTAAGAAACCCAATACTATACTGAAGTTATAAATTTGAATATTTGCTTGATATAAAAGCAGAAAAGAATCAAGACAATGAGATCTTGAAAGCTGAAGGGGAGAAAATGAACAAATCTAAAGGGCGACCATCCTTGGGGCCAGGCATACAGTGCCATCTATTTTGCTGTCTTCTTTCAGTTTTAGAACTAAGTGTGAAGGTGATTCAGGATATCACAACTCTAGGATAGCTGATAATTAGTTATGCAACCCTGGAAAAGTCGCTTAACTTTTCAGAACCTCATTTATAAAATCGGTCCAGTGCTCTCTAGCCAGAGTTAAAGCTGGACAATTCAATTTCTCACCTTGAGTTCTGCTAGTTTGTCACTGCCATTTATCAGGAATGGGAGAGAATGAGCAGCAGAATGAAGACTCTGGAACCAAGACATCTTGGTGCAAAACTGCCCGTCACTTGCTTTCTAAACCACTACTTTCCCCTATATAATAATGATTGCATGCCTACTCTAGAGAAGATGGATAGGTTGTAAGGGAAAATACACTGAAACATTTTTGGCATACAGTAGAGGCTAAAACATGCTCAACAGTGACAATTTCCTCTTATGTTTCAATGACTTCGGGCCTGTTAATCCCATTTAAACTCAATCTTTGATTTATTTTTTCCTTGGTACCACTCCAGTGGTACTCAGGAATTACTCCTATCAGGGTTTGGGCAATCTATGGAGTTCTGGGGATCTAACCTGGGCCTGTCACTTACAAGGTAAGCAGCCTGCCTGTTCTGCTATCTCTTGTTCCCATTTCCTATCTAGTGACTGACAAGGAGGTTTTGCAATCTCTTTGCTTTTATTTTGTGGCCAAACCCAGTGATGATCAGGGGTTGCTCCTGGTTCTGTGCTTCTGTGGTTGGTCCCTGCACAGAGGTTACTCTGGCACTATTCAGGGACACATGTGGTCCCAGGGATGAAATCCTGCCTCTTACATGCAAAGTGTTGCTCTATATCTCGTCTATCTCAATATCATTTGTTTAATTTCTATTACTCTTTAAATTTATCCTTAAATATATTCTGCATATCTCTCATAGACAAGGATAGATATATTGAATTCTCCTTATCTGCTTTAGGAGAATAGATTGAGCTTATTTATGTTTCAAGTATATTCTCATCTTACCCCAAAACATACCCACCCAATTTGGAAATCTATAAACTATTCTCTCTGTGAGTCACTGGAAACTGTATTCTGACATTGTCTCACAAATAGGTATTTGTGAGACAATGTCAGAATACAGTTTCTATTTCTAACCAGTTTTGGAGGAGAGCTTTTTGAGTGAGATAGTTTTCAGTACATACCTTAAAAGTACCTAGAATCACCCACTTGTATAAATTCAGACTTGTCTAACTGTCATACTATGTAACCAAAGCAGGGAACTCATAATGATAATGCATCATAGATCCCTAAAGACCTAGGGAAGTGATGAACTTCAGTTCTCCTTTGGTATTTTCAGAGAAAAGTTCCAACAGCTAATGCATTTGAAATAACAAATTTTTAAGTTATACTTCTCAGACTACGAAGATGCATTGTTTGAAGCAGCAAAAACTATTTTTCTCCACTTAGGAAAAACTACTTTCTTTCCTGCTCTTTTATATAGGAAACTCTGTTCTATAGATGCCAGGTTTGCTGCAACTCCCATTCCCAGTGTACCCTTCTCAATCTATCTTCATTGCATTCCTTCACATATACACTGACCTCTCTTAGTTCCAACTGCACAAACTCTCTTCAGCTTGAGATAAAGGAAGAGCAAGAGGGTTGGCTTGGGCAATGCCAATACTTGCTTTCTTAGGTGAAGGGAAAATTTTGGGGGCTTCCATCTAAAAACTAATATCTAGTCCTATTACAATATTAATAGTGTTATAAACTTTTTAATGTTAATAGTGTTATAAACTAACAATTTAAACATACTTTTTAGGGATCTTAGCACCTTTTCTGTAAAAAGTCATCTCATGACAGTCTCATAATATGTGAATTTTTTATTAGGAGACAGACGCTTCAAAGAGATACATGACTGACATAGCATCCAGGCCAAATTTTAATTTAATTCCCGTCTTCTTTCTCTTCTCCCTCCCTCCCTCTTTCTCTCTCTTTTCCCATCCCTCCCTCTCCTTTCTCCATAATACACATAGCTATCAGTCATCACTTGTAACTTGTGACTTGTCTTCTCCCATTGTTCATCGATTTGCTTGAGCAGGCACCAGTAACATCTCCATTCACTGTAAATGAGGTTAATTACTGTTACTGTTTTTGGCATGTCGAATACACCATGGGTAGCTCGCCAGACTCTGCTATGGCTCCTATCAGTCATATTTCCATTTATTCATCCATCTATCCATTCATTCACTTATACATCCATATTCATCCATCTCACTGCCTTTCTGTAACACACTATAAAAGAGTATATATAATGCATAGCTTAATAGTATAATGCAGGAGACAGTAGTCATGGAACTGGGCCTCCTGTCAAACAAATGAATCTGTGTAATATGTGGAACCATTACAGTTTTACCATCTCCAAAGCTGTCAATATTTCTAAGGACTCATAAAAATCTAAAGGGAAAATTAAAGGAAGACTGTAAAGGGGAGAAATGCAGATAATAAGACAATTTTGTTTGGATCACACCTGGCAGTACTCCTGGGTTACTCCTGGCTCTAAACTCAGGGAATTACCTCTGGCAGTGCTCAGAGGATAATATTGGATGCCGGGATCAAACCCAAGTAGGCCTCACTTGATCACTTGAATCCCATTATTCATCGATTTGCTTGAGCAGGTGCCAGTCACATTTCCATTGGACCCTAACACGTGCCAATGTAGCCCAATGGCATCTGTTTGATTCAGGAATATGAATAGCCTCAAACTATTCCTTCAGGGTCTTGACAAGGAAGTCTGACTATCTTGTAGATGGGTGGCCACGTGATCTTTTGATATCACGTGGGATCCAGTCAGTAACAGCTCTAGTCCAGCGGTCATCTGTAAATCACATTACATGTCCAGCCCATCTGATTTTCGATGCCTTGTCAAACGATACAGCATCCCTGATTCTGGAATAGCGATGGAGATCGGAACTCCGGATTCCTCTCTCACTTGAGTGAGTTGTGATATTACAAGCATAACTCTTTTCTATTCCTCTCTGGGAGACTCGAATAGCATTCTCATCCTGCTTTTGTAGGGCCCAGATCTCTGAGGCGTATGTTAATAAAGGGAGAATGGTGGAGTCAAAGAGACGTGCCTGGAGCCGGAGGTTCTTTGTCCTTTTTAGCTATTTCTTCGATGCTTTTGAAAGCATTCCATGCCGTTCTATTCCTCTTGTGCAGCTCAGGTTTTAGGTCGTTCATCATGTTGACTTCTCGACCTAGGTACACATAACTGCTGCATTCAGAGATGTCTGTTCCATTGAGAATGAATGGGGCCTCTGGAAATAGTTCATTTTTCATAAACAAGTTTTCTTTACATTCAGCTGTAGACCTATCTTTCTACATTCTCAGTCGAAGTCAGCCAGCATTTGTGCCGCTTGACTAATGTTTGGTATTATTAGAACGATGTCATCAGCGAAGTGGAGGTGGTGTAGTTGCCAAACATCTATCTTCATTCCCATTCCTTCCCATTCTAATTGTCGGATGATGTTCTCGAGGGTGGCGCTGAAGAGTTTTTGGTGAAACGGTATCACCCTGTTGAACCCCTCTTTTGACATCAATGATCACTTCTTTGTAGAATGGTGAGATCCAGGTGGTGAATACGTAGTATAGCTCATGAAGGATCTTGATGTATTGGGTTTTAAACACCCTGTTTCGCTAGGGCTTCGATGACTGCTTCAGTCTCCAGAATCAAAGGCTTTCTGTAAATCAATGAACGTGAGACAGAATGGCATCTTGTACTCCCTACAAACCTCGATGAGCTTGGCTACTGTGTGGATATGGTCGATTGTGCTGAATTCTTTCCAGAAGCCAGCTTGCTCGCATGGTTGTCCTTCATCTAGTATTCTGCCAATCCTGTTCAGGATGAGTCATGTAAACAGCTTGTAGGTGATGGACAACAGGCAGATGGGACAATAGTTGCCGATGTCGTGAATGTCTCCCTTCTTGAACAGTAGAACTGTCCTGCTGGTTTTCCAATGGGAGGGCACCTTGCTGTTGGACAGGTAGCGTGTGAAGAGCCGAGCTAGTGTATTGATGAGTACCGACAGCTGATTGATGAGTACCGACAGCTGGGCCTGGTGCTGTTCCCTTCTTTACCGAAGAGATGGCATGTCGGATTTCAGAAGGGAGAACATTGGGAATGACATATCCATCCTGTGGAATTTGGTATGTGGGCAGGTGGACGTGGCTATGAAAGAGATCTGAGCAGAAGTCATGGATAATGTTCTCCATTGCCTTTCTGGAAGATGTGGTAGATCCACCAGGGTGTTGGAGGCAGTAATCTTGGTCTTATAGTTGGCGAAGGACAGGCGGGTGGTGTGAATGTTTTTCCTGGCCTCTGCTGCATCTTCCAGTATTTCTGGTTTTCTGTCTTTGGTCTTCTTTTTATCACTTCTCTGCACCATTTAGCAAGCTTGGATGTTAGCATTTTGTCTCCTGAGGCTCGCGCCTTGCAACCTTGGCCGAATGAGCTCGAGAGTTTCTGAAGACAGGTGTCTTTTTGTGTCTTTCATTTGGCATTCTTTGCACAATCATGAAGGTACTGAACCAGTCGGTTGTATTCTTCATGGATGTCGCCCAATGATGGTATCTTCCCATGTTGCTGCAATTGTGCCAAAGAATTCCCAGTTGGTGGTCATTCTGGGAGTTCTCTTCTTAAACTTTGCAGTCTTTTCTCCCCATTGCGGGAAGTAGAATTTTGCCTGAAGGAGATGGTGGTCCTATCCTGTTTGAAATTTGGGTATGGCGATAGCAACATCGGTCAGACAAAACCGTCGATGAAGATGATGTGGTCAGTTTCATTGTGGAAGTGTCCACCAGGGTATTCCCATGTCCAACGTTTCGCTTCAGCCTTCTAGAACTCTTGAGTTTCCATGAATGGTCTTGGTGGACATGATGAACAAAGAAGTCTCTCACCCTGTTCATTCCATTCTAAGTCATGTGTCCCGATGTAGGGTTCTTCAGCCGATCTTCTCTGCCCTATCTTGGCATTAAAATCACTATGACCTTGTAGAAGTTGTTATCTTTTTTATAGAACTCCTCCAGTTCCATATAGAATTTCTCAATTTCATCTTCTTTTTATTTTTTTTTTTTGCGTTTTGGGGTCACACCCGGTGATGCTCACGGGTTACTCCTGGCTCTGCACTCAGGAATTACTCCTAGCGTTGCTCAGGGGACCATATGGGATGCTGGGGGATTGAACCCGGGCCGGCATGGGCTGGCCAGCGTGCAAGGCAAACGCCCTACCCGCTGAGCTATCACTCCGGCCCCAATTTCATCTTCTTTGTATGTGGATGTTGGTGCATAGACAATGAAGATAGAAATTGCTGGCAGAGGGCCATATCTCTTCAAGTGAAATCATCCTATCCGGTTTGATAGGGATTCATATGAATGTTGGCGGCCATGATTTTGTTGACAAGGACACCAACACCACCGGCGTCTCTTTCGTTGCATGTTCACGTCGCATGAACATTGAGACAAAAGTAGGTCTCATGCAAGGCAAATGCCCTACCCGCTGTGCTATAGTTCTGGCCCAATAGGGTAATTCCAGACATGGATTTAGTATAACTTTTATTATCACCTATTGTTTTTCTCCCTGCTATCACTTCTAACTCCATTTCAGGGGAATGAGTGTGAAACAGATGTATTGCAGTAACATAAATAATGCATTTCTTAGATATTAAGTGAGAGTTAAAAGATAGTGAAGAGAGCTTTTCAAATAAAGTCATTTGATATGAATTAATTATATTATATATTTGCTGTTTTATAATCATTCCATTCCAGGAATGAGTATATCCATTCCATTCCATTCTTTCTACTACAGAGGTGAAATAGCTGAGGTTTAAGATTCAGAAAACCTTGAAGGGCCAATTGGTCAGATTCTTATTCAGTGCTCACTGGAATCATCATCCCTGTCACTGTGTTGAAAATTATTTTCAAAACAAATGTTCTATTAAAGATGAGTAAAATAGAACCAGTATCATTTCCTTTTCATGTGAGGGGTCTGAGAGGGAATACATTTGGTGTGGTGAGTTACATGCTTTCTATCACAACTGCTTAACTCTGCCTCTGTAGTTGAAAGCAGAAACAGTCATAAATGAATTGGTGTTGGTGTGACCATGTTCCAAATAACTTTATCAATGAAGGCAGATGATGGCTGGTATTTGGTTTGTATACTATAATTTGCTGGCCCCTCTTCTGGACCACCTGAGAAGTTAGGAGTAGGGTGAAATTCTGGGGAAATTTGCGGTTTCTGTGGAATAAAAAATGCGGAAAAAAAGTATCTCTGTTGAGGACCAGAGCTCCATGAATCTATATCTTTTTTATTAATACACATAAGCCCTGTTGGCTTTCTTTTTCCTTCTCTGTGGTTTTAGAAATCTATTTACTTCTCTATTGCAAGTAAACCAAATCCCAGTTCTTTTCAAGACTGTCTGTACTGCAGGGGAATAGAAATAATTGTGATTGGAAAAACAAATATTCTTCCTTATCAAAGTTTTAAAATAGAGAAAATAGAGAGTGGAAAAATAAAAACTTCATTAGTAGCCAGCACTGAGCTTTGGATGCTCATTGGTTTTGAAAGCACCAAATAGGTGGAAAAATGAATGCATCAATCTTTCAGAATCAATGCATTGCTCTGCAAATAAAGCTGACTTTCCATTTTGACCCTATTCTTCCTTCATCTACCACAGAGATGCAAGAAATCAGATCCTCAACTACATGTAGGGCCACGCAAAGATTCTTAGTATATAGAATTGTAGCAAAATGACAAACACAGTGAAGTTTTGTCAATGTAATACACAATCCATGGAGAAGCCTTCTAAGTAGATGGGAAGCAAACATCTGTGAGCTGTCTCTTCCGCACCTGACCTTCTGAGATGCTTAATAAAATAGCCTACAAAATATTACTCTCTCATCAGTGCCAAGAAGCATTTGTGGAGAGATAAATAAAGCTATTTTCCAAAATGGGCACTATTCTGGTGTGCAGGTATTGCAATGACAGTTTCTTTATGGGATGGAGGGGAGGCAGGCAAACCCTGGCCAGGTAGTTGCCCCTGTGTCTACCACATGGAAAAGCTCTATAATGAGATTCCAAATTAGATTGCTGAACCTCCAAGACAAGGTGCTTCACATCTGTGAGATGTTCTGCTTGACTTTATAATGAGTTCACTGAGCAGAATGAACCATACTTGAAATCAAATACTTTGCATTCAGGATGAAATAAGTGGGGATCAATCATAGTCAGGGAAGTAGCTTTTGCTCTGAATGTAATGATATTCTGGGCTAAGGAGAGAAGAGGGATGTGTGGGAAATGAAGGATAATGAGTGTTGATGGTTCATGAGTGACATGGGGGTGACATTTGTGCCAGGTCGGTGTTGTGCATTTGGCCTCTAAAAATGGGAAGATAGAATTCCACAGGTCAAAACTCATCTGCATGCTATGCAAGTGGCCCTAAACACTGCCATCTTAGAAGGCATTCTGAGCATACTCTTTGTAGAGATTTCTACTAAGTGACATTTTTTTGAGGAGGGGGTGGGGGGACCCAAACCAAGCAATGAATGTCAATAAATACATGGTTTTTGTTTTGTACAGAGATGAGATTGTAGATGAAGGCATCACTGGCAGCCAGTATCTGGGCAAACTCTGGGAGTAGTAGCTTCAGCTCTGCAAGTGGTCAGAGAGCTGCAAAGGCATGCACAGGCCCTAGGAAAGCCAGCCCCCCCACGCCGAGCAGCCAGCTCACTCTCAGAATTCTTCAGATGAGTATCTGTGAAGGTTCTGTAGACCAGCATGGCCTACACCCCAATAATCCAGGTCCTTTTATCCCAGTCACTCTGCCGTGATTAGTAGACCTGCCAGGGCCAGGGTTCCCCCAGGCAGGGGTCAGCTGCAGGAAATAATCAGGGATGCCCCAGGTGTGACCCACCTCTCCTTTCTCAGAACCAATATCGTTACCTGTTTCACTGTCTAGCGGGAAATGTCACTGGAGGCCTCATTAACAGCCGACAGTACAGAGAGTCATAGTATAACTTCTGGCCTTTCTGCAGGATTTGAAGCTTATATTACAGAAGGAAGAAAAAGAACAGGTGTCACGACTTGTCTTTTCCTTTTTTCATCCTGCAACTGCCACTCACTGGGTTCCAAGTAGAATGAAAAGAGCCACAGGGAAGCTCAGTGAGTTGCCTGGCCTGGGAGGTCATGCTGGTGTGTTGCAGTCTTTGTTTTTACCAGAAAGGACAGTGACCCAGTGTCCCTCTCTCCTTTCTCTTTCAAGATTCCCTTTTGATTTGACACAGTCTTTTGGCTGCCAACTGCAATCTAGTTCCCAGCAGGCCCCTGCCTGGGACTGGACTGGATATGGCCCCACTGCTGGCCTCAGGCTACCTTCTGGAATCCTCTGAAAGTCACAGGGGAGCCAGTGAGTGCATTTCATTCTCTCTATTCCTAGCTCTGTCTGTTAATGAAAGCTTTCTGCTTTGGGAAAGAGGGAAACGGGCCCATCTGGTGTTCTAATGCACCCTAGTCAGATTATAGAATAGAGGGGGAATATGGATTCTGGAAAACAGCCCTTGCCTGCCGCTGCTATACTTGCTCTCATAACATCACCCTGCAAATGACAAGCCGTGTTTGCCAGCTTGTGTGTGGTCTCAGAATGAGTTCTATGAGAGGATTGTTTCAGGGTCAAACACAATGGGAATGTGCAATGCAGACCACAGTTAAATACAGTGAAATGTGGGATGTGTCTACTGGAAAAGGCATTTCAAAAAACTCTTGTTCTGGAACATTTCTGATTTGTTATCCTTTGGAGAGCTTGAGGGGTTAAGTAGGACTCATGCTCACTGTGGAAGTTCCTGCTTATTTGCTGTACATGCATAGGCACTGTTCTCACAACCCACACCAATAGCAATGACTGTAACTGAACAAGTAGACTATGGTCTCTCATTAAGAGAAGTACAAATTGATCCAGTGTGTTCAAGGGAAAATCTCTAAAAGAAGTGCTGTTATTCTACTATTTATCTCCCTTTCTTTTAAATGTACTCCTCTGCAAGTCATTGAATTCCTCCCCCTCCCCGCCATCATATTCCCAAACTCTCTTAGGGGAACATCATTTTTTGAAGTTGAAAATAATTTTGTTTTCTTGCCTATATTCATGTTCTGCGGGTGGGGAGCAGAAAGACATGGCTAGAATTCCTGAGTATATGCCTGGGAGAATCTTTAGAAAAAGAGATAATGAGGCAGAGACCAGCAGAGACTCAAAGAATTTCCAGCATGGACATAGCACAACAACTCTGTCACCTCAAAAGAAATCCTGCCATTAATATGCTGGGCATGGAAGTCCTTGTCCCAGTGGTTAGGCAGGCAAGACGCATTTACCAGGGACCTGCAGTAGTGCGGACAACCGTCCCAGTAACAGTAGGGAATTAGAGTAGACTCAGACACTCTTAAGGGTTAGAAAAGAAATTTACTGAGAATACACACAGAGATGCAGATACACACACACACAGAGTCAAACACACTTTTACCCATACAAATGTATGTATAATCAATTACCTTGCTCTCTGAGTTCTTAGGATGTGTGTACAGTGAAAAGAGCAATTAGAACCTGGGGTGAACTTTCTGATGAGGCATCTGGGTATGATAGTAGTGGTGTCTAGTGGAAAATGTGGCCCACACAACACCATGACAACGCTGCATCTTATAGTGCAGCAAGGAAGCAGGGCTATAGAGGAGCCTTAGCACTCATCTTTCCTTGTTGCACTGTCTTTCATGCTTCGGTCCTTTCCTATAGCTGTGCCATCTTCGCTTGCTCTGGACTTTCTGTTCAGCAAGAACCCTTGAAGCTTCAGGAAAAAAGGTTGCCTTCATTTAACAAAGGCACACTTGCACATCTTCCATCTTATGAACTGATGTCAGAATGAGCAACTTGACTTCCCTGGGCTACCTAAGTGCCAATAAGATCAGATCAGTGTGCCATATCTTATCTCATCCACTCAGCTTTGCTTGGCCACAGACTAGCTGATAAATAAAAGCCACAGTGAAATCTTTCAACATAACTACCTTAGACATTTTCCCATCCTTGCAAGGTGCTTGCCATCATCTTTTAAACTCTGCTGTCCTGCTTTAAATCCTTGTTATGGCCTTTTGTCTTTGGTAGATAAGTGGTCTTTGATGTCCTGTGGGGAACTGCTTAACAACTCCTCAGCCCCCTACTCTGTTCCCTTTCTGGCTTCCATATTTCCAACACCTTTATTGGCTATAGTTCTTTCCCTTATTTTTCTGTCTTTAGACTTACCATATCATCAGTAAATGCTCGAGATGAGAGCCTTCTACTGAGAGTATACCACCTACACGGCAGTGCCTGGCAAGCTACCTGTGTTTTATTTGATATACCAAAACCAGTAACAATTATGGACCTCATTCCCATGACCTGAAGGAATGGTTTGAGGCTCTTCCTGTCCCTGGAGCAAGCAGATGTCTTTGGGCTACACTTGCTTGCAACAGGACTATGGGGATATTACTGGTGCAAACTCCAGCAAATCGATGAACAACAGGAAGGCAAGTGATACAAATGATACAAGACTTACCACCTACAGCTAAATACCCTTCCCCTATGAAAATACAGTAGGGAGTATTCTGATACAGCCATCCCAACAATTCAAAGTCTCAAATAATTTGAGAAAAGAATACTATTGAGATGCTCTCCCTGTTGAAATACTTTCCATACAGTGATGAAATAAACTTTTCAAACTTAACATATTGCTAGATTAGGAAGATGTTCCAGGGGATTGCATTAGCTTTTTTTTTTTTTTTTTTTTTTTTTTATTATACACACATACAATTACAAAGGTGTTCATAATTAGTTCTTGGTAATACAGTATACCAGCACCCATCCCTCCACCAGTGCCCCATTTCCACCACCAATGTACCCCACCCCCTCCTGCCCACCCCCATGCTACCTTAATAGCAGGTACCCCAGTTTCCTCTCTTTCTCTCTCTGTCTCTCTCTCTCTCTGTCTCTGCATCTCTCTCCCTCTTATTTTACACATTGTGGCTAGCCCTGCAGGTATTTAGAGTTTATCACTTAAGTCTCTGTGTATATTCAATGGTGAGTTTTAATCTGCCATTACCATTTCCCACATTTAGTAAAACACTGGTATCTATTTATGTCGTATTAATGAATGCAGTCATTCTATATCTGTCCTTTTCCTTCTGACTAATTTCACTCAGCATGATAGTCTCCATGTCCATCCATTTGCAGGTAAATTTCATAATTTCATCTTTTCTGACAGCCACATAGTATTCCATAGTGTAGATGAACCACAGTTTCTTTAGCCAGTCCTCTGTTCTCGGGCATTTAGGTTGTTTCCAGATTCTAGCTATAGTGAATAGTGCAGAGATGAATAAAGAAGTACAGATAGTGTTTCTGCTATGTGTTTTTCGGTCTCTCGGGTATATTCCCAGGAGTGCTATTGCTGGATCAAATGGGAGCTCAATATCTAGTTTTCGGAGGAATGCCCATATTGATTTCCAAAAGGGCTGGACCAGTCGGCACTCCCACCAACAGTGGATCAAAGTCCCTTTTTCCCCACATCCACGCCAGCACTGGTTGTTCTTGCAGTTTTGGATGTGTGCCAGTCTCTGTGGTGTGAGATGGTACCTCATTGTTGTTTTGATTTGCATCTCCCTGATGATTAAAGATGAAGAACACTTTTTCATATGCCTTTTGGCCATTCGAATTTCTTCTTTTTGGAAGCTTCTGTTCATTTCTTCTCCCCAGTTTTTGATGGGGTTGGCTGTTTTTTCTTGTGGAGTGCTACCAGTGCCTGATATATCCTGGATATTAACCCCTTGTCAGATGGGTATTGGGTGAATATCCTTTCCCACTCTGTGGATTGTCTTTGTATCTTGGTCACCGTTTCTTTTGAGGTGCAGAAGCTTTTTAGTTTTATATAATCCCATTTGTTTATCTTTGCTTCCATTTGCTTGGTCAGTGGTGAGTCATCTTTAAATATACTTTTGTTTCGATGTCATAGAGCGTTTCTCCTATGTTTTCTTCGATGTACCTTATAGATTCATGTCTGATGTTGAGATCTAGAATCCATTTTGATCTGACTTTTTGTGCATGGCGTTAGAAGGAGGTCTAAGTTCATTTTTTACATGTAGCTGCCCAGTTTTCCCAGCACCATTTGTTGAAGAGGCTTTCTTTGCTCCACTTAATATTTTTTTGCTCCTTTATCGAAGATTAAGTGGTTGTATATTTGAGAATGTTTTTCAGGATACTCAGTTCTATTCCATAGTTCTACAGGTCTGTCTCTATACCAATACCACACTGTCTTAATTACAACTGCTCTGTAGTAGAGCTTGAGGTTGGGGAAAGTGATACCTCCCATCTTCTTTTTCCCAAGGATTGCTTTAGCTATTCGTGGAGTTTTATTATTCCATACAAATTTCAGGAGTGTTTGTTCAATTTCTTTGAAGAACGTCATGGGTATCTTTATAGGGACCGCATTGAATCTGTATAAAGCTCTAGGGAGTATTACCATTTTGATAATGTTAATCCTTCCGATCCATGAGCAGGGAATATGTCTCCATTTCCTCAGGTCTTCTTTTATTTCCTGGAAGTAACGTTTTGTAGTTTTCTTTGTAGAGATCCTTTACATTCTTTGTCAAACTGATTCCTAGGTATTTGATTTTCTGTGGCGCAATTGTGAATGGGATAGTTTCTTTAATGTCCCTTTCTTCTCTTTTGCTGTTTGCATATAGGATGGCCATTGACTTTTGGGTATTGATTTTGTACCCTGCTACTCTGCTATAGGAATGTATTATTTCTAGGAGCCTCTTGGTAGAGAGTTTCGGGTTTTCCAGGTATAATATCATGTCATCTGCAAATAGTGATAACTTGGCTTCTTCCCTTCCTATCTGGATGCCCTTAGTGTCTTTTTCTTCCATGATTGCTATGGCAAGTACTTCCAGTACTATATTGAATAGAAGTGGTGAGAGTGGGCAGCCTTGTCTTGTCCCCTGATCTTAAGGGGAAGGCTTTCAGTTTTCCCCATTGAGAATGATGCTCGCTGTGGGCTTGTAGTAGATGGCCTGGATTATCTTGAGGAAGGTTCCTTCAATCCCCATTTTACGGAGAGCTTTCATCATGAATGGGTGTTGAATCTTGTCAAATGCCTTCTCTGCATCTATTGATATGATCATATGGTTTTTATTTTTCTTTTTGTTGATATGATGTATTATGTTGATTGACTTGTGAATGTTGAACCATCCTTGCATTCCCGGGATGAATCCCACTTGGTCATGGTTTATAATCTTTTGATGACTCTTTGGATTCTATTTGCTAGTATTTTGTTGAAGATCTTAGCATCTGTATTCATCAGGGAGATTGGTCTGTAGTTTTCCTTTTTTTGTGGCATCTTTGTCTGCTTTGGGTATCAGGGTGATATGTGCCTCGTAAAAGCTATTTGGGAGTGTTTTTGTTTCTTCAATTTGTTGGAAGAGCTTAAAAAGAATTGGGAGTAGGTCCTCTTTAAAGGTTTTGTAGAATTCACTGGTGAATCCATCTGGACCTGGGCTTTTGTGTTTGGGGAGACTTTTGATTACAGATTCTATTTCCTCGATGGAGATAGGTTTGTTGAGGTATTCCAAATCTTCTTGTTGCAGACTTGGGAAGCTATAGAAATTCAGGAATTTGTCCATTTCTTCTAGGTTTTCTTGTTTTGTGGTGTACAGGCTCTCATAGTAATCTCTGATGATCTTTTGAATTTCTGTGGTTTCTGTTGTGATGTCCCCATTTTCATTTCTGATTCTATTTATTTGGGTTCTCTCTTTCCCTTTTCTTACAAGTCTTGCAAGTGGTTTGTCAATCTTGTTTATTTTTTCAAAGAACCAGCTTTTTGGTTTCGTTGATCTTCTGGATTGTTTTTTGACATTCCATCTCATTGATTTCTGCTCTAAGTTTTATTATTTCTTTCTTTCTGCTTGGGTTTGGCTCCTTTTGTTGATCACTCTCTAACATCTTAAGTTGTGAAGTCAGACTGTTTATGATGGCCTTTTCTTCTTTTCTGATAAATGCTTGAAGAGCCAGGCCCCAGTACTTAAGTAGTGATGAGGTTAGCCTTGGGTTGTGGCGACTCAGTTTTTGTGAGGGGAGAGATTGGGGAGGGGATATGAGTCACATGATGGTCAGCAATTACTGGTGGTGTCCACATCACTCTGTGTCTAGTCTATTTGTGTGGCCAAATCCTACCCAAGAGCTACTGAGAAATAGGAAACCTTAACTCTCATCCTTGTTAATCCTAACCTACAACACTCTGGATCTCATATTTTTCTGTCTTCGTTTTTCTTTGAGGACATTTATTTAGTCACAATCTGAAGGGAACTGCAAATATATTTGAACTCATATAAGTATACAAATGAACTTAATCACTCAGAATTCTATTTAAAGGTTATTTTCCTAAATGTAATTTATTCTATTCATCTCTATCATGTAAAAATTGGATTACTCTGTGTGTGTGTGTGTTGATTAGAGGAGGAATTTGAAGCCATTATGATGATGTACCCAGATCACAAAGACCATCAAAATTAGATTGAGACTATAAAGCATCAGCTACTTCCTAAACCTATAAACTTCCAGGGCAAAGTATTGCTTCTGTTTTATTGATTACAAGAGTTAAATTTTTTGAGTAAATATAATTTATAAGGAATCAATGGAAGTACTTATTAGAAAAGAAATTCTTTTCTCCATTTGTGGGGAAAGAAGTATATCTTCCTTTGCATATTCCCTTGTTCAAATGTCATTTTTAGCAGTGTACCTGGTCATATTCTCATCTCATTGGAAATAAATTTTTAAATTTAAATAATGTCTGCCTTCATATACATGAGAATTCTATTGGAAATATCATTGTGAAGGGTGAAATCCTAAAAGCATACTCTTACATTAGGTAACAATATTCTAATACTCTTACAACTATATAAAACATTAATGGGGGAGTCTTAGTATATGTAATAAAATGAGAAAAATCAATTCATTTGCTGCTTTATCATCTCCTGCTAAAACCTGACTTGGCATATAATTAGACTATTTTTGGTGCTATGTCCTTTAATTTCTTATGCCACAAGCTCTCACTAGGTAAATTTATTGCTTAACATATCTGTATTTATAATATTAAAATTAACGGACTGAAGGTATACTGGAAATTCAAACTTGACACCTGAATTTCCTCAAAGCTTCAGCTCTAATAGACAGCACCATCTGTATGTGCCAGAAGCATCTTTAAGTTGATATACCCAATATATCTAATATTGAGATCATTAGCTTCCCCTGTAAATCCATTCTTTCTCCATTTACAGAGTTTATTAATGCTTAAATGTCAATGTATTGACAATATATTTTCTATCACTAGAACAGTTCCATCTTTCACTTGACTCCACAATGCTAAATCTTGTGAGTTGTTCCAAGCTTCCTGTTCTATACACAATATAAACCAAGCTTCTAATTCTTTCTGTTTCATCATTTTTGTCCCAATCATTAGTTACTGCTTTACAAAACTATCATAGTTTAGTTTTTATTATTTTTCTTTATAACTGTTATAATAAATCAATTGAACTCTCTGCTACAAGTGTTATACTCCTTTACAATATTGAAATTAGAAAGATGTGTTTAAATAAAAATTTAAGCATGCTATTTCTTGACTTAAGTGTTTTATGGAGTTTTCAAAGCCTTTACAAGTGAGTGATTTTATCAAGGTCTTCTATATTTGTTTATTGTTGCAGGACTCCTAAGGGCCGCTGCATCTGCTCTGGATTGCCTCCCGAAGATCACTCCGTAGATAAGGGGGTAGTCTAAATGTGGCAGTTTATCTGACCATGTATGCTGTACTAGCTGGTATAAATATTCTCCCATGCTATCACAATCATCGTGGGACTAGCTAGATCTTACCAGCATATTAGCCTGGCCACGCAAGGACACCTAAGTAATTAGACCAGAGAGAAATGCTGTTTGCTTCCAAACAAACAAGCATGGCTCCCTGATAAAAATATAAAACTACAATGAAGTAGAGGAGACTTGTGAAGGCTTGGAGAAATATTTAACTGGCATTGGTGTTGGTCCTTGGTACAGTGACATGCCATCTCAGAAACCCCCTTCTCTACATTTCAAAGGCCTTCCTGGCTCAAAACATTAGCACAGTAAAGGCCCTAGGTGAGATGCAGGGAGGGGTTACCTGAGGGCATTGGACCCTCCCTGCTTTCCATAACAATGGGAGGAAGATCTGAGTTTTGGGGGTGGGGGTGGGGGGGGGGTGGGGGGGGGGGTGGTGTGTATTAACTTGCCGCTCCCGCTCTCCCGGGCTTCTTCTTTCCGGTGGGATCTCGCCTTGTGAGCGTTTATTCCCCTCGGAAGTTTCACACGTGGTGGTCGCCATCTTGGCCTACACGTGGCTGGGGTTCTAGCCTGGAATCCTAAGCATCGGGTTTTTCCTTTTGCTGATTTGTATGCCTGAACCTGTGATAAGTAAAGTCTTTTAAAACCGCATCGGATTCCTGAGTATCCATCCATTCCTCGCCGGCCCGAGGTAGAAGGGAACTCGCTTCCCGGCACTGTCGGGCCCCCCTGCGGAGCGCCCGACAGTTTATCTCTTTGGGCTTGTTACACCCTTTACTTAGCACCATGTACAAAGCTTATACATTTACATATGTTAACTTTAATATAAAATCACTGTATTACTGTATCACTGTCTTCCCATATATCATTGATTTGCTCGAGCAGGCACCAGTAACATCTCAATACATCCTAACACATGTGATATAGCCCAAGGGCATTAGCCCACCCCAGGAACATAAAGAGTCTCAAACCATTCCATCAGGTCATGGGAATGAGGTCTATAATTGTTACTGGTATTTGGCATGTCAAATACGACACGGGTAGCTTGCCAGGCTATGCCATGCCGTGGGATACTCTATTAGTCACCTCAAAACTTGAGCAAATATTGATCAATTATTTTAATATTCAAATACACAAAATAAAGGTGTTGTAAAACCCTTGATGAAGATGGTTTTTACATATAAAGTTAGTTAAGAAGATGTAAATTTTTTGTAAAAAATTAGTTTCCATTTAAAATAAAAAATAAAGTCACAAAATATTTAAACAGTTTAAACTCACAGTTAAAAAGCGGTGTATTTGGAATTTGAATTGGATAACCTCTTCCAGAACCGAGAATCTTACTTTCCGCTTCACTGGCTCCCTAAAAGTTACAGGTGCTGAGGAACTCTTCCACCCTCAAATCCTTTACATACACACTTCTTTTTCTTTGTATCTCAGTTTTACAAAAACTGTTTAGTATTTGTGTTTAGTCACACTCTCAACATTGTATGCATGAATAATTTATTTTAATGATGTAACAGCAAACCAAAGTGTTACTCAAAACATAAATCAAGACCTTGACAGTAATGTAAATCTAGAAATATTACCCATTCATTTTATTTTCTTTCCTGTTTCCCTTAATTTATCATCATTTTGAATTTACTTCTCTTTCAATATGTGCTCATTGTTTCATATAGTATTCCTTAAAAGTAGATATTTGCATTTTTGTTATTCTAATTTCACACAAAACAATATAGTTATCTAATTATTTGAGACATAATAGTACTAAGGATAATGAATATTGTACGTTTGAAACATATTCTATGGGACACATTGTTACTCTAGAGCTAGTGGGGAGGACAGATAACACATAAATTAGTTTTAAAAATTACAGCCTGTCTTAAGAATCACTGTATCACTGTCTTCCCATAGTTCATCTATTTGCTCAAGCGGGCACCAGTAACGTCTCCATAGTCCTGTCACAAACAAGTGTAGCCCAAGAGCATTTGCTTGCTCCAAGGACAGGAAGAACCTCAAACCATTCTTCAGGTCATGGAATTGATGTCCATAATTGTTACTAGTTTTGGCATAACAAATAAAACATGGGTAGCTTGCCAAGTTCTGCCGTGTAGGTGGTATACTATCAGTAGAAGGCTTGTATCTCTAGCATTTACTGATGAAACTTATAGGGAAAAGATCAGGTTTTTAAATAATAAAAGGTCAAAATAAATTAATTAACTTATTATTTAATTAATTAATAAACAGGGCCCTTGATTTACTTGAGGCAGACTCAGGTTTGATTTCCAAGATTCCTCAAGCACTGCCAAAATGACCCCTGAGTCACAGCCATGAGTACCTCTGGGTGTGGCCCCAAAACCAAAAAAGCAAACCAAAATAACCCAAGTTATTTTTCTTCCAGTTACACTTATATCAATTTTAAACTACTTGCCTATAAGGTTTGATTCCTCTGAATATTGCTTGCTTTCCTTGAAATATCAATTGAACTTTTCATTTTTCTGAGAAGTTAAAAGATTTGTTTTCTTTTGTCATTCAAGATTTAGCTTTGATTATACCTCTGCTATGAAATTTAAGTACTACATTCCTGACTGGGATAATATCCTTACTTCAAATTCTGACAGCTCCTTATCATACCTTTCTTTCCTACTTATTCCCTCTTCAGAATATAAAATAAAATTATTTTATCTCAATGTTTTAGTGTTAGTGCTATGGCAGAATATAGAAAGTGTTTATTAAATAGTTATTCAACAAAATATTAAAATAATTAACAAACATTTAAGGCTTAACTCTATAGTATTTCATGCTTGGGATTTTCTTAGGAAAGAGCTTCAAGTTTCATTAAAGGATTGTGAGTAGTCCTAACGTTCAAAGGATCTCTTTAGTTACAAAAAGCAAATGGAGTGTGGTCATGCCCTTACTTAAGGGAATGAAACAGGCATCATTAATTAATTTAAGATACAGTGTTCAGAGATGATCCTATTCATTTTGTACAAGAGATCTGTATCTCTAAGAGAAACTCCACTAAAGTGAATAATTCGGGAGCAATGTAATTTAGTGGAAAGAGCAATGCCCTACGAGTCAGAAGATCTTGCTATTATAAGCAGAGGATGTTGAACTAATGTAATGGGAAAGAAAAAAATTCAGAATCCTGGAGAATGCGATCGGAAGGTTAGGAAAATCAGAATGCATGTACTGTAGTTACCTCTTTTATTCATGAAGCTTCTCTCATTTAGGCGAAGTTCTTCTCTAAATCTTCAAACTTCAACGTAACTTAAAAGTACCCAAAAAAAAGCTGCTTATTTCAAAATCTCTTTTTCATGAAAAAAGGTTGTTACTCTCATCTCTATATTTACACGTTTTTTAATTAAATGTCGTTCATCTTAAACTTTAGATATAAAAATGTCAGCAGGACATCACTTCTACCCCCACTTCCCATCATCCAATTCTTAACGTAGACTCTAATAATAATTTTATCAAAGATTACATCTAAGAAAATTACAATAATTTACAAACAGAATGATCAGAATTATGGAACAGTTTCTTGATGTTTCTATAAGAGTATGTTTCTGGTGCTGTGACCTGCCTTGCTGGTTTAGCTGCTGATCCTAGCTTGATCCTTTGACTTTCCTCGATTCTTCACTCACACACAGATGGGAAAGGACACTTCAAGGTCACACCGACCCCAGTCTGACTTTTGATGTCCCCAGGCCTGAATTTTGAGAATGTTCCATGGTCCAAAAAACACAGAACAGTCACGAAAAAGGTGTCACTACCATAATTTTTTCTTGCCTTAGAAAATTCCAGGTATGCTGAACCAGAGACTCTCAGACATGGGGCAGAGCTGCTCCTTGCTCTCCCTGTGCCCAGCTGCTCATCAGGCGCCCAGGAGGCATGGCGGGTTCTAGCCCTGGCCTGCCACCCCAGCAGAGCCTCACAACAAGCCAGACGACCCCCTGCCCTCTACTCCATGGGGCCCGCCATTTTCCACTCCGACTTCCCTCTCGTCACAACTCCACCCAGCAGACCAGACTATCACAGTCTGGCGGCCGCGCGTTCATCAATAAATGCTATATTTAGAGGTGACTACAACAGTATGCCACCCGCACGGCAAGCCTGGCAAGTTGCTCATGTCGTATTTGATATACCAAATACCAGTAACATTTATATTAGGTCATTCCCGTGACCTAATATAATGGTTTGAGGCTCTTTATATTCCTGGAGCAAGCTAATGCCTTTGGGTTCTACTAGCTTGAGACAGGACATATAGAGATATTACTGGTGCCTGCTCTTGCAAATAGATGATTAACGGGAAGATAGTGATAGATAGATAGTGATTCCTGGATCAGGAAGTCAAGGAAAAGAAGAAAAAGACATGGGAGAAATTTGCAGGAAGAGGAGAAAGATTATAAGGATGAGTAATGAGAAATTTCTATATTTGTCACCAGAAATTTGGCCTGAAAAACAAATAACCTCCTTATGTATACAGTTCATAAGCTGTATGAGCAGAGAGGCATCAGGAAACAAGGTCTAGGTGGAAGTCAGTGTAAGCAAAAAGCAGGAGAGAGTATGACAAGAGGAAAGACTCAAAGAGTATTTGGATTTTCCTCTAAGTGGTAAAACTAGATATGGTGCTTTTTCATTTGCATATTAGTGGTAGAGGTGGGCCTGTGAATTAGATCAAAGGGCTGTAGCATAAGTCTGAGTTATGACTTATGAGCATAAGGCTGCTTTTAATCCAGGCGGCACTGGGTCTCTTGGACACTGTTAGGTGTAATCCTGATAGCCTCTAGCGCCATTGGGGAAGCATCTTAAACACGAAACAAAATAGATGAAAAAAGTCACTCAAGATGACTATAGCACTTAAAGGTATTTGCATAGAGTATATTAGGACTACAGCTAGAATTATGATATGTGAGCATGAATATGTGAGTAAAATTAAATTGCATTTGCTTCTGCACCACCACATCTCAGAGCTTCCCGGTGAGACTAATCTCCTGACTGTCATTCCTGGGACTTTTTTGGAACGAGAAGAAAATTTCCCCTCCTTACCATTAGGGTCCTAACAACTTCCATACTTACTATAGCTCTACTCATCACATCTCGTACTACTGATACTTATACTTCTTGTCAGTGAGTGAAGATATCAGGGTAAGAAAAGAATAGTGTCTGGTCTAATCCCTCTGAGATTCCCAGGGGGCTAACAACATAACACAACACAGCACAACACAACACACACACATACATGGGGAAAACACATAGAATCCCAACAAGCTCATTATCTTTCTCTTTCATTCCTTCTTACATTTTGTTCATAGGATGTAGATTAGGGAAATGTCATTTCATTCATCGGAGCCAGGGGCTTATCGTCAAATCAGAGTAGGAGAAAATTTGTTGTCTCTGCTCCCATGTTTCAGCCAGGCTTCATTCTAGGACTATATTACCCAGTGGAAATGTCATCGATAAGTTACAATGAAACGTTGAGCATAACTGACAGATCTTTAGGACCTGGAGAGCATCCAGTGAACTATTTTTAAAACAGATCCAAACAGATGTTAGTTGTCACTGCTTTTTGAACAGGACTTCGCCAGTCCTTGGCATTTCAAACTGTATCGCTGTGGAGATTAGATTTTGGTTATTGAAAGGGAGAGGGGAAGGGCTTTGGCAGGGGGGAAGGAGAAAACGAGAAAGAGACTTAAAGAGCGAATCATATTACTTTCTCTAAAATATTGATTTTTCATTTTAAGTTGAAACCAAATATCAATATAGGTAAAATTGCTAGTTCCCAGAACTGATGAGAATTCACAAAGCTTAACAACATGAATGCATGGCTGGGTCTTACTGCAACATAGAGAGAAAAGAGTATTGATCAACAGGCTTTAGGACATCATCTATAAATTACTATTGCTTGAAATATTCATTGCCAAAAACTATTCACACATGCTACACTATGTACATTGTAATGGAATTCAAACTTTCCAAGTTTGGATAGTGAAATCGGGCTTCAAGTGCATGTTTTAATATGCAATAAATGAGTTTTGGATTCTTGTTTTACCTTTTTGGCAAAATCACATTTAGTCAGAAGAAAACAAACAACCCCATCAAAAAATGGGGAGAAGAAATGAACAGAAACTTCAGCAAGGAAGAAATTGAATGGCCAAAAAACATATGAAAAAATGCTCATCCTCACTAATCATCAGAGAGATGCAAATCAAAACAACAATGAGATACCACTTTACACCACAGAGACTGGCACATATTCAAAAGAACAAGAACAACAAGTGCTGGCGTGGGTGTGGGGAAAAGGGGACACTCATCCATTGTTGGTGGGAATGCCGGCTGGTACAGCCTTTCTGGAAAACAATATGGACATTCCTCCAAAGACTAGAAATTTAACTCCCATTTGACCCAGCCATACCACTCCTGGGAATCTACTCTGGGAAACCAAAAATACGCAGCGGAAACACCATCCCTACTTTTATGTTCATAGCAGCATTATTCACAATAGCCAGAATCTGAAAGCAACCCGAGTGCCCGAAAATAGATGACTGGATAAAAAAGCTTTGGTACATCTACACAATGGAATACTATGCAGCTGTTAGGAAAAATGAAGTTATAAAATTTGCCTACAAATGGATGGACATGGAGAAGATTATGTTGAGCGAAATTAGCCAGAAGGAGAGACACAGTTACAGAATGACTGCATTTATCTGCATAACATAAGTATATAGGTACATATTATGATACCAATATCCAAGGTCAAGTGAAACATACATCAGGAGGTCCTGTCAAAGGTGGAAATTATCACAAACGTGTGGGAGTCAGGAGGCTAGGTAAGACAGAAAATGGAACAGTGTGCTAACAATTGTGAGGGTACTAATGCCAACCTAGAACTGAGCATTAAATAGAGGCAAAAGGATACACATGACAACCCTTTAATGTATGTTCTGTAATCCATAGTCTGGAGAGGAAGGAAAAGAGAAAGATAGAGAAATGGAAAGAAATAAAGAACCTGCCATGGAGGAGGGCTGGGGGAGGGGGGAGGGAACCGGGGACGTTGGTGGTGGGAGATGGGCACTGGTGGCGGGATGGGTGCTGCTACACTGTATGACCAAAACCCAAATATGAACTTTTTAATTGTATATCTTTGTAATTGTAAAAATAAAAAAATTAATAAAAAAAAATGGGGGCTGTAGCGATATCCCAGCAGGTAGGGCGTTTGCCTTGCATGTGGCCGGCCCATGCCAGCCCAGGTTCTATCCCGGCATCCCATATGGTCCCCCGAGCACCGCCAGGAGTAATTCCTGAGTGCAGAGCCAGGAGTAACCCCTTAGCATCGCCAGGTGTGACCCAAAAAACAAAATAATAATAATAATAATAATAAACATATAAATTGCACTCTTACAAATATTAAAAGCACCTTTTTTCTTTCACTTTTAAACATAATAGAAGTTGGTGTATAATAAAAAGCCCTGTCGTCGCCATCCGCTTGCTTGTCAAAGGGTAAAGTAGAATCTTAACAAAAGCTTTAAATGTCTAGGATATCTTCACCTTTATTCCTCCTTTGCTTGACATTTAAGGTATTTTTACTATTTTGAACTTCAATTCATAAAATGGTAGTCTATCTGCAAAAGTGTCTAGAAGTATTTATTCTTTAATTGCTTCACATATAACATTTAGTAATTACTGAGTTGATATGCCTCATTTATCTTACTGTATCCAGCAATAATGAAAGCTGCTCACATAAGTTTCTATTGTGAATGAAAGCACAGTTATATGAGAACTCTGCTTTCTTTGCAGTGGCCTCCAAATAAATGTGCATCAAACACTATGTGTTCCCTGAAACTTCAAAACACAAAGAGTGTGCTTTATCTCTTACATGACTGAAGATTAGAAAAATATTCTATTGACAAGATAAATTCCTCAGGAAAATGTTAACAAAAATATATAATGATAGTAATAAGTGGATTGTAACTAAAGTTCTTTTTTTATTTAGTTTTACGAAATTATAAAATGTTAGAATCAAACAATAAATTATAGGATTCTAAGTGCTCAAAAAGTTCAATGGGCAAAGAGATAGTATAAGGGTTACAGTGATTGCATGTTACTGACCCAGTTTGATCCCTGGTACCACATGGTCCTCTAGCATCTACATGTTTCTTGGAGTAAATCTCCTACCTCTACATGCATCAAAAGGTTTAACCCAAACCCTCACACCCAACAAAAAGAGTTGTAGAAATTACAGAATAGGAAATGAATATTATATAACCCTGTCCTAGTTTTAAAAATATTAATTTTAAAGAATTAATATTTAAATCAACTTGGAAATATGACATTGATAATGTTATTAATATAATTATGAATTTTTGATAATTTTACAGAATTATTATAACTAGTTGAAATTATGCCAAATGAGTACTAAAGATTTTGTTTGTTTTGGTGCTTCTTTTTTGGTGGTACTTAGCGATGCTCAAGGATTACACCTGGTGGTATTTAGGGGTCTCAAATGTGTTGTTGGGTGTTGAACCCAGGTGAGCAGCATATAAGGCAAACACCTGAAGTGCTGTACTATCTCTTCAGCTGAAAGTGAATGCCAAAGATGTAGGTACTCCAGGAATTAAGAGATATCATTTTAACAAAGATTGGAGAAGCACATTCTTGTGACCTTCTACTGGATAGCTGTGAATACAGGAATTAGATAGGATAAGGCAGAATAGAAGCAAGCATTAGAGGACATAATGAAGGGGCAAGAGCAAAGTGGAGGCAATAGGAAAGGTGTGTTTTTATTTCCATAAATAGATTACTCTTAGGACATACATACAGAACATACAATTTTGTGGGAATTTTGTCTTGATTTACTAGCCTATGGGTACATTACCCAAAGATTATGTAGACACATAAAAGTGGTTTTGAGAGAATTACAAAACAAGTCTTGCATGAGATAATGATGGAAGATATTAACAATATAAGTTTGTGATCTTCAAATTAGTTGAAGTTAGAATCACCCAACCTGTTGTTGAGTTAATAGTACCTGACACTTAGAAGGCATTCAATGAATTGTGATAGAAATCAAAACTCCACAGTTGAGTCTAATCTAATTCAGATGTTTGAAATTTAGGAATTTGTTTATAATATACTAGGGATCATCACTGTAGAACTTGGGTTTTAATACGGGAAACTAAAAAACCATTCAGTCAAATTTCAGAATGAAAAGGAGATTGAGAGAATTCAATTCTCTCATTTCATCCTTAGATTTATTTAGACATAATTCATCCTTAGATTTATTCAGCTTTTTCATGTGATTAGAACCATATTTACTGCTAGGGATGTAGAGATGAATGAAAAAGACAAGGCCTCTATTTACCTAGAATTTATCTTTTAATAGTACTGGAAAATAATGTATAAAATATTGTGTCATAATAAACTATATATCTAATTCTCTCCCCATTCCTACCATAGAACTTTAAACTCTTGAACTGTTTTGAGTGGTCAGAATATCTTTTCTAATGTGACTCGAAGGTGTTTTAAGTAACTTCAGGATGAAATGGGCAGAAGAAATAACTCTGTTCCATCTATGTAAGATTGGATTCTCAGACCAGTCTTACCTGAGAGAAGGTGAGAGAGAGAATGAGGGAGACGGAAAATTGAGTTTAGTCTTGGGGCCTCTGGTTTATCATGTAAATCTATATAATAAACTCTCAATGAAAAGTGGATATTGAGACTGTTTGGAGTTTCCTGGTTGGTGAATATGGTGATATTCAGTGAGGGTAACGTACCCTGCCCACTGAGAAAGTGAATGACAGTTCTGTGCTCCTTCCAACACTTTGCCTGTGTGGATTATCTGTAAAGAAATTGTAATCATAATCATGGTACTCATGTGTCTTGAGTGAATCTAGTGAATTATTGAATCTGACCTAATTGTTGGGATTTTTAGTTAGTCAATGAGAAATTTTAGGGTCTGGATCCCTAAAATTTGATCTAGTAAGGGAATTACTGTTGAGTGTTTTTGTGCTCTAAAATAACTCTTGCTAGTTAGTGTTAGAATTAAATTAGGGTATCCTCAGTTGATGTAGAAATAGAATTTTTTGACATACACATACATGTATTCTATGGATAATTGTATCTATTTTTAAATAACATTTGATATCTAATATACACATGCATGTGCATCAATAATGTTAGATACATAAATGATGCTTATTGACTGTGTTGAATTTTAAGATAAGTACTGCAAAGAAGGATGATACTTAATAATTTGGAAATGAACTTATTTTCCCTGAAATTATATTATGAATAGCTTTATCTAATACGATTTGTTTTTTCACTGGCCCTTTAGGAATATAGGAATATTTCGGAAGAGAATGAAGCTTGAGTTAGATCTTACAGAATATATCATATTTAAATAGGCAGAAAAATAAGAGAAATGGAGAATTGAAGTTGTCTGCACCCTCTAGCAAGTGCTAGAATAAAGAACTTAAGGTTATATTCAATTTATAATCTTCCATGGATTTTCTCTATCACTTGTATCACTTGTCTTCCTGTTGTTCATCAACTTGCTCAAGCGACACCAGTAATATCTCCATATGTCCTGTACATCCTGTTGCGTGCTAGTATAGCCCATGGGCATCTTCTCCCTCCAGGAACATAAAGAGTCTCAAACCATTCTTTCAGGTCATGAGAATGAGGTCTATAATTATTACTGGTTTTTGGCATATCAAATATGACATAGTAGCTTGCCAGGCTCTGCCATGTGGGTGAGATACTCTTGGTAGTAGGCTCTCAATTTGTGCATTTATTGATGAACTGCCTGGTTGTGCACAACAAGGAAATATCAACTTTTCTCTAGGGTGGAGCTCTGATGATCTGTGGAGTCCGGATGTTAAAGATGGCTGCCATCATGGTGCGCGAGGCGGGGTTCCTCTGGCTTCTTGTGAGGTTCTATTGGGATGGCAGGCCAGAGTTAGAACCTGCATTCTCTCCCAGATGCCTCATAATCAGCCGAGCACAGGGAGAGCCGGTATCAGGTCTTCCCATGTATCTGATTCAAGCATACATGGGCTTGAAATAGGCTTTGCTGTAGGGTGAGACTCTGTGAAGCAGGGATTGAGATCCGCTTTAACTTGGGTGGAGCTCTGACAAGCTGTGGAGTCTGGATGTTGAAGAGTTGAAGATGGCTGCCCTCATGGTGCCAGGACGGGGGGTTCTTCTGACTTCTTGTGATGTTCTGGACAGGGCTAGAACCTACCTTCCCTGCCAGACATCTCATGATCAGCTGAGCACAGGAGAGCTGGTAGCAGCTCTGCCCTGTGTATCTGTGTTTCTAATGAATGGGAATGTTTTCTCTAATGATTTTCTCTAATGAATGGGAATTGAATAACTTGAAATGGTAAAAGTTTCATTTTTGATGTTTTTCCTTTAAATAATAGCAACTTATTCTTTGCTTCTTAAAGTTTGACAATGTCTTTTATATGTTATCTCTGAAATCTTCCAATAACACTTCAAAATCAATTATTATTTTCTGCATTTTTAAAAATGGAGGGGGAACCTCCTCATATCTGGAAAAGTTAAGAGATTTGATTAGTAATTTAAAGTCTATGAAAAGATAGACAGATACAAACTCATGCACCCTACAATAAACAAAAAGGTTTTCTTTAAAATTAAAGAAAATGTTTTTTTTAACTCTCACATTGAGTTAGTTGAATTGTAACTGAACCTGCAGATCATTATTGAATAGAATAATTAAGGGATCTTGAAGGATGCTCAAGAGAAATTCTGTATACTCACATCAGGGCCAATGTCTGGCCTCTCAGTGACCATTTGAATCCCTTTCCAAATGAGTCTGAACTGAGAAGTCAATTCTATGACCTGAAAGCTGAGAGGACAGTGGCTGACTCAGGTTATTTTTCTCTTTGGGTCAGGGTCAGGGACTCACACGTATGTAAAGAAGTTATGAGTAATATCACTGTTCCACACCCCTACCTCTAAAACAGTTTTATTTCTTTTTGGCTTTTTGGGTCACACCCGCAATGCTCAGGGGTTACACCTGGCTCTGCACTCAGGAGTTACTCCTGGCAGTGCTGGGGGCCATATGGGATGCCAGGGATCAAACCCAGATCGGCTGCATGCAAGACAAACGCCCTACCTGCTGTGCTATCACTCCGCCCCAGTATTTTAATTTTTTGTTTGCTTGGTAGCCACACCTGGTGGTCATTCCTGTCAATGCTTGGGAACCATTGGTATTGGGGTCAAACTCAGATCTCTGGCATGAAAAACATGCACTCAGGCCTTTGTTTTATTTCTCTGACAGTTGGAACAGGAATTGTTTTAAACAACAGAAATACTTTTATTATATGTGTGTCCCAAAGACGTTGTCTATAGATTGTCAGAGGGTGTTATTTTAGCACTGGGTGTAGTTAGGGTGTTTAATAACTACTCAAGAAGTGATGTTTTTTTACTTTATAAAAAGTCCTTCAGAATACCTGAGCCAATATCAGTGCACAGAACCTATGAATTTCTATTAGGCATTTTGAAACTGAGTGGAATATTGCTGAATGTTAGGGTCTCAGCAAATTCATGTTGGTCATTATCATATATGATCCTTTCTAGTAAAGTGGCAGCATCGGTAATGCCCTCGGCTATACCTATTAAAAGTCATGACAAGTTCTCTTTGAGTAATATCACTTTTTAAAGTATCTCGGTGGATTTTTTATATCTTTCAAGTTTTTTTTCTACTTAGATGAGGAACTTGGAAATGGTTTCTTACAGTAAAATATTACTTAAACATACCCAGGAAAGTGAATTTACTATTTCCTTTAGAAATAAACACAGTAGCAGAGGAAATGTGCTAATGTGCTCTCAATTAGCACAATCATTAAAGAATATTTTGAATGCAGTGGTAAAAGTTTTTCTTCTGATTGAAGACAGAGTTCACAATGATAAATTAGTGAGTATATTTGCTGAAAGTCACCAAATTATAGGGCTGAATGAATACTACTAATAAAATCATTCACCATCCACCAGAAAATGATAAATATGAATCTTAAAAACCTGAAAAATATCCTTCACATTAGTGTAGATCTTTATTTCAAGCAATGCCAGGTAAATATTAATCTTAAATCATAACGTGACTTCATCTGGTTGATCCGTCTGCTCAAAAGTTTGGCTTGAGACATTAGCTTTCCTGTGTTCAGACATAGGTGATTCCTGTGAAACAGAGAGAAGTGAGAGAATCCTTCTTTTTTTCGAATTTATTAGTTGTTATTATTGGGCGTTTCTTAACACCATAGAAATCAGTAAGGAGCCAGAGTGATAGTCCAGCGGGTAGGGCGTTTGCCTTGCAAGTGGCTGGCCTGTGCCAGCCCGGGGTCTATCCTCGGCATCCCATATGATCCCCTGAGCACTGCCAGAAGTAATTCCTGAGTGCAGAGCCAGGAGTAACCCCTGAGCATTGCCGGTGTGACCCAAAAAGCAAAAACAAACAAACAAACAAAAAAGAAATCAGTAAGCATTAGACATCTTAACCAGGAGCAATACGAGCTGTTAAAGAATTTCAATGACAATCACAGTAGAAGCAGAACATCAGAACCTGCTATCCAGGTCATCTGTATTACTAGTGGTGGAACAAGTGGTAATAAAGTAACTAAAAGATGTTGAATAAAGTGATGATCGTTAATGGTAGTGATGGTGATAATCATATCATTATTTCCATTTGTTGAGTTATTAGACAAATGCAATATATATGTAGTACCATGCATATGTTTATTCAATATTTATATATACTTCTTTACTTCTATGCATATGCATTACCATATGTACCTTGACTGTAGTGCTCTTTATGAGGAAAAATGGAAAATATCAACATTATTCTATAGAATTTAGTATTTTCATGATCATTAGCTTGTCTCTATTTTGACAAGACCTTAGGCCATCTATTCATTCCACTCTATGTGTCATTTTACATTGACTTCTTAAGAAGTTCTCACTATCATGACTTTTTAATTTCCAGCTAAAGAATACTTTTCCAATTTTTAGTTGTGTCTTTTTCTTCTTACTGAAGTATTTTCAAAGTTATAGAGTACCATCTATTGCTTTAATACTTCCCAGACTCCCTGGAATAGTGCTCTACTTTGATTAGAAATCCAATAAACACGGTGTTGAGTGAGAAGAGAATTTTTCATCTTTTTAAATACTTCTGGAAAATGATATTCCACTGCCTTCTTTGACAATTTATCCCTAGGACTATCGGCATCAACTGTCAAGAAGTTTGCCCTGGGTTCTTTTTCTGAATACTCCTGCCCTTTCCACTCACTTCTCTGATTATTTCATACTCTGTGTGATGGCCCTTCTTATACTTGAAAGTATGTTTTATGTCTTCCTTCAGCAGCTCCTCCAGACAAAATAATGGGCCCTCAAATGACCAGTATAGATTTAGGATGGATGTTTTCTTTTAATTATGTTCAAGACAGTTTATATCAAAGGTAGCATGAGAAACAAAATCGAAACTGCTATTTTTCTAGTTTTGTCATATTTTGGATTATATAAAAAAGTCATAATATATGTTCTCCAAAGTGGTCAGAATGTTTACTTTTGAAGACTTCCAGAGTTTGGATCTTTTAAAGTTGTAGTCATATATATCACTTTTTTCCTGTAGAAATGTAGGTTTTATACTTTTTCTAATACATTTTTAATTAAATGGTGTGGGATAAATCAGGCACCAGACTACTTCCAACTAAAAATGTTAATCTTCTCATTCCACTTCAGGTGCCTTTTTTTTCCCCTCAAGATATATTACTTGTGACAAAGCTTTATTTTTTTTCCTCATGACAGTAGATAGAGGTATTGGTTCTTAAAATGAATATGTTTCATTATTTTTCCTGACCAGATCCAACCCCTAATCCCTGTTTTAAAGTGCTCCTTTCAGTGTCACATTGCAAAATTAATCTTTCCATTTGCTTCATTCCACGCCATTTAATACTGCTTGACACCACATAAAGCACCATGACATGAGCTTTAAATAAAAGCTGGATAGGGCTAAGTTGTGTGCATATTGTGCTTGGGATTAAGAAACTAAGTTCGACAGGTAATGGGGTAGGATTTAACTACTCCATGTTGCTAAACTATGAAGTGTCATGTCAATCATCTGTCCAGGAAATAAGCTATGAAAGGAAATTGAGTTGTATTTAAGATGTCTAGTCACAGAAGCAAAAGGTTAGGTCCTCAAGGATGGGCAGCTTGCAGACTGATACCTTCATCTTTGGAGGAGACTCTGGGAGTTAAGGGCATCATACAAATAGGCTTATTTGCTTGAGGATTAGATAGGTTTCCTGGGAGATGTGATAAAGGAACCTCTGCAATAAATGGCCAGTAGTTCATATTAAATAAATGGAAAACAAAACATTAAAGCAGTGAGAGAATGGTCAGAGGCCATCTAGAGAGTTTCCTGTACAGTAAATGGAAAAACAGGCAAGGTGTATAAGAAAAACAAATTCTTAAATATTTTTATTATGATAGTTATTTATAATATTCAGCACTTGTTTTTATTTTTGATCACCAGGATACTTTGAACTCAATATGTATCAATCAAAATAACTACTCAACTCTTTATTTGATTAATCGTATTCTCCACTGTTAAAAACTTAATATTTTACCTATTTAAACTATTTTAATAAAATTATTTATTTTAAGGAGAGAGCTTTGAATATAGGCAAAAGATACACATGATAACCTCTAAATGTATGCATTACAATCCACAGTGTGTAAGAAAGGGAAGCGAGGAGAGAGAGAGAGAGATAGAGAGAAAACAAGAGGAGAGAGAGAGAGAAATAGAAAGGACATAAAGAACCTGCCATCGAGGCAAGATGGGGATGGGGGAGGGATGTAGGAACATTGGTGGCAGGAAATGGGCATGGGTGGAGGGATGGGTGTTGGAACACTGCATGACCAAGACTCAAATATGAACATCTTGTAATTGTATATCTCACGGTGGTGTAATAAAATATTTTTAAAAAATAAAACACTGCCTCACAGAGAGAAAGAGAGAGAGAGAGAGAGAGAGAGAGAGAGAGAGAGAGAGGTGATAATTGCCTGCCATAGACTCATGCTGGGGAGGGGGGAATCATGGGACATTGGTGGAGGGAAATGGACACTGGTGGAGGGATGGGTGCTGGAACACTGTATGACTGAAACCCAAATATGAACACTTTTGTAACTGTATATCTCTTGGTAATATAATACAAATAAAAAACAAAGCATACTTTACAATTAGTGATAATCTATCCATCCATCTACCTATGCAGAAGTATGGCACATAGACTTCTTAGAACTGAATTGCTGAAGTATATGATTATAAATTTAGTCCAGACTCTCATCTTAATGTGTAATGGTTTTCCTCTGTAATCCCATTAATGCTGATTGTCCAATTTAGTATATCATTAATGAGGCATAGACCACTTGTAAATTTTTGACCTACAGAATAAACCACATTTAAAATTTTATTCTCCTGAAAATGTCTGCACCTGAAAAGCTGCTAATATGGGCCTTTCATTCTTCTATCCAGTTAACCCTTCTGCCATGTTAATCCTAGCTCTTATTGGTTTGTGTTTTCTTTTTGTAAATTTATATACATTTTCTAGAAATAATGAGTCCAGTATTTTGTGTGCTAAACTTGGGTTTTAATAATTGTATTGAAAACTTCTAATGTTTTACATACAGTTGCGAACATATCTTAACTCACTTAATTCACATGATATTGTGATTTAGCACTCTTGTGATTCTTAATTTATGTCTGGAATAGCTAAAACAAGAAAGATAACTTCCCTTGGATTGTAGGTCTGGTAAAATATAAAAGCTGGTATTTAATAGGAAAAGCTTTCATTTAGCATTTGTCTTCAAGTCAACTTTTAGGGATCAATTAAACATTATAGTTAGAATTTGGAAATGACTTTACAAAATATTTATCCTACAGTAACCTAGCAGTTGCACAATATCTAGCCTTTCTGAAGTAAACCGATTCACTTTTTGCCTTCTTCATAAACTCTGAGCAACTATGCTCTCCATTATTTCATTAGCTCTAAGGTAGCATTCTATAAGCCACATATATTAAAACAACTGAAACTTTTCAGATAAGCACTGAAATAATTTAGAATAAAATAACTGAAATATCTGTCATTTTAATCATAATATTGTCAATAAACTTGGAGAGTAATAAATAATAAATATGCAAATAATGGCAGTTGTGATCAATCAAGTAAAACAACAGAATAAAAAGTATACAATATTACTATGACACGTAAGAACTTGGCTTTGACAAAAGAAATACAAGATGTAGAACTATTTATTTCCTGAAGCTAGAAGAAAACAAAATTATATCTAAAATGTAATTTTGGTCAATTCTACCACAAAAATCATACTTGTTCATAAACCTCTTTATGTTCAGAGAAGTTTTCCTGAAATCTCTAAACTTAATACTAGCCAGGGCTTCTTAGATATTCCTGTTAAAACAGTGCTTTGTATGCAATTGTTTTTTGTATGCAAAAGTGCTGACAAACTCTGACATACATTTGTTGAGGATCTCTACTTTTTTGAGCATCTCTAGATAGTAAATACATGATGAATGATCGACAGAAGCATCAGGTGATCCCACTGGTTTTCTGCCTTAGAGTTGGATCATTAGTACATTGAGGAACTATATAAGCCAAATATATTGGATGATTGTGATGAGTAAATAGATAATAGTTGATCAGTTTTTCTGATGAGTGATAAGGTGAGTATTCTCTTATCTTTGAAATCAGATGGAAACTAATTATAAAATGCAATCAGTTTTACATCATATACAAACTCACTTATAAGAATGAAGAGAGTAACATTGAGTTAAGTCAACATAAGACACTTGTCATAGGGTTTAAACTGGAGGCAAGACTGTCAGAAACAATAGAAAAAATATAAAGTAGAAACATTTTGTGAAGAAATGATTAGAAAGGGAAGCTATATTAGAAAATTCAAAATAACAAAGGTTATCTAACGTTTCTTGCCATAAACTTTTAATTTTTCTTTAATAACAACAAAAACTTCTTGTCACCAAATTGGATTTCCTAGTCTTTGATATTGTTTGTGGGTCTCTGGACTTAAGAGATGGATTGCTTCAACTCAAATTCACATATATGTACTATAGACAATAGTACATATAAAGACATTAATCTAAATAAAATAGTCTTTAGATCAATCTAAAGAGAAATCTAAAGACTTATTGTCTTTAGATTAATATTGTGATTTATCATCTATTCTCTTGTAGAAATGGATAATATGGTTCAATTAACAGCCTTCATTGTGAAGTAAACAGATAATTGTACTTCTGAACTTGCAAAGCAAAAAATTAACTGCAGTCTTGCCAACAAGGCTTTACAGATCTATAAATGATACTCGGACCCTAGAGTAGTGGATAAGCAAAGCAGACTATTTTAATAGCATCTCATTTCTTAAATTATGTTCTTTGTTAGCTCATCTGGACAACCTGAGGCTGATTTCCACTAGGTAACACTGGTAGTTATGGTATTGTTCCCAATTATTTTCTCAAGACTTAAGAATCTACATAATTCTACTATGCTGACAAGGGCATAATAGACTATATGTCTACTATGTAGACATAGTAGAGTTCCTGACTCTGTAGGCCGGGCGTATGGCTGGAATGGAAGAGCATAAGGCACTAAATGACCCCCTAAACAGTGGATTTATCACTAGTAGCCCCAACTACAGCTGAGAATGCTTGGGAAGTTCAGAAATCAGCCTTGGCCACATAAATTCATGCCGTTATCAATTTTTGCTGTTGGTTTGTTCCCTCTTCAGTAGAATGGCATGCAGTGGGTTGGTGACATTTAATTCTGCATCCCAGAACAGTCTCACTGCACTTGTTGCTGCTACTTGAGAGAATTAATGACTGAAATTTTGATGTCTCTTCCTGCAGCCTAAAAATAATAAGTGCTGAGCATTTAGTACTTCATATTATCTCTTGAAATTTTGGAAAGTTTGTCACTTCTTTAGAATTGGGGATAATCATTCTTAGTTTTTATGTATGATAAAATACTTTTGATTTGGAAATTATACCAACTTTTATATTAGGAGGAAGAAGTTATCTGGCTAGAGTTATATGTACTGCTTAGAGGAGCATTAGCTCTACTGAGCTAAGGCAGAAATTTGAAAAAATTATTTACTGCTATTCATTGCATGCGAGGGAATTGGAAGTTACTGCATGGTCAAAAAAAAGGCCTTTTGGGGTGGGAGTGATAGCAAAGTGGGTAGGGCGTTTGCCGTGCACGTGACCGACTTGGGTTTGATCACCAGCATCCCATATGGTTCCCTGAGCATCGCCAGGAGTAATGCCTGAGCGAAGAGCCAGGAGTAACCCTGAGCATTGCTGGGTGTGACCCAAAAAGAAAAAATAAAAAGACCTGTGCTGTAACACTTGTGGACCACATAGGCAGTGAGGAGGAGAGCCATGCCAGTGCGGCATGGAGAGATTAGACATGCTAAGCATGATTGCTCTCACAAATGGCACCAAAACAGTAAAGTGTACTGCAAAATAAATTGAAGCCTTTCACAGAATATTCTCTATGTCTAAAACTACTTCTTGAATCAGGGTCTCAGAACTGACTCCTCACAAACTCTTGGGTTTTAGGATCATATATTTTGCCTGAAATAGATTGAAGGACTTGGTTGTTTAATTTATCACTTGATCACTTGATCACTTGAATCCCATTATTCATCAATTTGCTCAAGCGGGCACCAGTAACGTTTCCATTGGACCCTATCACATGCCAATGTAGCCCAATGGCATCTGGTTAATTCAGGAATATGAAGAGCCTCAAACCTTTCCTTCAGGGTCTTGACAAGGAAGTCTGACCATCTTGTAGGAGGGCGGCCACGTGATCTTTTGACATCCCATGGGATCCAGTCGGTAACCGCTCTAGTCCAGCGGGCATCTGCAAATCGCATTATATGTCCAGCCCATCTGATTTTCGATGCCTTGGCAAACGAGGCACTGTCCCTGATTCTGGAATAGCGATGGAGGTTGGAACTCCGATTCCTTCTCTCACTTGAGTGAGGCGTGATATTCCAAGCATAGCTCTTTCGATTCCTCTCTGGGAGACTCGAATAGCATTCTCATCCTGCTTTTGGAGGGCCCAGGTCTCTGAGGTGTATGTTAATGCAGGGAGAAGGGTGGAGTCAAAGAGATGTGCCCGGAGCCGGGAGGTTCTTTGTCCTTTTAGCTATTTCTTCTATGCCTTTGTTTTTGTTTAAATTCTGTTGTGGTTTTCTATGTTTCCCAAACTCAAGTACATGTATGAGAATCGATTTGTTAACAAAGAGATGATTCAGCATTTCTTATCCCCCCAAACATACTTTATGTTAAAACTGTGGTTTACAAAGTTGTTCGTGATGATTTGTTACAGGCATTCAGTATTCCAACACCTTCTCTCCACCATTGTTTCCAATTTTTCCAATTGTGCCTCAAGCTTGCCTCCTCAAAGCTGGCCCCTAAATAATGTTTTATATTACTTGTTACCAATAAATTCCTAATGGAATGGCTAAAGAGCTATTTCCTTAGAAAATTAGTGAAAATTGTGTATCTCACCATGGAGATGTTAAATCATTGGATTACTGAAATGTTGTTAAAAATTAAGCCTTCTGTTAATGTTTTTGGTAATCTAGATTGACTTCTGTGTTATAGCCCATCCAATCTGGGATTTGCCAGAGATAATACAGTGTGTAGCATACTTATATTGCACCCACCATAAGTGGTTCCCTGAGTACTGAGTGAGAAATAAGCCCAGAGCACTATTAGGTATGCCCCCCACACTACCACAACTACCAAAAATGACTCGTTAGAGTCATGGTTGGGGCTTAGGAGCTAAGAGATAGGGTTTGGATTTTAAAAAGAAAGAGAGGAAAACATACCTCAAGACAGAATGGCTTTTCTTTGACTTCCCTCTCCTATACCATACATATACAGATCAACAAGTCAACCATTAAGATATTTTTCTTAGAATATCTCTTACTTATGTATTACACTAAGTTTTTGGCAAACTTTGTTGAGGTAACTGATATTACCAAGGTTTCATGAAACAATTTGCAGTGTTCCTTAGTATGACATAGAAGTAACAAATTTAAATCATATGGTACATCTATTTAATCATACATATTGACACCATTAATATTTGACACTTGATTTGACAATTATAGTAGAATTTATTTTTCTTTCATCTTTAACTAGGAGATGGATACAAAGTCAGTTAAATCATGTGTATATGTATATTCAACTCTCTCATTTTAATGCTTAAATGGTATACCATTTTCTTTGATATAATTTGAGAAATGAAACATTTACAAATATACCCCCAGGAATTTCTTCTTTGCCTTTTATGCATATTCGGTGAGATCATAATACTTACTCCCTGTGGTCAGGGTAGTTGCCAGCTATCACCATTATGTCTGAGTAGATCTTTGGGGCCCTCTGTAAAACACTCTCTGTATCATTTAGCTTTTACTTAATTATAGCAAATTTTCTACTCTCTTCATCTTTCCCTTTATAAAAATATTCTCATAAGATCATCTCACATGATAATAGAACTCTAGAAGATAGCACATGTTCAGTGCACATTATGTAACTTAGTCAAAGGTATTTTAGATGGTACTTGGAAATGTGTGTACCTGGAGTATATTTCTTGTCCTTTTATGATTGCTTTTAAATATGATCATAAGCCATATTAAATTAAGAGTATCACATGAATTTTTTTTTTGTATTCAGTGATTTGAAAATGATTCTTGCAAAGATAGAACCAATGTGAATAATACATAAAAATATCTAGAAAGATAATAAGGGTCTTGAGGAATCATTCAATTTTATGTTTGATAAAAAGCCACCATTATTCTAAATTTTTATCTGGTTAATTTATCATGTTTACTGAATCTGGAGGGTACACAAAACATAAGTCCTAACCGGCACAGTTAAACAGTTAAGATTTTTAGAACATAAGACTCAAACAATATACTGAAAATTATTCCCCAGAAGATATCTTAAAAAAATTATAAACTTTGGTGTTTTAACACTGCAACCATTTATTTATTTATTATTTTTTTGTATATTCAATGGTGAGTTTTATTTTTTTTTATTTTTTATTATTTTTTTTTAATTTTTTTATTTTTACAATTACAAAGATATACAATTAAAAAGTTCATATTTGGGTTTTGGTCATACAGTGTCCCAGCACCCATCCCGCCACCAGTGCCCATCTCCCACCACCAACGTCCCGGTTCCCTCCCCCTCCCCCCAGCACTCCTCCATGGCAGGTTCTTTATTTCTTTCCATTTCTCTCTCTTTCTCTTTTCCTTCCCCTCCAGACTATGGATTACAGAACATACATTAAAGGGTTGTCATGTGTATCTTTTTGCCTCTATTTAATGCTCAGTTCTAGGTTGGCATTAGTACCCTCGACAATTGTTAGCACACTGTTCCATTTTCTGTCTTACCTAGCCTCTGACTCCCACATGTTTGTGATAATTTCCACCTTTGACAAGACCTCCTGAATATATGTTTCACTTGACCTTGGATATTGGTATCATAATATGTACCTATATATTTATGTTATGCAGATAAATGCAGTCATTCTGTATCTGTCTCTCTCCTTCTGACTAATTTCGCTCAACATAAGCTTCTCCATGTCCATCCATTTATAGGCAAATTTTATAACTTCATTTTTCCTAATAGCTGCATAGTATTCCATTGTGTAGATGTACCAGAGCTTTTTTATCCAGTCATCAATACTAGGGCACTCTGGTTGCTTCCAGATTCTGGCTATTGTGAATAATGCTGCTATGAACATAAAAGTAGGGATGGTGTTTCCGCTGCGTATTTTTGGCTTCCCAGAGTAGATTCCCAGGAGTGGTATGGCTGGGTCAAATGGGAGTTCAATTTCTAGTCTTTGGAGGAATGTCCATATTGTTTTCCAGAAAGGCTGTACCAGCTGGCATTCCCACCAACAATGGATGAGTGTTCCCTTTTCGCCACACCCACGCCAGCACTTGTTGATCTTGTTCTTTTGAATATGTGCCAGTCTCTGTGGTGTAAAGTGGTATCTCATTGTTGTTTTGATTTGCATCTCTCTGATGATTAGTGATGATGAGCATTTTTTCATATTTTTTTTCCATTTGAATTTCTTCCTTGCTGAAGTTTATGTTCATTTCTTCTCCCCATTTTTTGATGGGGTTGTTTGTTTTCTTCTTGTAAAGATCTACCAGTGCCTGATATATCCTGGATATTAACCCCTTATCAGATGGGTATTGGGTGAATATTCTTTCCCATTCTGTGGACTGCTTTTGTATCTTAGTCACTGTTTCTTTTGAGGTGCAGAAGCTTTTTAGTTTCATGTAGTCCCATATGTTTATCTTTTCTTCTAGTTGCTTTGTTAGTGATGTATCATCTTTGAAGATGCCTTTAGAACATGAGAATCTAGAAGAAATGGATCAATTCCTGAAGTCCTATAACCTCCCACGGCTGAAACAAGAAGACCTCCAACACCTGAATAAGCCTATCACCATTGAGGAAATAGAAACAGTAATTAAAAGTCTTCCCAAACACAAAAGCCCAGGTCCAGACGGATTCCCTAGTGAACTCTACCAAACCTTTAAGGAGGACCTACTGCCTGTCCTGTACAAGCTCTTCCAGGAAATAGAAGAAACAGAAACACTCCCAAACAGCTTCTACGAGGCACATATCACCCTGATACCCAAAGCAGGGAGAGACAACACAAAGAAAGAAAACTACAGACCAATATCCCTGATGAACACGCATGCTAAGATCTTCAACAAAATACTAGCAAACAGAATCCAAAGACTCATCAAGAAGATTATACATCATGACCAAGTAGGATTCATCCCGGGTATGCAAGGATGGTTCAACATTCGCAAGTCAATCAACATAATACATCATATCAATAAGAGAAAAAATAAAAACCATATGATCCTATCAATAGACGCAGAGAAAGCATTCGACAAGATCCAGCACCCGTTCATGATTAAAACCCTCCAGAAAATGGGAATTGAAGGGACTTTCCTCAAGATAGTTACAGCCATCTATCAAAAGCCCACAGCGAGCATCATTCTCAATGGGGGAAAAGTTGAAAGCCTTCCCCTGAGATCAGGTACAAGACAAGGTTGCCCACTCTCACCACTTTTATTCAATATAGTACTGGAAGTACTTGCCATAGCAATCAGAGAAGAAAAGGACATCAAGGGCATCCAGATAGGCAAGGAAGAAGTCAAGCTATCATTATTTGCAGAAGACATGATATTATACCTAGAGAACCCTAAACTCTCTACCAAAAAATCCTAGAAACAATAGACACATATAGTAGAGTGGCAGGATACAAAATCAACATGCAAAAGTCGGTGGCTTTCCTATATACAAATAACGAAAGAGAAGAAAGGGATATTAAGGAAACAATTCCATTCACAATTGTGCCATAGAAAATCAAATACCTAGGAATCAACTTACCCAAGTGTGTAAAGGACCTGTACAAAGAAAACTACAAGACACTGCTCCAAGAGATAAAAGAGGACACAAGGAAATGGAAACATATTCCCTGCTCATGGATGGGGAGAATCAACATTGTCAAAATGGTAATACTCCCTAGAGCTCTGTACAGATTCAATGCAGTCCCTGTAAGGATACTATGACATTCTTCAAAGAAATTTACCAAACACTCCTGAAATTTGTATGGACAATAAACCCCCAAGGATAGCTAAAGCAATCCTCGGGAAAAAAGATGGGAGGCATCACCTTACCCAACTTCAAACTGTACTACAAGGCAGTGGTAATTAAAACAGCATGGTATTGGAATAAAAACAGACCTGTGGACCTATGGAATAGAATTGAGTATCCTGACACCCAACCTCAAACACATGATCATTTAATCTTTGATAAAGGTGCAACGAGTCTAAAATGGAGTAAGGAAAGCCTCTTCAATAAGTGGTGTTGGGAAAACTGGGCAACGACATGTAAAAAATGAATTTGGACCTGTGTCTAACACCATGCACAAAAATCAGATCAAAGTGGATTAAAGATCTAAATATCAGACTTGAATCCATAAAGTACATTGAAGAAAATATAGGAATAACACTGCAACCATTTAAACAAACATCAGCTTCTAAGACATATGGGTGTCAGTAAGATTTGAAAATTTGGCTAGTATAGTATGCATATTATAGAGCTTTATCAATTTATTATAATCCTAGGGATATAAAAGTACATATTCAGAATATATTAATCTCTTATTTTGAGTTGAGGACTTGGGTTTATTTCATTTTGGTGTACTACCATATGAACCTCCAACTTGGTTCTTTCAAGATGCACATTCATGTTCTAACATTCCTGCATTATTTCAAGAGTTTATGTTCCAGCTATTACTACATGGGTTGGAGGCTATTCCTCTCATCTCAAAATGTAACTCATTATCTACACCACTTTCTAAATTGACATAATTTCCTAATTTTCTATTCCTAGAAATTGATCATTGTCTGCATTCCCCAGGCTTCAAACCTTGATTTTCTTTCTTTCTGACTGATGACTTGTCTTTAGCCCCTTCTCACAAATCAGTCACTAAGTCCTTTTAGTTCTGTCAGCAAATGTTTCTTCTCCCTGATTTTCTGTTCCCATTGCTATGCTCTTGAGATACTACTAAAGCTTCCAAACTGCCTTGAATCTAATCTTCCTTTCCTTCGTCCATTCTCTACTGCCTTCAATCAAATTTTACTAAACAATGTTATAGAAAAAGTTTTCCTGTGCACAAGAAGATATTTCACCTTGCTGTGGAGATTAAGCTGAACTACTTTGCTATGATACTCAAAATTTTTAATATGACTCATCGTTTCTATCCAGAGAGTAAACAAATATTCATTGAACATTAAATTTTGCCAAGTCTTCTTGACACAAAGTGAGATAAGAAAGTATGATAGAATATGCGCTCTGTTGTTAAGGAAGTGAAGCCTTATTCATGAAACAGAAAACATGCAAGAAATAATTATACAAAGAAATATTAAAGCCAAACATATAATTCAACTGATACCTATCCACAAGTACAGTTTGTAAAAGAACTAGAATTCTGGGATTTTGCCCTTCTAGTATTTTGCTATCAAAAGCAAGTTCTCTATTCTATTTTTAATGACATGTATTTACTGATTTTATATTGCTGTTTCAAATATGTATGATTTAAATGTCATAAATCTATAAGATGTTTGACATTCTGGATATATACTAAATGTTCAAATTTAGAATGGAATGAAAGAGCAAAATAATTTCTACATTAAGATAACATCAGTAATTATAATATATAATTACAACACAATATTCATTTATTAAGGTTGTCATAAGTCTTCAGAACAGTCTGAAAAAATAGTCTAGCTAGTGTACTGTAATGAATTATAAATAGCATGATAAGCAAATCATTTAGTAAGCAGAGTTAACCTTTTCACGGATGTGTTTTCAAGGGTATGCTTCTCTTTCTTTATTTATTTATTAATTTATTCTTCATCCATCCATCCATCCATCCATCCATCCATCCATCCATCCATCCATCCATCCATCCATCCATCCATCCATCCATCCATCCATCCATCCATCCATCCATCCACCTATTTAATCTTTTTGGGCCATTCCTGGCCATGCTCAGGGGCTACTCCTGGCTCTGTACTCAGGAATTACTCCTGGCGGTGTTCCAGGGACCACATGGAATGCTACGGATCTAACAGGGGTCAGCTGGCTGCTTGTAAGGCAAATGCCCTACCTGCTGTGCTATCACTCCTGCCCCTCAAGGGTATAATTTTACTTTTCTCAATTATATAATTAAAATGTTTGATAATGGATACACAAATGTTGGGGAAAATTTGTGGAATAAAATGCAACAGGATGAATGAGTGCAAGCTCTGGAGCCAATATTCCCCAAATTTATCCCCAACAGACAAGATCTTATATTTGCCCTTCTTTGGGGAAAATCTTTGGCTTTAATTTGAACATATGCAAAAACTGGAATATTGGTATGGTTTATTTGTATATATCCATGTACTATTTGTAGTATTACAAAGGTGAATTTGCCATTTTTTTGCATATTTTCTTAGAAAATCTATAAAGATCTACAGGAAGAAAATAGTTTTTAAGATAAAAATGAAAATTGTTGTTATACATGCTGGCATAATTTAATAACTACTACTTATGAAAAATAATGTTTGGAAGTGAATTTTGGTAATTCAAATGGAAATAACAGAGCCATTCATCTTTAAGGACTTTGGAAGAAGTTCTTAAGCCACATTATAGGATATTATTGCCTTAGTAGCTATAGTCACTTAGATCTTGCTGCTCAAGTTAAAATTTGGACTTTCTTTTTTAAATAAACTAGAAAACACTGAAGAATTTTTGGTAAATGAAAGACTAGAATCCCATTTCAGTTCAGAGTCCACTAAGTAAATGAATGAATTGCTCTGTTACCTTGGATACATCCATAAATTACCATTTTCTCACCTTTAAAATCAGAACTTCTCACTCCTACTAACAGTCATAATAATTATTTTTGGAGTTCTTGGGAGAAAAAATAGTGAAAATATTTATTAACAAAGAAAGCTGAAAAAGAGAAAGCAAGATATAAAACAAAAATTTATATTTTCTTAAACTCTGACTCGGGGTCAAAGTATTAAAATTCTTTCTTAGAATCAAAGATCAAAGGTGGGATGTCAAAGGTGGAAAAATAATTTAACAAGCAGTTATGAATGATACATAAGAAAATAAAGCTTAAATTTTTCTTCTTGAAATAGAGAATAGAGAAGACAAAGATTTCTGTGTTACTGCTTCAAATGATGTTAGATTTCTAGTTAGTTAATCTCAGTTATAGAGCTAAAGAGAAATTATAATGTCAAAATAATACAATTACTTATAACATATTCTTTTGGCTTTATTTTATTTTTGTTTTAGAGCCCTGTCAGTGCTCAGAGCTTACTCTTGGGAGAGCCCAGAGTTACCTATCATTTGAAGTTCTGGGGATTGAGCCTGAGTCGAAGCATGTTGGACAAGCAGCTGAACCCCTATTCTACTTATCTGGCCCCACTTTTTCTTTTGTGTGTGACAATAGATGCTTTCTAAGATGCAATCCAGGGGCTGGAGCGATAGTCCAGCGGGTAAGGTGTTTGCTTCTCATGAAGCCAGACCGGGTTCGATCCCCAGCATCCCATATTGTCTCCCAAGCACCGCCAGGAGTAGTTCCTGAGTGAAGAGCCAGGAGTAACCCCTGAGCATTGCTGGGTATGACCCCTCCCCCAAAAAAGGATGCAATCCAGATCTCTGCAGTGACTGTGACTGGCCACTGTGACCCAAGGGCTAAGTCAAAAAAGGTTCTTCAAAAGACATTAACTTTATGCCTGGTTCCAACTTAAGCCTCGGTCTAGTTTTAAATCAGAATCTCAAAGAACTGTAAGGAAGGGTAATAGAAGCACATCTACTCTTGGTCTCTAACCTGCAATAAAGACAGCACCTAATGTTTTGGTCAGACAGTCCTTATGTCCTGTTATAAGAGAATACCTGAGAAAGACCTAGTTTAGAGAAAGAATTTTCAGAATGAACTGCCTTGTCTGAAGAAACAGCCCATCCAAAAGTGTAAAACCTTAGTAGTTAAGGATAAAATTCCTCTTCTGTAGAAGCAAAATAGAACCCCCAAGAGAGTGGTGTGAAATATAGACTTGTCCTGAAAGTTTTATAATGGATTTGACTGGAATAATGCTAGCTGGAATTGTGAAGCACGCCATTTAGGTGACTGGAACTTATCCAAACAATCCTTCCAGGTGGTAGAAGACTGGTCGTTTTCTGCAGAGAAGGAAATTGATTTCCTACCTAGGACCAACTTTACGGGGAGCAAGCTATTTGTTTTATTTATGGCTTGAACTCAGCTCCCTGCTGTAATAATTCAGATTGTGTATGTACAGACATCCTCCCTATTTAGATATTGACTGGAATGGTAGCCAGCCTAGAGTTGGCCTGGTAGCTACTTGCAGGGGGCTTGGATTTAAGCTAATGAAAGGAGTTGAGGTAGTAAGTGTAGTGATCTGTATGCTCCATGCTGAAGGGTATCAGGCTCAAAACAAAATTAAACTATTAGGCACAAAACAAAATTTAATGGAAAAAATGTGTTTTTTACTATAAAATTTTGTACCCAAGTACAGAGAAAGTTAAGAAGGAATGTTCTGAAAATTCAGAAAGTGTATTCAGGTGGAGACCTTATTTTAGGCATCAACATTATAATTTACCCTCAACCAGTTTGTAGAGTTTGTCAAATTTCTACTCATTCATGATTAAGTTATATTGTTCAAGTTGCTAGATTTCAGGAAGCACAATCCAAAAAAGTTTTGATGTTTTTCTGAGAAAGTTATTTGAGCCTTTATCTTAATCATTCTCGGAGCTTATATGTTCCCTTTACTGACAGCAGGAAGCCAAAGACCTTTGTACAAATCAATTCTCAATGGGGACAGGCACATTGCTGAACTCCAATAAGGTTATGGACAAATCCACTTGGAAATAAATCATAGGAGAATTCAGAAAAATGACAGAGGCTGGTATGATATGATTGGCATGCCATATGAACCATAAAATTCCTCAGAAATGTAAATAAAAGTTCATTGTGGCAGAAAAACAAGTATTTTTTCTGAGACATAAAGTTGATTCTGGAATATTTTAATGAGTTTAGGATTATATAAACAAGACCAAACTTTTATCAGTTTAGTCATTATTTTTAATATAATACTGTTCATTCCTGAATCAAACCTTATTCATATTAATTTTTAAATATATTCCTTATAGGTTTATGTATCAGCAAGCTAGACCTTTGAATTTATTTGTATTTTTATAAGATATATAAAAATTTACAACCTCCTAAATGAATTAATGCATTTGGCTCATTCTCATTTTATTCCATATATTCTTTAGAGAAGCTCTTTTCCTTCTTAGATCTTTATAAATTTGTACTGACTCTGGGTCACACTAAAATGATTTTTTTTCTAACTCCATATATCATTCTTGAATTTTTAATTAATGCTTATCTATTTTATGGGCTGGTAGCTTATTATATTTTCTCAAGGCTTTGGAATTGACCAACAAACTTCAACTATCCATGGAATGCAACAGAAGGCCTTTTCATATGAATGTTGAATTTGGAGTACTATTTATTTGTCTAAAGTTTTCCACAGTCATCCATGGTGATAATATCCAATAAGCAGTAATTGATATCTGCTGAATTTAGTACGGCAGCTAGAGACCATGGAAAGACAGTGAAAAATCATCACCTGCATTAATTGTTAATTTTGAATATTGATTTTGAATGTTAAGAGCAAATGAAAAGATGCAAACATACTTCCCCTGATTCCTTGGGATAGTGTTAAGAAATGATACCAGCTCACACAAACTCAACACAAAGAGGAGAGAGAGCCATTGAATTCTTTGAAAACTTTAAGTTACATTTTACATTTTTTATTATTTATGGTTAATGTGCTCATATAGTGCTCAGATTTATTTTCTTAGGGCCAGTAATGAATATTTTTTGGCTTTGTAGGCCATAAGACCTCTGTCATATTAGATCTTTGCCTTAGAGTGGGAAAATAGCCATTGACAACATGTAAATGAATGAACTTGGCTGTGTTCCAGGAAAACTCTTTACAGAAATGGGCATTGGGTTGGATGTAGCCCGAGGACAGTTTTTTGTTCAGCCCTGAGGGTTGGTTATGTGAATTGCTCTACTTGCTACCAAATAAAATAAAACATAGCTTTTGAATAGTTTCTGCTGGATTGGACTTACATGCAGATGAAACTTTAATAAGCACTCCGAGTATTTTTGTCAAATACTTTGCTTTGAGTATTCTCTTTGCCACACATAGTTTCTTCATTTGTCAATGACTCTCCTTAACTGTTTCAATTGTGTGAATACCTCTATATACATAGAAAAACATTGTTACATAAGTGGTTTTAATGAAGAAAATGCTATGTGTTTGAAAATTGAAAAACAAAAAAGTTGTTCAAATCTGTCATTTCTTTCTTTTAATTTTTTTTAATTTATTTTTTATTTAAACACAATGATTTACAAACTACAAAGTTTTTCACAATACAGTTGTTAGGAAGATTCATCATTCAACACCAATTCCACCACCCGCATGATCCCACCACCAAAGACCCTCATTTCCCACCTACCCACAGTTCCCAGGCCTGCTCCCTTAGCCAGCAGTAATTACATTGACCATTAATTACAGCATATATATGGGAAAGCTATTGACAAAGTCACGACTTTTATTCGGGTTATTATCTGAGAATCTGGCTAATGTTATTTCTCTACATATTTTGGGAATGGTTTTATTAGAGCCCTTCTCATTATGCCCTAAGTCATAATTTGTCTCTCTCCTGTGTTAGCATATGTTTTCCTCAAGGACAAGGCTTGTGCAGGTTTATCTTTGTATGACTAGAATTTTATCCAATGTCTTTCTCATTCTCCAGCTTTTAACTGAATGAACTTGTGATGTAAAACCCGTCCCGATAAACCTACATTTTTTTCTAGTCATCTTTAGATAAAATTAAGGTTTTCTGGGGGTCACACCCACCGATGCTCTGGGATTTCTCCTGGCTCTGCACTCAGGAATTACTTCTGGCGGTGCTGGGGGACCATATGGGATGCCGGGGATCGAACTCAGGCCGGCACAGGCCGGCTGCATGCAAGGCAAATGCCCTACCGCTGGGCTATCGCTCCAGCCCCCTAAAATTGAGTTTTATATCCTTGGTTCTTTCTAGCAGTCTCAAAAATAATGCTGATTGTATTGACTCAAATTTATCTAGATAATAAATAATGATGTAAAATTTGCTCTAACTTGGGACATTATGAAAGCTTGACTGAGTGTATCGGAAATTATAATGGAATGTAGTATACTAGTCTAATTTAAACAAGAATCCATACAGCAAAATTCAAAATCCAGAGTGTGCAATTTATATTAATTTCCTGCCCTCACCACAAAGTTACTGCTCTGCCTCATCTCCTTCAGTCCCTTTTACCAGTATAAGTCTGTTTCAATTTCTGTGTATCTGTCTCTCTTAATTCACATCAACCAGTGATTTTCTTTGAAGGATTGTCTTCCAAATCCTAGAGCAGATCTGACTGTACTTGCAGAAAGTTGGGAATGCCTGGCAGCTTGGATTCCCCCATTGTTTGACCTAGCAGATGACTAGTACTGATAAGCATGTGGAAACCCAGCTGACCTGCCCGGAGTGAACACACTCTACTGCAGTGTTTTCAATCATTTTGTGCTTGTGGATGAGTGATTGAAAGCCACTAGTCGTTGGAAATTAAGTGCTAATTTATATATACTCCAGGGCTTCCATAGTGGAGACATTGAAGCTGAGACTCTAAAATAGTAGCCTTGCTTGATTCACTCCCCTTCACTCTCCTGAATCTCTATCTTCTTTCACTGTCTCTTCTAGGAGACATTCTTGTTTTGTTTTTGTGGGCCACACACAGGAGTGCTCAGAGGTTACTCATGATTCGCACTCAGGAATCATTCTTGGCTGTTCTCAGGGCACTATTTGGGATGCCAGGGTTTGCACATTTCTTAACAAATCACTTGTACACAAGTCTTTGTCTCAGACACTGTTCCAATAAACTCAAAGGCATGAGTGAATAATAAACTAAAACATTTCTGCTTTGTCTTCTATCACTTTTTTCCTCTTTTCTTTTCACCCCTTTTATTTTCCTTCTACAATGGTGCAGCCTTCATTGATATTTTCTGACCATGCACCATTCATCACTGATTATATTTTGTGTTGAAATGGTCTTTTGGAATCTTAACAGCAGTAAGGCTTTCATTGCAGTTGATGTCTTTGGCAGGAAAAATGTAGCTCCTGTGTTTGTGTTCAACCTGAAAATTGCTTCCCTATGAGGGAGAAGCCATGGGTTGTGTAACACACCCCTGTTTCCTGTCTATCAAATATCTTCTCTGATTTAACAGAGTCTTTGGATTTTAATTTATTTCTCTGTAAGTTTGCATTTTTATTGAAGTACAACACACATACAGAAAAGCATGGAAATTGTTTTTAAAAATACTGATTAATGAATGACATAGTGTTAACAGATATGTGTTTCTACCACCTGGTTAAGAAAGAGAAATCACTGACACCCTAAATATCAGCATCCAAACCTTACTTACCTATTATATGCCCCAAAAGGCAATCACTGTTTTGGTTGCCATCAACATTGAGTAATTATGAAATAATTTTCCCCAGAAGATAGTTCTAGACTTTACCCTGAACTTTTAATAGGTCACATTGAGGCCCTTGAATAAGCTTGATTGAGAGCAATGTCTGCTTGTTTGGAGGCTTCGACCACAGGCCTCTGTAATTTATGCAGGTAACTTTAACACAACACTGTGGCATCGGGTCTGATTTATGGAGGAATTTCAGACTGAAGGTACCAAATCCTGAGGATGCCCAAGGCTCCAGTAACTTCTCAACAGCACTCCAGCAAGGGCAGGATCTTGATGTCTGGGCTAGGAGTAAAGTTCTTTTTCTTAACTTATTGCTTGTTTCACTTGTCTGTTTACTTCCAGGATATTCATTGCCTGGGTTATTTTTTTTCATTATTTGTATGATTTCCTCTGTGTGTGCTATACTTCAACTAAAGTTTGTATTTAGGAAACAAATGGAAAATTAATATGTAACTCAGCTAGAATAGATATTTAATAGTAAGATAACAGAGTGTAAAACAACCCATGATGCCTTCCCCAAAGGGAATCACATTTTCCTTTACATAGTGTGACACATGTATCCCAGGGTAGGAAAATTTCCCCAAGGCAAAGCAAACTTTACTTTTTGGGGCCCCTTTAGAGTCTGTTTTATACTTTCACTACAGTGAAACTATCATTGTCAGTATAATCTTCACCTGAGTTTTCTGGGTCAGTTGAGCAAATCATGAAACATAGACACCTGGGTTTATAGCCACCTTGTCTGAAGTCAGCAGAATTTGAGGGATCCTACTCTTGTGGCTGATGTCTAAAGTGAGGGAAATATTGTGGAATTGTTCTTGAGACATTCAAATGGATCAGCTTATTACAGCTATAGTTAAGTTTGTTGATTTTAGGATTTTACATGAATGAATACCTGCCCCTTGAGGTGTTGCAGGTGTGGCTGTGGTGCCCGGCTTCATTGGCAGGTGGCAGACTGGAGACAGGCTTGTCTAAACCCAGGGCTCTGCCCTATGGGCCCTGGATGGTTCATGGTCTGACATAGAAAAAGACTGGTCCCACTGGGATGAACCCAGAGCCGCGGCAGAGCCTGGCAAGCTACTTGTGGTGTATTTGATATTCCAAAAACAGTAACAATAATGAACCTCATTCCCAACGAATGGAGATGTTACTGGTGCCCACTTGAGCAATTCAATGAACAACGGAAACACAAGTGACAAGTGATACATAAGTGAAATCTTGACATACATGATTTTTTCTGCATTTTATTTTTTTTGCTTTTTTGGGTCACATCGAGTGATGTTCAAGGGTTACTCCTTGATCTGCACTCAGGAATTACTCCTGGCAGTGCTCAGAGGACCATATAGGATGCCGGAGATCGATCCTGGGTCAGCTGCATGCAAGGCAAATGCCCTCCCTGCTGGACTATCACTCCAGCCCCTCTGTAAAATTCTTATTAAGTATTCTTTCTTTTTTAGAATCATTCATTTCTCAGGGCTGAATCTGATAAATTTAAATTTCTGAATTTGCGAATGGACAAGACATATGAAAAAATGCTCATCATCATTAGTCATCAGAGAGATGCAAATCAAAACAACAATGAGACATTATCTCACACTACAGAGACTGGCACATATCCAAAAGAGCAAGAACAACAAGACTGGAGTGGATGCAGGGAGAAAGGGACTCTCATCCATTGTTGGTGGGAATGTCGACTGGTACAGCCTTTTTTGGAAAACAATATGGACATTCCTCCAAAGACTAGAAATTGAGCTCCCATTTGACCCAGCAATACCACTTCTGGGAATATAACTTGTGAGACCAAAACACACAGTGGAAACACCATCTACACTTCTATGTTCATAGCAGCACTATTCACAATAGCCAGAATCTGAAAACAATCAGAATGCCCGAGAACAGATGACTGGATAAAGAAACTGTGGTACATCTACACAATGGAATGCTATGCAGCTGTTAGGAAATGCTGTGTCATTTGCCAAGGTGTCGAAAATCAGATTGGCCAGACATGTAATGCTACTTGGAGACAACCACTGGTCTAGAGCCATTACCAACTGGATTCCTTGGGACGTCAAAAGATCATGTGGCTGCCCACCTACAAGTGGTCAGACTTCTTTGACAAGACCCTGAACGATGGTTTGAGGCTCTTCGTATAGAACTAAGCATTGAAAGTAAGCAAAAGGATATACATGATAACCTCTAAATGTATGTATTGCAAGCCACAGTGTATAAGAGAAGGACGAGAGAGAGAGGAAGAGAGAGAGAGAAGTGAAAATTGTCTGCATAGACGCCAGACTGGGGGAGGAGAGAAATCAGGGGACATTGGTGGTGGGAAGTTGGCACTGGTGAAGGAATGGGTGCTGGAACACTGTATAACTGAAACCCAAATGTGAATACTTTTTTAACTGTTTATCTCAAGGTGGTATAATAATTTTTTTAAATATAGTTCTGAATTTGATAAAACAACAATTTTTCCACTAAGCTTTATAATTAGCAACTTTGTTTTATTGAAAATTATTTCCAAATTTAAGGATGTCATCTATAACAATATTTCTTTTGTTCAAAGTAGAAAAATAGTAGCAGAAAAAAAGTTGTAGAAATAAGTAATCTTAATCTAAGTTGAAATGCTCTAGCCTATTTATGCCCAATAAAGGAACCTTGTAATTCTCTAACATTTTCTCTGTCACCATTTATTTTCCAGATCTAAGTCTACATAGTCAATATTATTCTATTTTGATTCAAATAAAATTTTATTAGATACAACTTAGAAAAATAATTAATAACAGAAACATGAGTAGAAAAACTTGTTAATTGGATCTGTATACCTCACCAAAACTTGGGGACAATTTATTTTTTAAGTTCAGTGGTCGACAGAAAACCAATCAAGAAATGCAACCTTGTTTAGAACTCTCTGATAGATTTTTAACTTTCAATTGCACAAGAGTCTGCAGATAAATGACTGACTGCCTTTCTTAATGGTGTTAAAGTGCTGTGTACCTCTAGTAAGTGGAAAGTTACCCACGGGAAAAGAGCAAAAAAAGGGAATGTGGTTGTACACTACCCAGTATTAGTGCTGGAATCTCTCCATCTCAGGGAATTCTTGTATCAGCACTTAAATAATAGAGTCACCATGTATTGTCTTGTTTGTGGTCTCAGTGATTTTCACTGTTTTATAAACATTTTCTTATTGAGCAAATGCTATAGTGTTTGTGTGTGGCCATTTTGTCACAGTCTCTGCCTGTTGTTTCATATGTGATAAGCTGACGATGAAGAAAGACAGTATCAATATTCAGGGAGCTACCTTCTAAATAAGCCAGAGTTCAAACAGTACAGTATGATAATAGCCATGACTGAGGAATTCCCACTTACTGTAGGAATGCCTTGGTGCCTTATGGGATAGGTAGAGGAGACTCCGGGATGAACAGAGGAAAAGAGTTAGTAAAGTCAAGAGTTGAATTTAGAGAACAGCCTAAGGAATCCTTATCCTATTCATCTCTATCTCAGTAAAGACCTGAATTTTAATTTTTTTCTGGTCTTGTTTTTAACCTTTGAGTTTTCCAACTATCTATTAGCATTCTTGGGGGAGGGGCATACCCACCTCTGCTTAGGGGTTACTCCTGGCTCTGCACTCAGGAATTACTTCTGACAGTGCCTCAGGAATTACCCCTGGCAGTGCTTGGGCGGTCATATCAGATGTTGGGATAGAATCCAGGTCAGCCTTATGCAAGCAAACACCTTACCGCTGTGCCATAGCGCCGGCCCCAATCTATTAGCTTTTATTTCTTTCACTATTTTGGTGGTTCTTAACTTATGAATAAACCAGATGTTCTGGACAGATTGAAAAATGTTCATATAAATGTTTTTGCCAGTGACCACACACTTTAAAATATTACTTTGAGGCTCTTCCCATCAGGGATGGAATCTATCTCCAAACTTCCCGACTCATCAGTAAACTAAATATGCCTTGAATTAGCAACACTGGTAGAAGAACGTGTATGCTCTTTCCAATCTTCCGCCACCAATTCTTATGGAACCCTGCCTGCATTGGGTGATCAAAACTTGTGGAAGGTGAAGGAACAGGTGCAACACAGCCAGGTCACTTTAGCTGTCCCGGCTGAGGCCTCCTGCAGGTGAGGGAGCCCAGCTGAAGTTCACTGGCCTAGAGTGGTTTAGCCCTAGGCTAATGGGAAATAATAAAATTATTGTTTTATGACACGGAATTATTTAAGATAAATACATTTTAATGTAGCAACAGCTAGTGTCAGATAATATTTACAGGATAAATAAAAACATACACACAAAATATTCTACGCACTACCACAGATCATGAAAATTATTACTTTTGAAGATCAAGTAAACATTAGAGTTTTCTTCTTTGTCTGAATCCACATTAAGAGCAATGGGAAACATTCTACTAGATAAATTGGCGTATTCAGTGTGAAAGTCTGAGAAATCATGCTGACCATGATTTTTCTAATACATGTTACTTGTCCTTGTCAAGATAGTACTTTTTAATAAAATAGTGTATTTGTAAAACTGGCATATTCTTTATCCTTGTACTGTGGACTATGAGGAGAGTCCTCACTGAAAGAATGTGGTACATGGTTGGAATGGTCACTCGATTCTGTAGAAATGTCCTTATTGACAGAAAGTTATCATTGAAAACCTTCAATCAGATTCCCCAAAGCTAGGCTTGATATTGCTAAGGCAGCTGGTCATGAACATTGTCAGAGAAACCATCTTCTTAGAAGCTGGAAGAAATCCATGTGACCTAACAGCTGCACCTGAGTGATTGATTAGCGAAGCCCTACAGAGAACGAGACACAGTGATGAGTACCCCTGACTTCTTTCACGTAGAAACTTAAAGGCTATATTACATGGTTCTATGATTGATTATCCTGAAATACTGGAGAGCAGAAGGAGAGGCCAGTTTCTCCTTAGTCCAGAGTGCCAACAGGACTCTGACTGTGTCCGAGGGGCAGCATCAGAATCGGACTTTTTTTTGCAGTTCCTTTAAGCTCCTTCAAATAATTTATAGCAAACATCTGCTGCTGCCTTCAGGTCTTTGACTTTCTTAACAGTCCACATGACTGTGCTTTGCAGCTCATTACAAATGTTACCTATATACTGCAAACATCCATTTTTACAACCAGAACAAAGAAAAATACACTTTTATTTCAGATTTTATGTTGGAAGAAGGTTAATATTCTTCTAGAAACTGGCATAATTATTAGAGTATTCATTAAAAATAATATTTTCTTAGCCTTGGCCATAAATCTTTATCTCATCAGATATTTGAGTGCCTTATAGATATATGATGCCTTAGTTTAGATTCTTCCAGGAGCTGACCCTGAGATAAAAATTGATAGCAACGCTAGTGATTGATTCCGAGTGTGCAAGGTGGAAGGAATAAATCCTCCTAGAAATATAAGTAAAACCCAAACTTCAAAATTGTTTTATTTGAAGGACAAGCTAAAACATTTATGCGTTCTGTGCTTCAGTGCACACAACACCAGAACATTATCTAAGGACAGCGGTTCACTTTGTAGGATGAAGAGACACTCCTTGATATTGAAAAGTCCTCGGGTATAAAATGTAGGTACTATACTGCTGAGGTTGGCAGAGGGCAGATAGGCAAGTGGGCAGATAAGGGGGAATTGCCTATTGGCAATGGATTTTGGAAAACATGAAACCAAGATACACTGTGAAAAAGAATTCCTATTCCTAAGCTATCAGCTCCTTACTGGAGCTATTAGCCCAAACCCCAAGCCTGGGTCAGCTCTGGAGATTATTCTCAGTAACAAAGGACTGATAAAATTTTGAATGACTCTAGTCTAACATAAGAAAGCAGGGCCCCATTTCAGAGGAAAATTAGAGACTGAATTGAACTATCTGATCTCTAAATGCTTGACAATTCTAGCAACAGATTTACCTGGAAAGAAAGACCCCAATTAGGCAGCTTGGGAACGGGTTATAACCAGTTTTGCAACAGCAGTTAGCAGTCACTCCATCCTGTAATGACCCCAGGCTCCCTCTCCTCAAGGGTCCAACTTTTCTCTTCTTCTTCACTCATTGGTGTGCACTTCACTCTGGCATCATCTGTTGACCAATTTGGGTTGTATCCTTCCTTACAGGGTCTTTCTTCCCTCTTCTATTTTTAAAGAAAAGCACTTGACTTCACCATAAGTCTTCTTTGGTAATCATTTTCTGAGAAATAGAAAACGAATGTGGGGGAACTTACTGGAGGTGAGGGGCAGAATTTCCTTTTCCTGAGGAGAGCATAACCTCACCTCTCACTGAGAACCATAGTTCCTGAAAACTTGGGAGAGGAGACCAGTTCCCACCCTGTGCATACCAAAAAAAGTCACAGATGCAGCCTTTAGGTGGTCTTTGTAGGGCTGGGGGGCAGAGGAGGCTGGGCTGCATCAACTTAGCATTCACACAGTATAGGAGCTTGTGCACATAGTCCTAAGTCCTGAGCTGCCGAGGCTTTATAATGACAAAGTTGTCCTAGGTCAAGGAGGCACATGGGCGGCAGCACTCTCTATTGTGGCTGCAGCTACCCACTTCCCAGCTCTGCACAGAGCCCACCACCAAGACCTGGACGTATGTCAGCTAACAGAACTGGCCCTGAGGGATCTGTGAAGAGCACCAATAGTATCTAATCTAATGAAGCAATTGTCATTTATTATCTCATTTGATTCTAACAAGTGCAAGTAAGTTGACTTTCTTTCTAATGAAAGAAAAAAAAAACAGAGGATGAGATAGATCTGTTGTGTGTTGTGAGACTTGCCCAAGGTTATATACTGCTAAGTATCAGAGTCAGGATTTAGACTCAGGATTGGGACTGCCAGCAACTATGAGTAAGTAATGACTTTCCAGATGTCACACAGCTCCTAAAGAAGCATCGGGTTATGATCCAGGTCCCCTGGCACTGCACTAGAAGCCTTTCCATAAGACATTACCATTCCATAAGTCATTACCATTCCCCGCACAGCTCCCGCCTCTGTGCCCTAGGCATTTGATCTCCAGAGTTTCGCTCCTCTGTGTCCTTTAAGGCATTCAATGTAACTGCTTTGTTTAGATGCTCTCAAAATCACCAAAGGGAAATCTTGTAAGCTCCCTTTTCAACTTGTCAAATACCTGTTAGCCAGCCCCAGATGTCTTCTGGGGATATGCCTTTGACTGAAGACACTTTATTACCTTTACCTGTACTTCAGCTCCTTGAAATTGCCTTGTTTGCCACCAAAATCCACAATGGGGGTCTCTACAAGTTGTTACCCCCTCCTGAATGTGCCTTTTTTTCCTAGTTAACTAGCAGATACTTTTGTTTCTTCTGATGGTAGGTGTCATTTTCCAGAAGCCTCCCTGGGCCTTCCTGACTACAGTTAATGGGAGCAGCAGCTTCTCTCCTTTCTAACCTTCCATGGTGACAATTTCCCTTCTGTTCCTATGCGGGTTACAAGGTCTAACACTATCTCATGAGTGGGATTATGTCACTTTTTGCTTGTTGACTACCGTGCCTCACATAAAACATGGACAGGTCAGGAACTGTAGCGCTGCTGTGAAAAACACAGGGTGTAATTTTCATTTACTAGGAAATAACCTTCGGTTCTTTTCAAGAGAAAGAATCTGTACTGAAGGATTTAACACTAATGTTACCATAATGGGGAAAAAAGGCAGTCTTTCTTAGGGGGTACCCTGCCAGGATACCTATCTTTAATCCCAAATGACCTGGGATACATGCTAAGTAAAGCAGCAAGCACAGGTCAATTAGTGAGAGAGAGAGAGAGAGAGAGAGAGAGAGAGAGAGAGAGAGAGAGAGAGATCCTGAACTAATTGTCAGATAGTGGGACCCCTTTGGCAGTGAGTTTATGAAGTGACCAAACCAAGGTGTGACCTGAGAAGTCACTGCTCCCCGTGCTTTGGACAGCCAAAATACTGGACACCCTTGCGCGTGCATGCACACACACACACACACACACACACACACACACACACACACACACACACATACCCATACCCTTTTTAAGTATGGAAGTCTATCGCTTGAAAGAAAACTATCAAAATTCAATCTTTTCCCCCTCAATAACACCTTAGCCACAGACTCTTATCTATATAGAGGCTTTAAGATTCTGAAAATGAAAGAAACAAGCCAATTTGGGATACTCCTTTTCTTTTTTTACTGCATTTTTTTTCTCTTTCCACTCAGTTTAAAAAATATTTTATTGAATCACAGTGAGATACACAGTTACAATGTTGTTCATGATTGGGTTTCAGTTATACAATGCTAAAACACCTGGCGCTTCACAAGTGTCTATCTCCTACCACCAGTGTCCTCAGTTTCCATCCGGCCTCCTACCAATACCCCAGCATGCTTCTCAGGCAGACATCTCTCTCTCTCGCTCTCTCTCTCTCACTCTCTCTCTCAAACTTTATTTAAACCCTGATTTTATAAAAGTTGTTCATCATACAGTTGTTTCAGGTACTCAATATTCCAACACCAGTCCTACCACCAATATGTAAGAGTCTTAAAAGTACCTTGTGTTTAGGAGCACCTGCTCCTAGACAGATCTGTGGCCCTACAGATGTCGCTGCAGAGGTGGTGGCAGCCAAGCAGACGAGCATTGCAGTCCCTGTCTCTGTGATAGCCCCCACCTCTCACTGCTCTGCACCCCCTAAGGGCTCCACTCTAACAGTGCTCTTTTCACATTGCTCTGTGTATAACACTAGAGACAAGGTCTAAGAGAAAAGTGTTATCATGCTATACACATCAGTCAGCATCATTTAGCAGGAAACCTTTATACTTACAATCCCCCTTATTTCTGAATGCACAGATCTGAACTTCAGGTGACAAAATCAGTCATTGATATGCACCAAGAAATTGAAATTTTCCCTCACCGAAGTCAGATGGGGTTTCCTCAAGTGCACTGATTGCACTTCCAACTACCAAAGCACTTACATATTACAATTATTATCACACAGACTTTTATTTTGTATTTGGAGTGAGAGAGGGAGTAGGGAGAGTGATTCGGGCCACACCTTGATGTGCTCTGGGCTTGGATAGACTAAAGTCAGCATTCCTATATTAATGAAAAGATGCTGTTGAAGTAGTTAGAACCAAGTTGATTATCAAAAAATAAAGGTGTAATTAGAAATAGCTAGATAATTCCAGGCCATCACAAGTCTTCTTAACAGAAACTGAAACGATGGATTGATATATTTGATTTGTCAATTATGCAAATTCATGAGGCATATTTCTTAGTATTTTCTTTCTTTATGTGAGTAAGTAGAATGTTACAGCTGAGAGAGACTTGAAGATTTGTTATGGTGCTACTTGTCTGTTGCTTGGGCCAAGGCTGGCTCCTAACCGATGATTATTTTGCCACCTACTGTGTGTGGAGCAGTACTCTCAAGTGTGTTGTTGTACAGATGTCAGATACTGTTCCAAGGGACCAGGAGGTATTAGCAAGGAACGAGATAGGATTTAAAACTTTGCTGTCTAATACAAAGAGGGAAATATATCTGGCATCATTTGTACATGTGCTTGAACATTCAAGCTAAGACAATTCAGGCCAAGAAGCTGGGTTGGTCCGAAGCTGGCAAAATATTGCTTTTTGCTTTAATTGAGAAGCAGAGAACAGAACTGAGATGCTGATGGAAGATGGGTTTGTTCAGGTTCACCAGATGGAGCAAATGGGTCCTGCCCTGCTGAGCCCTTCTCTGCAAAGGCTATAGCATGGCCGTCTTCATGTGGAAACAAAGAGTAACATACAACCCTTGATTAAAAAGCAGAGGAGATTGCCTAGTGGTGCATCAAATGAGACAACTGTCTACAAGCACAAGAGAAAAACCTTAAAAAAGCAAAAAAAGTTTGAAAGTAAATTTAACAAATTCCTATGGGTCAAGAGCTCATCATAATCACAGATTGCTGACTGGAGGAATTTTTTTTGTTTGTTTTGCTTTTTGCTTTTTTTTTTTTTTTTTTTTTGCAAACCTTATTTCCAGACTCTCGATAGGGAACACATCGTAACCAGTTTTGCTGTTAAGAGCAGTTAAGCATTGAATGAAAACAACATTCTGGCAGGAACTTCACCAAGTGTAACTTCTGGAGTGTGGCAAGCAGGCTACCCTGGGGACTGATGTCTTTACAAAGTGCTCATTATCAACTGCTTTAAAAACTGCCAACAGTATCAACTTGAGGAGAGGACAGCTTATGGTGAGAGCAGTGACACATTGATGGTTATGCCTCGTTTATTGGTGCCACAGTGGCTTTAAAACCCTACACATACTTGAGTATGAATAAGTCAACTCTCTCTGGTTGTCATGCATATGAGAGGGACTGGGAAATAAGTCTTCTTTAGAAAGATTACTTTTATATCTGCTTGACTTATGAACTTGAGGACTTTATTCATGAAACTAGCGTTTTAGTTCAGGCAGCTGTAACAAATTAATTCCCACTGACTGGGTGGTTTATAAACAGCAGAGTTTATTCTAAATAGTTTTAGAGACTGAACTTGCAAGATCTGGATGCTGGCAGGTTTGGCTTCTGGGAAAACCCTCTTCTATTCTCAGACTATGGCTTCTTTATTGTATCCTTATGTGATGGACAGAGAAGAGAGATGGAGTGAGCCCTAGTATCTTTTCTTTCCTTCTAAAATATTGTTAAAACGTTTTTTAGGGGCCAGAGTGATAGCCCAGCGGGTAGGGCGCTTGCCTTGCACGCGGCCGGCTTGTGCCGGCCGGGTTCGATCCCGGCATCCCATATGGTTCCCTGTGCACCGCCAGGAGTAACTCCTGAGTGCAGAGCCAGGAGAAACCCCTGAGCATTGCCGGGTGTGACCCAAAAAAAAAAAAAAAAGCAAAAAAAAAAAAAAACGTTTTTTAAACACTAATTTCAAAGTTGTTCACAGTACAGTTTTTACAGGTATTCAATATTCCAACACCAGTCCTACCACCAATGTGCTCTTACTAAAGACCAAAGATCCTAGATTCCCAGCCCCCCCATGCCTGCTCCCTTAGCAGGCACTAAATATATTGTCTATTACAACATATATCTCATAATGGTATTGCTTAAGTCACAACCTTTTCACTGAGCATTCACGTGCAAATTGTACCATCACTGTTACTGCTTTCACTTATTGAACTTACTAAATTTGGTGGACTTCTACTCAATTTTTAAACAAAGTTGTTCGTATTAATTTCTTACAAATATTTAATATTCATACCCAAACCCATCACCATTTTAACTTCCCACCACCATTATTTTCAATTTTTCCAACCACTACTTAAGCCTACCCTAAGCAAAGCCTCAATATTTTATATTTTTGGATATAGCTAATATGCTAAAAATGATCAAGAAATATTTTCTTAAAGGAAAATTATTGAAGATTTTTCAGTCTCACCATGGAGCCATTGAGCCATTCACTGTCTCACTGTCTTCCCATTATTCATCAATTTGCTCGAGTGGGCACTAGTAACATCCCCATTAGTCCTGCCACACGTAGGTGTAACCCAAGGGCATCTACTTGCTCCAGGGACAGGAAGAGACCAAAACCATTCTTCAGGTCATGGAACTGAGGTCCATAATTGTTACTAGTTTTTGGCATAACAAGTAAACAAAACACGGGTAGCTTGCCAGGCTTTGCTGATTGAGCCCTTGTATATGAAGTCACTGATACGTTGTTACAGGATAGTCATTGTGAGTATATATTTTATTAATGCTCACTTTATAATTACATCTATTAAATTTGGTATGCTACTTAGTATATCAGCATATCAGTATACTAGTGTTTGAGATGTCATGCAGTTACATTTGAGGCTACATGATACAGGAATTCCAAATATTGTAACTGAATGATAAAGTTGAAGTTAAATTTATAACTGGGTGGTGACTTGGGGCATAGACACAACTTCTGAGCCTTTTGGAAGAACAGGGAGATGAGAAGAGGGAGCCCATCCCCAACTCTGAGAAATCATGGAGAATTCAGTCGCAAAACCCACATACTTTAGTTTGTCACTGGATTCATTTCTGGCTGGAGTCTGTCCTAGCAGTGGGCTACAGCCTTGAACTAGGCAGAAATTGTGCAGTGTGGAGGTTTTCAGCTGCTGGGACTCTGTTGGGATGGGCCATACCCAAACCCATCCCCTCTGGTGTGCGCAAGTGGTCAGCCTTGAGTGTAAACCAGAACCATCTCTGTTGGTGTCCCTTCTTATAATGACAATAACCCTTAATGAGGGGCCCATCTTCACAATATAATTACCTCCCAAATGCCCTTCATCTTTATTCCATTATTTCAGAGGTTGGTGTTTAAACATGCAGATTTGGATGTAGTGGTGGGAGGCACAAAAATTTAGTGTATACCTAAAAGAAGTTTATTAGGATTTAATGAGAAAACCTATTTGGAAAAAATATCCAAAAGAGTTCTTGAATATTTCTGTTTTTACTTTATCTTGTCTTTTTCCTCTTCAGCAATGGAATCAGCTAGTATTCTGAGGGCAAAGATATGGACTACTCACCTAGGTAAGTAAAGTTAAGACCAACGTTGGCATATATTAGATCTTAAAGAAAAATGAGGGGGCCGGAGCAACAGCCCAGCGGTAGGGGCGTCTGCCTTGCATGCAGCCCGCCCATGCCGGCCTGGGTTCGATCCCGGCATCCCATATGGTCCCCGAGCACCGCCAGGAGTAATTCCTGAGTGCAGAGCCAGGAGAAACCCCTGAGCATCGCGGGTGTGACCCAAAAAGCAAAAAAAAAAAAAAAAAAAGAAAAGAAAAGAAAAAACGAGTAAACAAATTTATATTGAAGAGGATGTCAAACAACTGAGGAGTTAAATGTAAATCTGTATTTATTGGTCATTTGTTTACTATAAGCATGATTTTATACAAGAATTATTTGCCAGTCATCTGCTTTAAGTCTATCATCTCTAAATTCATGTATTCCTCTATAATTCAGTAGTTTGCAGTGACATGGGAATAACTGAAATTGGCTCTCTGTCCACACTAACTTTAATTCTCATGTAACCATAGGACTTACGATGAAGACCTAAATTCTGTCACCTGCTATCAAGAATGATAAAGATCAATTCTATTTTGACCTTAAGATCGAACCTTTTTAGAACTTGAGTAGAAATTAAGTAGAAATGTTTCTGTACTTTGACCTCTTTTTCCACTTAGTTGCCTAATATCTTTATACTTTCATATCTCTATATATTCACTTTCTTCCTTCCTTTTTGTCCAAATTTGTTAACCCAAATCATATCCCTCTGACATCCTTCTCATCTATGAATGACAGAGAGACTCTAAATTCAGAGATTTGTTCAAGCAAATTAAAATTCTTAGCCCAGATCAGTCTCCTATTGTAGAATATTGAACCTTAAGACCAAGTGGAAATACTGTCTGTTTGTAGATGTGTTGTGTTATTTTGGGATAGGGATTCAAACTAGTCCTGCCTGAGATTATTGTTCTGCATATCCATTTTTCTTATGTGCTTCTGGTTTTTAATATTTCATATTTATTTGTAAATCATATTCACAAACATTTAAGTGCTAAAATAATGTTTATCCAAAATATTTACCTTCCCTCTTCAAGTTCTGAAATCTCAAACTTTGAATACATCATGTATTTTTAACAGGGTCTCTTAAACCATGCTGTCTGAGGAGGGGAGAACTGGCATTGAAAGTCATTTTATCCATGTAATTTCTATGTTAAATAGTTAAAAGTTGAGAACTACATGTAAATGGCTTTTGGAAGAGAATTTTCAACCTATTTAAAGGAATAAAATATCTCTATCTAAAGGAATAAAATATTTTTGTTCACGGGTTACAGTTAGTAGTGTTCAAGGGATATGTCCAGGGGACCATGCAGTACTGTATTTGAACTTGGGTCTCCCACAGGCAAAGCATGTACTCCAGCACCTTGAGCTCTGCCTGTTGTTCCTAAAGTAATCATACTCCTAAAATATAACAGTAGATTACAAGTAGAAAAGCAGAAAGACATAATTATTAGGTGATATATAGGGTTTTATGATATTATCATGAATGAAAATATAGTGCTTCATTCTGGGGAAGTAGATGATAAGAAAAGTTGTATTCAGCATAAACAAAGGGAAGATAAAAGCTGTGATAATTTTTTATAGGTAATATTAAAATATCTAAGAATTTGTTGCTTGAAACTAAATTTGTCTTTTTTAACAGGAACCAGTAATGTAGGGATGTGTGAGTAGTGTGTGTGTGCGTGTCAGTGTGTCTGTGTGTGTGTCTGTCTACTCATGTGTGTGCTAGTAAAAGAGAGCAACAGGGAAGCAATAGAGACAGATACAGTTTGGAGATATGTCTTGACTGCAGCTCTGTTTAAACTTTTCTCTGTGAGACATGGTATGGCACAGTGCATCAGTATTCAGTAATGGTGCGTGGCCTCTTCAACATCCCTTGGATTGTTTCAGCAGGCACATGAGGTCAAAATTTTTATAATGATACTTGGTATGTTATGTAGCATATTAATATTTGATATTATATGTGTTGACATTTGCACTTATAGTGCAAAAGTTAAGGTAGTTGAAATTTATTCTTCCTTAGTAGAGTCCTCTCTGAGACATACTTTCAGTTAAAAAGAATAGTACCAATTTTGCTTAAAATGCCATTGGTGGGTCAGAGAAATGTACAGTAAGTATATGCTTTGCATAATGGAATCCTGATTTGGCTTCTAAGTGCCATGTCATATCCTAAGCACCATTGAGAGTAATTCTTGAGCATTGCACTTAGAGTACTTCTGAGCACTGATAGCTATCACCCAAAGTAGGAGAAGAGGAGGAAAGAGCAAGAGAAAGTGTGTGTGTGTGTGTGTGTGTGTGTGTGTGTGTGTATGATGGAGAGAGAAGAGAGATAGAGACAGATAAAGAACGAAAGGGGAGGAGTGTGAGGATGGATGGCTGGAGGGAGTGAGAGTTCGAGAAGGGCGAATTAATTCCCCTCATATGTCAGAGAAATTCATTTTAAGCTAAGATATATAAATTACAATTTTTAAAAGAACTAGAAAAAGAAAAATTTCCTCAGATTAGGAGCCAAAGCTCTAGTCCATGGGTAAGGCTTTTGCCTTGAATGCAGCCAAACCAGGTTCAATTCCTGCCATCCTATATGGTTCCCGAGCACCATCAGGAGTAAGTTTCGAGTGCAGAGCCAGGAGTAACCCTGAGCATCGCAGGGTGTGAGCCCCAAGTACAAAAACAAAATCAACAGATGGGAGAAAAACAGAAATTAGTGAGAGCTCTAAAATACAGTTTAAAAGGTCAATAACATTGAGAGTAGTATTTTTGAGAGAATTAACAAAATATACAAATCCATAACCAGCATTACAAAGAGAAAATAAACATAATAATAATGACAGAAACAAAAGAATATATAGCAGGTACTATAGAAATTAAAAGAGCATAAAAAGTCTCATGAACAACATGGCAAGAAATTGGATGACAGCATGGCAAGAAATTGGTTGACAACATGGCAACAAATTGGATGATCTAGAAGAAATTGAAAAATTATCTGAAATATAATACAAACTGAATTGGGGATATCACCTCTATATATGTGTGTAATGTATACATATATAATTTTTGTATCCCACAAAAATCACAATGTGCAAAAGAAGAGGAGAGAGAGAAAAAAAGCAAAGTGCCTATCATAGAGGCAGGCAGGCTGTGGGGTAAGGAAGGGTCATTGGTGGTGGAAACGTGCAGTGGTGGAGGGACGAGAGTTGCAACATTATATGACTGAAACCCTGCCAGGAACAGATTTGTAAATGTCTAACTCATTATGTTATAATAAAATTAATTAAAAGAATGCTAAATTGGGGAAAAATACAAACCTCAAAGACTCAGCAAACTAATGAAATTGAAACAATAATTAAAAGCCTCCAAAATCCAATTGCCAGGATTGGATAATATCAATAGGAAATTCTACCAGACTTCCAAAGAATAACTAAAACAGTCTTGCTAAGCTCTCCTATAAACTTCACAAGAAAGGGCAACTTCCACGCACACTTTATGAAGCCAAAACAGATAAGATACCATGGAAAAGAGAACATAGACCTATATGTCTAATAAACATGTGTTAAAAATAAAATATGCAGCAAAATATTTAAAAAGTAATAATAAAAATGTTTATAAATATGATCAAATGAGCATTATTACAGGGATGTAAGGATGGTTCAACATAAAGCAGTAAACTAGGTAGCCTTATCAACAAAAGGAATAACAAAAAGTACATGACTGTCTCAGAATGCAGAAAGAGCACTTGGTATAGGTTAAGATTCTTTTGTGATAAAAAATATTAGTTCAATGCATATGGGAAGATTGTACCTTAAAACAAGTTAGGGTTGTATTTGACAAATCCTTCATATTTAAAGAAACATCTTTTCTTCTATGATCACAAAGAAAGTGTCTATTCTAACATTACAATTCAATATAGTGTTGTGAATCCAAGCAGAGAAATTATACTGTCACTAGGTGCACACAAGCAGAGTAGGAAAAAAAACAGCAACTTCTAATTCCTCAAATCTTGAAGGGGATAACTACACTTTTTCACGTTCAGCAGATAAGGAGCAAAACAAACATAATGGGGAAGATATGTAGAACCTTATTGAACTCAATATATGAAAATAGAAACATGGAAATCTCTATGAGTTCTAAGCAGTTTATGAACTCTCAGAGAGTAACCTTAGTGACACTATGTGGAGGATGTTTAATGGACTCAAATGATGGCCTAGGTATTCAGCAAAGCACACAAAAGTATGGAAAGAGAAATGAGAAAACTGCACTCAAAAGTGACAGAAATGAAGACTAAAATAGATGATGTAAAGAACACAATAGTAGGTCTGATTGTAAGATTAATAGCGTCTGAGGAAAAGATTGTGAACTCCAAGTTGAGATGATGGAAACAACAAAAGATGGAAATAAGTATGAAAAGAAGTGAAAGACACACCAGAGAACTATGGGATAAATTATGAGTAACAATACAAGAATCATCATAATACTCCCAGAAAAAGAAAGATAAATTTTATGAAGAAGCAATCATTATAAAAAACATAAATAAGAATTTCTCAGAGTTGAGGAGCTTAGGCACTACAATAAAAAGAACAGAAGGGTCCCAAATACAAAATTTCCAAGACATAACTAGAAACACAAAAGCCAAAGGCAGAAACAGAATATTTCAAGTAGGGAAAATGGAAAGCTGATAAGATTAGCAACAGATCTATCAAATGACTCTCTGAAAATTAGAATAGAAGGTGCAATTTTAGTTGCAGAGGCGGTGGCAGTCAATGAAATGTAAACCTCACCAAGAATATTCTATTATAGTTCAGATTATTATTCAGATTTGAAGGAATTGTACATAGCCTCATGGACAGGTGACAGCTTAGGTAAATCATAGCCTTGAAACCATTTTTGCAAAAAGCATTAAAGGAGCATCTTCAGAGGACAAAAAAAATTTCTCAGCACTTTGCCACTGACCTTGGCATTCACTCATGACACATGATATTTTTAATCCTGCATAGGTTAAAAATGGTATGTTATTTAGCTCACTAAAATATTTTATACTTTTAATTTTTTGTATTTGTGTCATACACCAGCATTGCTCAGGACATATTTCTGGTGCTGCATTCAGGGTGGGGCTCCAGGGTACCAGGATTCAATATGGTTTGCCCACATGCAAAACCAGTGCCCTACCCTCTGAACAGTTGCTTCAGCCTAGATGTTATATTTTTAAATGATGAATTAGTGTTTCATTTATATTTAATGTTCTATGTCTATTCAGGTGATTTTATTGTACCTGTTAAAATTTTTATTATAATTTTACTTATTACTGCATGTACTTAAATATTATTTGTAATGTATTATAACAAAAAGCTGTTAAAGTGAGAACAAATGAGCAACAACAAAGTGATTTAAAATTAATATACAAAAATCTGTTACATTCCTTCATGCAATAATATGCAAACTAAAGAGAAATTAAGAAAGCCCTCACACGTACTGTTGCATCTCAATGAGTTGAATGCTAAGAAATATACCTATCAAACGAAGTAAAAGACCTCTATAATAAAAGCTGTAAGACAGTTAAAGGACAGATTGAGACATTAAGAAGTAAACAGATAGTCCAGCACAGAGATGGGTAGAACTAGTATAGTCAAATGTACAATCTACCAAAGAAACATAAACATATCGCCAAATTAAAATTTCATGAATTTTAAATGGAAAAAAAAAATAATACCAAGATTTATATGGACTCAATAGAGACCTTGACTAACTATGAAAATTCTAAGAAGCAATAAAATATGCACTTCTACTTCAGACTGCACTACAAAGTCACAATAATTAGAAAATTTTGACATTGGAATAAATTTTGAAATGCAGATCAATGGAACATATTTAAGATTTAGAAATAGAGGCCAGAGCGATAGCACAGGAGTAGATCATTTGCCTTGCATGCATCAGACCTAAATTCAATCCTGGCATCCCATATGGTCCTCAGCACTGCTAGGAGTAATTCCTGAGTGAGAACCAAGAGTAACCCCTGGGCATTGCTGGGTATGACCTCCCCCAAAAAAAAAGAAATAGACTCACTAATTTACCAATATTTAATTTATAGCAAAATATCTAAGAAATGGAGAAAGGAGAGTCACTACACAGATGGTTCTGAGAATGCTAATAGCTGTATGTAAAAGTATAAAGTTGGACTGGTCTTTAATCACATATACTATATATATATATATATATATATATATTATTGGTTATAAAGCCACAAACTGTAAAGTATACAGAGTTAACATATATGAAATATTCCACACTCTTACTAGTGTAGGTATGTTTATGAGGACTTAACAAGGAAAATGAAGAAAAATTAAATAATCGAGGCTACATTAAATTGAAGAGCAAAATTTAAATTTTACAGTATAAAGGTATAATTTATACTGCTCTGGGATGATCCCAGAACCACAGCAGAGCCTGGCAAGCTACCTGTGGTGCATTCATATGCCAAAAACAGTAACAGCAATGGACCTCATTCCCAAGGAATGCAGGCGATACTGGCACCCACTCGAGCAAATTGATGAACAATGGGAAGACAAGTGACCAAGTAATAGTATAAAGGTAGGTTGCTAGTAGAAGATATTTGCAAAGTATACATCTGACAAGGGGTTTAATATACCTTTATAATCTTTCTCCTGAGGTTTATAAAGAACTTCTATAGTTTTACAATAAAATTCTAAATAACTTTAAAAAGTGGGAAAAATTAAGTTAGCAGTTACTTTTCAAAGAGGCATATGGCGCAAATATGAGAGGCATAAGAATACAATGCTCATCAGCAGTGAGCACCACAAAAATTAAAATTAAGACCACATTGAGGTAGCAACACACTCGTTTAAGAATGGTTTACATCAAAAGCAGAAATGAGTTTTGTGGTTGGATTAAAAGGAGCCTTCATGATATGTTGGTGGAAGCAGACATTGTCTCAATGATTTGGAAAATGCTAGGGGACTCCCTTAAGAAGCCAAATATAGAGATATCACAGTTTTGTTTACAGATTGTTGGTTTGTGGCAAGCTGTTATGTTGAATGAGTCTATCAGTGCCTTTTATTGTGTCTTTATTATGTATTGTTGATTCTAATGATACGGCCAGTGTATCTTTTTTCTACTGGTGTCCCCAAGTTTTCCCACTGCCACCACCACCCCACCCCTCCAGCCTGCCTCTTTGGGAGACACTTTTTCTTGCTCCTGCACACAGACCATCCACCCCCTCCCTGCCCGTTTCCTTTTAAGCACTGTGGTTTACAATGCTGGTACTGAGAGGCTGTCATACGTGTCAGTTACCTCCCTTCAGCACTCAGTTCTTGTCCAGAGTGATCATTTCTAGTTACTATTGTCACAGTGGTCCCTTCTCTCTTGTTACTGCACTCTATCCCCTGACTTGTGGCAAATTTCTAAGCATGAACTAAACCTCCTGGCCCTAGTTTCTACTGTCTTTGTGTATTTGTCTCATGCTAATTTTTTTTAAATCTCACAAATGAATACAGTTACTCTGTCTCTCTCCTCCAGGCCCCTTTCACTCAGCGTGACACTCTTAATGTCCATTCATGGTCATAAGTAGATTTCATGACTTCATTTTTTCCTAGTGGCTGTGTAGTATTCCATTGTGCAGATATACCATAGCTTCTTTATCCAGTCAAATATTTCATGACATGAAAAACCCAAAGGGGGCTGGAGTGATAGCACAGCAGGTAAGGCATTTGCCTCACAAGCGATCCACCTGGGTTCGATCCTCGGCATCCCATATGGTCCCCGGGCACCACCAGGAGTAATTCCTGAGTGAGGAACCAAGAGTAACCCCTGAACGTCGCTGGGTGTAACCCAAAAATGAAAAAAAAAAAAAAACAAAGGAACTAACATGTATATAAAGGCATCTCAACTAAAAGTTTGGAAAAAGAATTGAACTATATTTCTTATTACTGATTTTTACAAAGTCTTTTATTTATTTTATTTGGTTTGGGCCACAGCTGGTAGTGCTCAAGGTGTAGTCCTGCCTCTGTACTCGGGGACGCACTCCTGGTGAGCTCAGGAGACTATATGGGCTTCCAGGGATTAAACTCGGGTTGGCACATGCAAGGAAGCACCCTGCCCATTGTACTATCACTCCGGCCCTACAAGGTTATTGTTTGCTTTGTTTGGGCACCACATCCTTTGGTAGTCAGAGGTCACTTCTGGCTCTGTACTCAGAGGTCACGCCTGGTAGTACTTGGGACCATGAAGGCACTGGAGAGCGAAACCGGGTCAACCACATACAAGACAGGCACCTACTGCTCTTCTGGTCCCTGCAGTTATTTCTCTTGTCAGTTTTTAGGCAGATTGAGCTATGACATAAACAAATAATTTATTAGCTTCAATTTCTCACTTGAATGAATTGAAGGGTTTGGAGCCCCAGTCAGGCACATGCAAGGCAAGTGCCCTACCACTGTACTATACCTCCAACCCATGGATTTGGTTTTGGTTTCGCTTCTGGTTCACACCTGGTAGTGTTTAGGTCTTACTCCTGGTTCTGTGCTCAGGGGTCACTCCTGTGGGACTCTACTCAAGGAACCATGTGCCAGGAATCAAACCAGGATCAGATACATTCAAGGCAAGCACCTTACTCTATTTATTCCTTACTTACTTACTCCTTAAATGCAAGGCAAGCTTCTTACTTACTTTCTGTCTCTCTAACCCAAGAACCCTAAACTTTAAAGCCTGTTGTGGAAAGATTAAGACCAATCGAAGTGGAACCAGGCAGTGGCTCGGTGGAGCAATGCATACTGTCTCACATGGAGGACTTGGGCTGGATCCCTGGCACATAAAACATTTTTAGATGTAATGAAGAAACTGAGAATTATTTTAATTTGCACTGTAGCCTTAAGCCTTCATACTGGAAGGCAACTAGAGCTAGAGATAGGCATGGCAATGAACTATCTCTTTGTAACTAGAGCTACAGATAATCACAGTAAGAAACTACCTCTTTGCTTTAGTAGAATGAATTTTACATTTTGCACTCCTGTCCATCCATAGATCCCCAGGCAGGTGGTCATCATCAGTATCACCACTAATGAACTGTAAACTCAGAGAAGACATTTTCTTGTATATGTCTGGGGGCGAGAGCTATAGTACAGCAGCTTGAACATTTGCCTTGCATGTGGCTGTCCCATGTTCAGTCCTCGGGCACCCTGATGATCCATGAGCACCACCAGGAGTAATTCCTAGTACAGAGCCAGGAGTAAACCCTGAAATATTTCTCTTTTAATGCTAACCAGGAAGAACTGGAAGAGATAGTACAGATCACTTGATCACTTGAATCCCATTATTCATCAAATTGCTCGATCAGGTGCCAGTAACATTTCCATTGGACCCTATCACGTGCCAATGTAGCCCAATGGCATCTGGTTGATTCAGGAATATGAAGAGTCTCAAACTGTTCCTTCAGGGTCTTGACAAGGAAGTCTGACCATCTTGTAGGTGGGCAGCCATGTGATCTTTGACATCCCGTGGGATCCAGTCGGTAATGGCTCTAGTCCAGCAGTCGTCTCCAAATAGAGATAGTACAGAGGTAAGGCATTTTCCATACATACAACTGACACATGTGAGCACCATGTATGGTCTCCAAACACTGCCAGGGGTTATTCCTGAGCACAGCCAGGATAGTTTCTGAGCACCACTGGGTGTGGCCCAACACTGTACTATCTGTCATCCTTTTTTAGAGAACTTTTTCTTTTGCTTATTTTGAGTCATACTCAGCAGTACTGAGGGCTTATTCCTGGTTCTTGTTTAGGAGTCACTTCTGAGAGTACTTTGGGGATGTGTGTGATGCCAGGGATTGAATTAGGGTTGCACCCAAAGTGTCAGCATGAAGTCAAATGCTTTATCTTCTATACTGTCTCCACAACCCTGAGCTGTCACTCTGTAAAACACACATCATAATTTTCTCAATTATGTGTCATCACACATAATTGAGAAAATTATTTTATCAATTATTTTTAGATAATAAGGGGTCACTCTCAGCACTGCTGAGGGAACCACATGTAGCAGGAACTGAATTCCAGCCTCCCACATACAAAATGTACATTATGCCCATTGAACTACCTCTCTGGCCCTGGTACCTGATTTGTTTTTCAGATCTGGAGGACGGGGTAGAAATGCTACACCTGGAAATGCTCAGAATTAGTGTCCCCTGTGTGACCAAAGCCCATTCGTGAGCCACTTTGTGACGGTCTGTTGCACTGTGATTCAGTTAAAGAGAATGTGTATTCCCAAATGCAAGACACTGCAGCTCTTTAAGCATCTCCCTGGCCCTGTGGGTTCTCTAGATTTTTGTATTGTTCATTTTTTGTTGTTGAAATTCTTACATATGCCAAAGTGAATCACTCTGTACCTTGAGCCAGTACTATCAATATTGTGCCAATATTTCCATTTTCCACATCTGGACTTCCTTGTCAGAATTCTACCCAGCAGACCAGCCTATCACAGCCCGGCTCGCGTGGCCCCCCTTGTGGCCGCGCAGTTCATCAATAAATGCTGGATTTTGAGATGACTACAAGAGTGTGCTACCCACACGGCAGAGCCTGGCAAGCTACCCGTGTCGTATTTGATATGCCAGATACCAGTAACAATTATAGACCTTATTCCCATGACCCGAAGGAATGGTTTGAGGCTCTTTATGTTCCTGGAGCAAGCAGGTGCCCTTGAGCTCTACTTGCATGAAACAGGTCATATGCAGATGTTACTGGTGCCGGCTTGAGCAAATCGATGATGAACGGGAATACAGTGATACAGTGATTTTGCTTGTACCTATGCCAAATTTTGTTCTTTGAGATTTTATTTTTTTTTTTCTTTTTGGGTCACACCCGACAATGCTCAGTGGTTACTCCTGGCTCTACACACTCAGGATTTACTCCCAGTGGCACTCTGGGACCATATGGAATGCCAGGGCTCCCCCTGGCGGCTCCGGGATCCACCTGCGGCCCGGCCGGGCTCGGTCGCTGCGGGGTCGACCAGATGTCCCCGGGGCTCGCGGCCCGTGGGGATGGGAAATCGTCCTGGGCTGGCGTCTCACCCTGGAGGCATCCGACCCACCGGTGACGGCCCGACACCCAGGTCGGCCGCATGCAAGGCAAACGCCATTCCCACTGTGCTATCACTCCGGCCCCTGTTCTTTGAGATTTTAAAACAAATAGTATTTACCATACTAAAAAAGAGCAGTGTGGGGGCCGGAGGCGATAGCCCAGCGGGTAGGGCGTTTGCCTTGCACGCTGCCCGCTCATGCCAGCCGGGGTTCGATCCCGGCATCCCATATGGTCCCCGAGCACCGCCAGGAGTGATTCCTGAGTGCAGAGCCAGGAGTAACCCCTGAGCATTGCCGGGTGTGACCCAAAAAAAGCAAAAAAAAAAAAAAAAAAATTAAAAAAGAGCAGTGTATTTCCTCTAAATTGCAAAACATTTCCTCTTAAAACCTCCATAACTTGCTATATATGTCAAAAGTAGTGATTTGTTAATATCAAATAGCTCATTTTCAGATAATCCAGATTGTCTCCAAAAAGCCATTTTAATAATAGGCATGTCAGAATTAAGATCCAAGCAAAGGTTATACTTAGTTACTTCCTAAAGGTCTTTTTAAAAAAATTTTTTGAGTATTTTATTATACTACTGTGAGATATACAATTACAAAGCTGTTCATGTTTGGGTTTCGTTCATACAGTGTTCCATCACCCATCTCTCCACCAGTGCCCATTTCCCACCACCATGACCCCGATTCCCTCTGCTCTCCCTTAGCCTGCCTCTATGTCAGGCTCTTTACCTCTTTTCTCTCTCTCTTTTCTCTCTCTCCCTCTCTCTCCCTTCTCTTACACATTGTGGATTGCAATACATACATTTAGAGGCTATCGTGTGTATCTTTTTGCCTGTATGCGATACTCAGTTCTATCCCTTTTGACAATTGTTAGGACATTAATGTTTAATCATACCCCACTCCAATGGGGGAATTTGGCAAACCCTCAGGAACTATTCCTTGCTCTTTCCAGAAGTGACTCCTAGCAATGCTCAGGGGATGAATGTGTACCAGGGATTGAACCAGTGTTTGGGTTTTTGTTTTTGTTTGAGTTTTTTGTGTTGTGTTGTATTTTGTTTTGGTATGAGACCATTACCCAGAAGTACTTACTCCTGGTAAGTTGAAGGCTTACTCCTGGCTCTGGGCTCCTGGATCTGAAGCAGCTGCTTGTAAAGTGCTTTTCCTCCTGTGTTATATCTCTCCAGCCCTATTCTTATTTATTCCAAGGGGGAAAATACTGTCAAAGTTTTTGTTTATCTGAGAATCTTTATTTTCCCTCTCCCTTGTACATAAACAACTGGCTGGTATTGGGACAGAAAAAAATTTGGCTGCTGATACCAGCGACATCATACTTTTATTTTGGCCTTTTGGTTGCACCCGGTGATGCTCAGGTGTTACTCCTGGCTCTGAACTCAGGAATTCAGAGGACAAAAGAACCCTCCGGCTCCAGGCACATCTCTTCGACTCCACCTTTCTCCCTGCATTAACATACGCCTCCAGAGACCTGGGCCCTAGGAAAGCAGGATGAGAATGCTATTCGGGTCTCCCAGAGAGGCATCGAAAGAGCTATGCTTGGAATATCACGTCTCACTCAAGTGAGTGAAGGAATCCGGAGTTCTGACCTCCGTCGCTATTCCAGAATCAGGGACGCTGTCTCGCTTGCCAAGGCATCGAAAATCAGATGGGCTGGACATGTAATGCGTTTTGGAGACAACCGCTGGACTAGAGCCGTTATCGACTGGATCCCACGGGATGTCAAAAGATCATGTGGCCGCCCACCTACAAGATGGTCAGACTTCCTTGTTAAGACCCCGAAGGAATGGTTTGAGGCTCTTCATATTCCTGAATCAACCAGATGCCATAGGGCTACATTGGCACGTGATAGGGTCCAATGGAAATGTTACTGGTGCCCACTCCAGCAAATCGATGAATAATGGGATTCAAGTGATTCAAGTGATTCAAATGCTCAGGGGTCATATGGGATGCTGAGGATGGAGCCCAGGTTGGGTACATGCAAAGCTAATGCCCTCCCTGCTGTACTATTCCTCCTGCCCAGTAAGGCTCTTTCTTGCTCATAGCTGACCCATATTCACTCCCCATGTGATCCCTTGTGCCTGCCTGGAGTGATTCCTGCAGGCAGAGCCAAGAGGAAGTCCAAAGCACTGCTGAAGGTAGACCCACAAAAATGATAAGTGTGGCTATTTTTATTTGTATTTGAATTTTTTCCCTCCCCCCTTACCCCCAATGTAGCAGAGTTATAAAGGCAGGCACCAAGACAAATGGAAATGACCTGTCTGAATTTCCTCTGCTGGGATGGGAAAGATCAAGATGCTGGACCTTTTTCTTATAGGGGTGAATTTTTCCTCCTATCTTTAGAAGTTAAAAAAAAACCAAACCATGATATGTGTGGGTCACAAATGGTAAATGTCTGATAGGTATGCTTTCATTCTGTACCCCCAAAAAGGCACTATGAATTGGTACCCTGGTCATAGTGCCACAGCATATTGTATGTGACTCTTATCTCTGTTGTTCCAAGGTTTATTAATGGAGTCCTGCAGCTGGGCCTTATCACTGTACCTTACAGAACAAAAAGGGTAAAGGGCTTAGCTACAATTATCCTTTTCTTCATTCCTGTCTCATCTGCAGTTAGTGTGGCAGAAAATTCTGCCATACTAGTTTTGTTATATGATTGTCTAGTACTGAAGCATGGGGAATTTTTTCACCCTTCAAGTAGAAAATGGGAAGGTAAATAAAATAATTAGAAACATACTTAACACCATTCTGATCATAAATAAGCACTGGTTTTTAAAAATGAATTTCTAGGGGCCTGGAGTGGTAATACAGTAGGTAGGGTATTTGTCTTCCACGCAGCCAAACTTGGGTTCGATCCCTGGTACCCACATCATCCCCAATGCATCACCAGGAGTGATCCCTAAGAGCAGAGCCAGGAGTAAGCCCTGAGAACCACTGCATGTGCCCTACCCTCTGCCCTCAAAAAGAATATCTAGGCCATGAAAATGAAATTGCTCAGAGGGCTAGAGTGCATGTATTGCAAGAGGCCTGGGTCTGATCCCCAGCACTGAGTGGTCCTCCTGAGCACAGCACTGGGATAACACGCAGTTGCCACCATTATGGCCCAAAGAGAAAGAGTTTCTAGGGGCCAGAGCTGTAGCACAGCGGGTAGGGCATTTGCCTTGCATGTGGCCAACCTACCTCAATCCCTGGACATCTCATATGGTCCCCCGAGCTCTGCCAGGAGCAACCCCTGAGCATCACCAGGTGGGATCCAACAAGAAAAAAAAAAAGAGTTTCTAAGTCAAATACTTGGAAAGTCGCTATTCATTTTCTTTTAAAGGTATTTTATTTTATTTTATTTTATTTTTTTAAACATTTTATTATACCACCGTGAGATATACAATTACAACGTTGTTCACGCTTGGGGTTTCGGTCACAAAGTGTTCCAGCACCCCGCCCTCCACCAGTGCCCCTCAAACACCACCCATGTCCCCAACTCCCTCCCCCCTCCCACATCCTGCCTAAATGGCAGGTTCTTTATTCCTCCTCTCTCTCCCTCTCTCTCTCCTCCTTCTCCCACACATTGTGGGTTGCACTACGATACACTTAGAAGCCATCATTTGCATTTTTTTGTCTGTATTTAATGCTCAGTTCTATGTTGTTATCAGACCTTTAGACATTTATTCACACATGTTCCCTTCTCTATCTAACCAAACCTCTGACTCCCACGGGCTTGTGGTAATTTCCACTTTTGGTAAGATCACCTGGTATATTTATGTCATGCAAATAAATGCAGTCATTCTATGTCTCTCTCTTTCCTTCTGACTAAATTCACTCCAACATGATTCTCTCCATGTCCATCCATTTATAGGAAAATTTCATAACTTCATTTTTTTCTCACAGCTGCATAGTATTCCATTGTGTAGATGTACCACGGTTTCTTTATCCAGTCATCAGTTCTCGGGCATACTGGTTGTTTCCAGGTTCTGGCTATTGTGAATAGTGCTGCTATGAAAATAAAAGTGCGGATTGTGTTTCCGCTGTGTGTTTTTGGCTTCCCAGGGTATATTCCCAGGAGCGGTATGGCTGGGTCAAAAGGGAGCTCAATTTCTAGTCTTTGGAGGAATGTCCATATTGTTTTCCAGAAAGGTTGTACAAGTCGACATTCCCACCAACAGTGTATGAGAGTCCCCTTTTCCCCACATCCACGCCAGCACTTGTTGCTTTTACCCTTTGGATATGGGCCATTCTCTGTGGTGTGAGGTGATATCTCATTGTTGTTTTGATTTGCATCTCTCTGATGATGAGCATTTTTTCATATGCTAAAGGCATTTTATTTTAAAACATTCTTTTTTTTTTGTTTGTTTTTTTTTTGTTTTGGGACCACACTCTATGGTGCTCAGGGTTACTCCTGGCTCTGTGCTCAAGGATTACTCCTGGTGGGCACAGGGTGCTATTATGAGAAAGGCATTTTGATACTAAAGTCAAAAGTAAGGCCTCTTTGTAATGTTCTCATCAATGCTTTATATAACTTGTGAATTAACCCTTTATCAGATGAGTGATGGGCAAATAATTCCTCCTAGTATGTGGAGTGTCTTGTATTTTTTGGTCACCACTTCCTTTAAGGTGCAAGGCTTCTTAAATTAATGTAGTTCCATTTCTTTATATTCGCTTCTGTTCCCTTAGATGATGGTACTGACTCCTTAAAGATGCCTCTAGCTTTAATGTTAGGAAGAGTTCTACCTGTGTTTATTATCAATGGAATTTACGGATTCAGGTCTTGATATCAAGATCTATAATTTGGTTTTATTTGGCATTTTTATGGTTTTAGAGATTTGGGTGGACAACCAGTTTTTCCAATATCACTTATTGAAGAAATTTATATGTGCTTCACCTTATATTTATTGCTCCTTTATAGAGGACTAGCTCTCTGTATACCTGTGGATCTATATATTTTTGGATTTTCAATCATATTCCAATGATCTGGGAGTCTATCCTTAACCAGCACCACACTGCTTTAATTACCACAGCTCTGTAGGGCAGTTTGTCTCCTATTTGCTTTTCCCCTAGGAATGCTTTGGCTATATGGAGGGGTTTGTTCCTCCATTTGAATTTCAGGAGTTTTTCATCTATCTCTTTTCAAAATGACAAGGATATTTTTACAAGGGTTACATTCACTGCATAAAGCTTGTGCAGTATTGCCATCTTGACAATGTTAATCTTCCTGATCCGTGAACAGAAATGTATTTTTATTTCTTCCTGTTCCTTTTTATTTCTTTAAGTTTTGTTTTATAGTTTCTTTGTAGGTTTTTCAGCTCTTTTGATAAGTTGATTTTGAGGTACTTTATTTTCTGAAGCACAATTGTGACTGGGATTTTTTTTTAAATCTGTCTCTGTTCTTTTACTTTTGCATGTAGAAAAGCAATGGACTTTTGCAAGCCAATTTTGTAGATTGCCACTTTACAAGTATATTGTTTCTAGGAGTTTTTGTAGGGTGTTTAGGGTTTTGTAAGTATATTATCCTGTCATCCACAAACAAAGCTTTACTTCTTTTCCTATCTGTATATCCTTAATATTTTTTCTTGCCCTAATTCACTCAGGGACGTTGTCTCATTTGCCAAGGCATCAAATATCAGAAGGGCTGGACATGTAATGTGATTTGGAGATGACCGCTGGACTAGAACCATTACCGACTGGATCCCTCGGGATGTCAAAAGAACATGTGGCCGCCTACCTACAAGATGGTGAGACTTCTTGATCAAGACCCTGAATGAATGGTTTAAGGCTCTTCATATTCCTGAATCAACCAGATGCCATTGGGCTACACTGGCACGTGATAGGGTCAAATGGAAATGTTACTTGTGCCCGCTCGAGGAAATCGATGAATAACGGGATGTCAAGTGATCAAGTGAATTCACTCAATCATAAGGTGGAGATAAACAGATCTCAAACTTCCTCAAAGAAGAAATACAGATGGTTAAATGGCATATAAAAACTGCATCACGATCATCACTTTAGGGCAATATAAGATGCAAAATCAAAACAATAAAGAAATATTAGTCATGCCAGAGTCTGGCACACATCAAAAAGAACATCCAGTGATGGCATGGGAAGTAAAGGTACACTTATTCACTGTGGTGGGAATGTTGACTGGTTTAGCCTATCTGGAGAACTCTACAATCATTCCAAATATATCTAGGAATTGAGCTTCCATTTTACCCAGCAACTCCACTTCTTGGATTATACTGCAAGGGCCCTAAAACAAAATGGAGAAAAGACATTTATTACTCCTATGTTTTTTGCAGCACTCTCTACAATAGGCATAATCTGGAAACAACACAAGTGTCCAAAAAATAAATGACTGAATAAAGAAAGTCTGGTACTTATAAAATGTGGTGTACTAATCAGTAATAAGGAAAGAAAGATATGAAAGAAAATTGTGCCATTTGTTGCTACATGGAGGGACCTGTAGAGTATAATGCTGAGTGAAGTAGTCAGAAGGAGAGAGACAGACAAAGAATGATCTCTCTCATATATGGGTTCTAATATAATGATGGGATAACAAATATCCAAAAAGCAATGCAATTACAGAATATGAAAACTGCTTTTAAGTAGGAAGCATGCCACTTTGGAAAGTTGGGGAATATAACAGGGAAAAGGCTAAAACTTTAGTGAAGTGAACTATTCAACAAGGAGGAGGAGGGTGTACTAGAAGATGTACAGTCTTATGCATGAAACCTTATCAAAAGCAGTAAATAAAACAATCACAGTACCAAGGTTTATTTAAAAAGTGGCTCTCATAAAGGCAAACTGGTGGGTTGGAGGCAAATGTGGGTGGAAGGTATTGGGGTCATTGTTGGAAGGAATAGGTACTGGTGAAGGAATCAGTGTTGAAACATTGTATGTACAGAAAATAATATGAATAGCTTCTTAATTTCATGGTAACTAAAAAAAAATTTTTTAAAGGATAAGGCCTCAATATTGAGAATGTTACTGTGGGCTTTTGTTAGACAGCTTTGACTATATTGAGGAATGTTCCTTTAATTCCCATTTTATGGAAGGTTTTTTATCATGAACGGGTACTATATCTTGTCAAATGATTTCTCTATCTATTTATATGATCATATGTTTTTTATTTTTTTCTCTTATTGATGTGGTGTACTGTATTGATTGACTGGTGAATGTTGAACCATACTTGCACTCAAGGGATGAATACTAATTGGTCATGATGTATAATCTTTTTAAATTCCTTTGAATTCCAAAAAGGAATCTTTGGATTCCTTTTGTTAGTATTTTGTTGAAGAACTTATCATCTGTGTTCATTAGGGAGATTGGTCTGTAGTTTTCTTTTTTTTTTGTGATATATCTGTTTCTTTCTCACAGACATGGGCAGAGCTGCTACTGGCTCTCCCTGTGCCCAGCCACTCACTGGGCATCTGGGAGGGATGGTGGGTTCTAGCCCTGGCCCGCCACCCCAGCAGAGCCTCACAACAAGCCAGACGACCCCCTACTTCATGAGGGCCCCGATTTTCCACATCTGGACTTGCCCCTCATCAGAACTCCACCCAGCAGCCCAGCCTATCACAGCCTGGCTCACATGGCCATCAGAGGCCACGCAGTTCATCAATAAATGCTGGATTTATAGATGACTACAAGAGTATGCTACCCGCATGGCAGAGCCTGGCAAGCTACCCATGTATTATTTGATATGCCAAATACCAGTAACAATTGTAGACCTCATTCCCATGGCCTGATGGAATGGTTTGAGGCTCTTTATGCTCCTGGAACAAGCAGGTGCACTTGGGCTCTACTTGCATGAGACAGGACATATGGAGATGTTACTGGTGCCCACTGAGCAAATCGATGATGAACTGGAAGACAGTGGCAGTGATACAGTGCTCTGTCTCTTTGGGTATCTGGGTGATATATGCCTCATAGAAGCTATTTGGTAGTATTTCTGTTTCTTCTATTTCCTAGAAGAGCTTGAAAAGGACTGGCAGGTGGTCCTATGTAAAGGTTTGGAAAAAATTTACTAGTGAATCCACCTGGATCTGGGTTTTTCTGTTTGGGCATACTTATAATTACTGTTTCAATTTCCTTGATAGTGATGGGATTATTCAGGTATTGCAGGTCTCTTCTTTCAGCAGTGGAAGGCAATAGAACTTCAGGAATTTGTCCATTTCTTCCAGGTTCTCTTGTTTCATGGCATACAGGTTGCCCACTCTCACTACTTATAATCAGTATATTACTGGAAGTACTTGCCATAGCAATCAGAGAAGAAAAGGATATTAAGGGCATCCAGATACGCAAAGAAGAAGTCAAGCTATCATAGATAACTATAGTAGAGTGGCAATGTACAAAATCAATACCCAAAGACATTGGCTTTCTTATATACAAATAACGAAAGAGAAGAAAGGGATATTAAGAAAACGACCCCATTTACAATTGTGCCACAGAAAATCAAATAATAGGAATCAGCTTGACTAGGAATGTAACTGACCTGTACAAAGAAAACTACAAAATTCTGCTTGAAGAAATAAAAGAGGACACAAGGAAAAAGAAACACATTCCCTGCTCATAGATTAGGAGAATTAACATTTGTAATACTCCCTAGAGCTTTATACAGATTCAATGCAGTTCCTATAAGGATATTCATGACATTCTTTAAAGAAATCGACCAAATACTCCTGAAATGTGCATGGAATAATAAATTCTCACAGATAGCTAAAGCAATCCTTGGGAAAAAAGAAGATGGGAGGCATCACCTTTCCCAACTACAAACTGTACTACAAAGTGTAGTAATTAAAACAGCATGGTACAAACAGACCTGTGGATCTATGGAATAGAGTTTAGTATCCTTACACCCATCCTCAAATACATGATTATTTAATTTTTGATAAATGTGCCAAAGGTATAAAATGGAGCAAGGAAAGCCCTCCAACAAGAGGTGCTGGGAAAACTGGGCAGCTATATGGAAAAATATATTTGGTCTCTGTCTAACAGCATGCACAAAAGTCAGATCAAAATGAATTAAAGATCTCAATATCAGACCTGAATCCATAAAATTCATCAAAGAAATATAGGAAAAACCTTCCACGACACTGAAGCTAAAGGCATCTTCAAAGACGAAACACCACAAACAAAGCATTTGGAAGCAAAGATAAACACATGGGACTGCATGAAACTAAAATGCTTCTTCACTTCAAAAGAAACAGTAACCAGGGGCTGGAGCGATAGCACAGTGGGGAGGGCATTTGTCTTGCATGCGGCGAACCTGGGTTCGGTCCCCGGCATCCCATATGGCCCCCAAGCACCACCAGGAGTAATTCCTGAGTGCAGAGCCAGGGTAACCCCTGAGCATTGCCAAGTGGGACCCAAAAGTGCAGAAAAACTTTAAAAACAAGAAAAAAAAGAAAGTGACCAAGATACAAAGACAGTCCACAGAGTGGGAAAGAATATTCACCCAATGTCCATCTGATGATGGATTAATATATCAGGCACTGGTATAACTTTACAAGAAGAAAATGGCTGTAAAAATGGGGAGAAGAAATGAACAGAAACATCAACAAAGAAGAAATACAAATGGCCAAAAGGCATATGTAAAAAAATGTTCATCATCACTAATCATCAGGGAGATGCAAACCAAAACAATAAGATATCATCTCACACCACAGAGACTGGCACACATCCAAAAGATTAAGAAGAAGTGCTGGAGTGGATGCGGGGAGAAAGGGACTCTCATCTATTGGTGGGAATGTCCACTGGTACAGCCTTTTTGAAAACAATATGGACAGTCCTCCAAAAACTAGAAATTTAGCTCCCATTTAACCCATCCATAGCACTCCTAGGAATATACCCTGGTAGGCAAAAAAACACACAACAGAAATACAACCTACACTTCCATGTTCATAGCAGCACTATTCACAACAGCCAGAATCTGGAAAAAAAACAATGCCAGAGAACAGATGTTTGTATAAAGAAACTGTGGTACATCAACACACTGGAATACTATGCAGCTGTTATGAAATTTGCCTATAAATGGATCGACACAGATAGAATCATCCATGTAATCATCTGGCTGAGTAAAATTAACCAGAGGGAAAAGGACAGATATAGAATGACTGCATTTATTTGCAGGATATAAAAAAAGTATGATACCAATATCCAAAGCCAGGCAATACACAGATCAGGAGGTCATGTCAGTGGGTAGAATCTTCCACATGTGTGTGGGAGTCAGAGGTTTGGTAAGACAGGTAAAGGGATAGTGTACTAATATTTGTTGGAATTGATAATACCAGTCTGGAACTGAGCATTGAATGTAGGCAAAGGGATATTTATGTTAACCTCTAAATATATGTTTTGCAAGCCACCATGCGTAAGAGAAGAAAGAGAGAGACACAGAAAAAGTGGAAGAGAGAGAAAAAAGAGAGTAAAAGAGAAAAATTAGAGAGAAAATAGAGAGACACAGAGAGAGACAAAGTACCTGCCATAGTGGCAGCCTGGGGGAGGAGGAAAGGGTATCAGGAGACATTGGTGGGGGAAATGGGCACTGTTAGAGGGATGGGTGCTGGAACACTGTAAGACTGAAACCCAAACATGAACATCTTTGTGATTGTATACCTCACAGTGGCATAATAAAAATTAATAAAGGATAAGGTCTCTTATGACAAATAGCCAACCTGTGAACATGAATTTAAAGTATTGTTCCAGTGAACATACAAGTAATAAGTGATTAAGTGAAACAAACTTATTGCTGATGCTGAATAGGATTTTTGTGGTAGATAGGAAACCAAACCAGCCACTACTTTCCCTTAAGCCAAAGTTAAAACCAGGCCAAAGTTCAAAGTCTCTTCATTTCTATAAAAACTAAAAGAGATGAGAGATCTACAGAAGAAATACCTGCCACTGCATAGCTTGGTTTATGAGGCTTAAGGAATGAGGTGTTTCCATAATAATAAGGTGAGCCAAAGTGAAGAAGCAAGTCCTGGTGTAAAATTTGCAGCCAGTTACCCAGAATATCTAGCTATGATCAATGATGAAAATTAATATATTAAAAAACACATTTATATATGTATTATATGTATTTTTTAAATATTTTTAATGTTGATGAAACACTATTGAAAGTAGATGCCTTCTTGAACTTTCACAGAGAGAAGTCAGTCTCTTTTACTGGAGAAAAGTCAGTAACTTTTCTTTTGGAAAGTTATTTAGTTGGTGATTTTAAGTTCAAGCCTATGTTCATTTACCATTCCGCAAATCTTAAAGTCTTTATGAATTATGCTAACCCAGGTCTAGTAGATGGCTTCGTGACTTAAAAAGCATAAAGGGCAAGCCTGGGAATGAATTTAATCTCTGGTGTCACATTATGCAACTAGGTGATCCTAATAGTTCCACTTTTGGGTTGAGCCTAAAGAGAAAGAACATAAATATGCTAACGTGACTCAGTCTGTGCCCATCTGCTAAATGACAAATCTGTTGAAAACAGGGTTTACTTAGTATTTTAAGTCTACTTTTAAGATTCAATTGTTGAGGAAAAGTGTTTTTTTTTTAAATTTAGAAAATAGAGCAGCTCATCGATAATACCATGAGTTGCTCTAATTTAGGAAAAAAAGAAACAAACTTATTTTTGTTCAAGTATTAGCTCTTTAATGAAGATATGAAGGGAGATTAATGTCAGTTTCATGCCTGCTTAAAACAGCATTTATTCTGCAGTTGAGGATCAAGAAGTATTTCTGATTTTTACGTCTACTTTTTTAAGTAATACTTTATATAAGGGTATAGTTTCCATAGTGATTCCTCTGATGAGTCTCAGCAAAGTAAATTGAAAAGTTTCTGAAGAAGACTCAGTATTTTAGGTGCCATTATAAACATTCATGATTCTTGGGTGAGAACAAAATAGCCACATTATCAGGAGCTTGGAAGAAATTGATTTTAAGCATACAATGAATTATGACTTCAGAGGAAGTCAAAACTACAGATGAGGTGGAAATATCCAAGAAAAGTAAATTAGAGGTGGAGCCTGAAGATGCAATTAATATTCTGCAACATAGAACTTATGGACAGATTATGATTGAACAAAGAAAGTGTTTTACCAAGATGGAATCTAGTTCTGACAAGACTGTGGTGAATGTTGTTGAAATCACAATTAAGGCTACAGAATGCTACATAAACATAGTTGACAAATTAGCCACTATGTTTGATTTCAATTTTAAAACTGGATTTCAATTTTAAAACCGGGTCTACTTTGGGAAAAGTACTCTGAAACAGCATAGTTTTATAGAAAGAAATCTTTTGTGAAATCAGAAGTAAATCAATCTATTATATGTCATTGTGATCTTTTAGAAACTGTCACAGGGGCCGGAGTGACAGTACAGTGGGTAGTGTGTTTGCCTTGCACATGGCAGATTGGGATTCAGTCTCCGGCATCGCATATAGGCCTCCAATCACCGGCAGGAGTAATTCCTAAGTGCAGAGCCAGGAGTAACCCCTGAACATTGCTGGGTGTGACCCAAAAAGCAAACTTAAAAAAAAATAAAGAAACTGTCACAATCCCCAACCTTTCAGCATATACTGCCCTGATCCATCAGCAGCTATCACCACAATGCAAATCCCTCCATTAGCAACACAATACGACTTGCTGAAGGATTAGATGATTAGCAATTTTTTTCACAACAAAATATTTATAACTAAGCTGTGAATATTTTCTTAGAATGCTATAGCTCACTGGAATAGAGTATCAATTAAACATAACCTTTATATATACTAGCAAACTAAAATTTTTATGTGATTTTACTGCTGATATCTGCTTAATTGTGTTTTTTTAAGAACTAACCCCACAGTATCTCTAAGGTGTGACTGTGTCTTGTGTAGTAGCTATTCGTGAATATGAGTTGTATTGGTTCTATTGTTATTTTATTTCTCCCCCTGCTTTAGGCTACCCTTTTTCTCATGGTGCTGAGGTTTGTTCACTTAAGACTTTTGTGTTCCCAGTGTCCAATTTTCACTTTTTTATGTCAAAATGGAACTCTAAACCGACATGCAGCAAATTGAGTTCTATTAAAGTGTTCCTTTTTTTTTATCAGTGGAGTGTAATAACATCATACTTCTTGTGGGATATTGTGATTGTGATTTTTGCATTATTGAAATATGTATCTGCTGAAATAATCACATCTGTCAAGATTTAAGAAGTTATGAGTTAGACAGAGGAGCGCAGAATCAGGGAGCAGTCAGCATATTTTTTCTAAGTGACTGACCCGTCTTCACAGATTTGGTCTGAGTTTATAAAAGTTTGTGAAGTGTACAGACTGTGTTCCTTAGAAATCAGGTAACTAGTTAATATTTTCAGTTAACAAGAAATAGTTGATTTCTAGCATTCATAATGATAAAAGAGAAGCACTATTCATAACTTCAATGTGACTCCTTAATTTTAGAAAGTCAACTCTGTCAGAGCTATCTGTTTAGGGGAAGATATAAGGACCAAAGGTTATTTAAATCCTTTGTCCTAAGAAGCACCCGTAGAGACATAAGGGCACAGAAAGGCCATTATCTCATGCTCCTTTATTCAAGCAGCTCATAAACATGACAGGGATGGACTCTGACTGTGGACTTTTCATACTTTTCCTTTGCTTTTTTTGTCACAGAATTTTTCACAATATTGCCATTGTCTTGCTGACCTTAACCTTGGAGGTGGCCTTCTCAGGGTGAAGTAAACATTTTCAGCAGAGCAAAATGTAGAATTTTCTTAATTTGTTCCATAAATGTTCCCTTTTGATTATTTCATTATTTTCACATTTCATGACTTGAGCATGTCAGTTGACTATATTAATACCTTCCTGGACAAACTCTTACATTCAATTTCATATTTTATTACTTATTAGGATCTGATCCAGAGACTCATACATGGGGCAGAGCTGCTACTGGTTCTTCCTGTGCCCAGCTGATCACGAGGTGTCTGGGAGGGAAGGCAGGTTCTAGTCCTGGCCCGCCATCACAGCAGTCTTGCAAGAAACCAGAGGAACCCCACACCATTAGGGTCACCATTTTCCACATCCAGACTACCCAGATCATCAAAACTCTACCCAGCATAAGAGCTGATCTTTCCCCATCTCTGTTCATCAATAAATGCATGAGATGAGAGGTGACAAGAGTATCCTACCCACATGGCAGAGCCTGGCAAGCTACCCGTGTCATATTTGATATGCCAAATACCAGTAACAATTATAGACCTCATTCCCTGACCTGATGGACTGGTTTGAGGCTCTTTATGTTCCTGGAGTGAGCAGATGCCCTTTGACTACTCTAGCATGTGATAGGACGTATGGAGATGTTACTGGTGCTCGCTCAAGCAAATTGATGAACAACAGGAAGACTGTTGCAGGACTCCTAAGGGCTGCTGCATCTGCTCTGAATTGCCGCCTGCAAATCACTTCATAGATAAGGGGGTAGTCTAAATGTGGCAGTTTATCTGACCATGTATGCTGTACTAGCTGGTATAATTATTCTCCCATGCTACCACAATCATCGTGGGACTAGCTAGATCTTACCAGCATATTAGCCTGGCCACGTAGGACCCCCTAAGTAATTAGACCAGAGAGAAATGCTGTTTTCTTCCAAGCAAACAAGCATGGCTCCCTGATATACTCAAAAGCAACTAAACTAAAAAACTACAATTAAGTAGAAGAGACTTGTGAAGGCTTGGAGAAATATTTAACTGGCATTAGTATTAGTCTTTGGTACAGAGACACACCATCTCAGAACCCTATAAAGGCATTTCCAGGCAGATCTTGGCTCAAAACATTAGCATATGAAAGGGCCTAGGTGAGGTGCAGGGAGGGATTACATAAGGGCATTTAACCCTCCTTGCTTTCCATAACAGTGGGAGGGAGGTCTGAGTTGCAGGGATATAAACTAGCCTGTTTCCTCTCTTGCGTGCTTCTTTTTGGGCTCTCTCTTCTTTTGAGCACTCACCCTTCTTGAAGTCTTGTCTTCTCCTTTTACAAGGCCTTTACACGTGGTGGTCGCCATCTTGGCCTACACGTGGCTGGGGTTCTAGCCTGGAATCCTAAGCACCGGGCTTTTCCTTTTGCTGATTTGTATGCCTGAACCTGTGATAAGTAAAAGTAAAGCCTTTTAAAACTGCATCGGATTCCTGAGTTTTCATCCATTCCTCGCCGGCTTCGAGGTAGAAGGGAACTTGCTTCCCAGCACTGTCGGGAACCGCTGGAGCTCCCCGACAGAAGACAAGTGATACAAGTGATTATTAGGAAGTAGGTGTGAAAGGTCATTGTGTTATCACATACTCATCTGACACTTGGATTTATTTATAATTCTGATTAAAGAAAACACAATCAAGCTTGTTCAGAGGTAGGATAGTTAGAAAACTAGTGGAGACTTGTTTCTACTGATGTAAACTGCAATTATTTTGCCATGGTTGTAAATGTTATAATATTAGAAGAGTCATTATCCCAAGAAGAAAAGCAGGGAAAATAACTTATGTACCACCTGGGGATACTATAAGAGCATTTATCGTGATTTATATTAGAGTGATTGCCTTATGATCTTTCCTTGGGAAAGCCTTCCTAGTGGTACTTGCCAGAATACTGTCAGCAATTTTCTGCCCAGGGATACCTGACCTGTTTATTTAAGTGGTCATGCCAGTAGTTCTTGGGACTCACAGCTAGAAGTACTGTGTGCCATACAATGACAGGCCTTGTTCATTGTGCATGTGGGCTCTAAATTGAAGTTATTGCTACAACCCACACTTTTGGTTAAGGACCCTTGGATGTGGTTTTGTTTATAAGGTAATTACAATGTGTAATATAATAAGGTTCAGACCAGAGTGATAAGATTGTGCCATATGCTTATTGGGTTCCTTTTGATGATCTGATAAATTTCAGGTCACCATTTCATACTAATAAATAGATGTCTGTTATTGCACATGACAAGATTTATTTTTCTTTTGCTTGAGTAGCCTATATTCTAAATGTATGTCATGTTTTGCTTATCCATTTGAACATCATTTTTTCCTATTTTTTCCTATGTCTCACTGTAACGAAGAATGCCACAATGAACATTGATATGCATTTATCTTTTCAAACTAGCGCTTTGTGTGTACTGGATAGTAATAGAATTGATGCAACATATTGTAGAATTACTTTAATATTATGTGAGCTCTCCATGTTCTTTTCCATAGAGATTTGACCAATTTGCTTTAATATGAGAGTTCCTCTTTCTCCACACCTTCATAAACACTTGTTCATAACCCTTTTGATGTATGCCATTATCACAGGTATCAGGTGGTGTAAAATTGTTGCTTAAGCATTTTCCCTTTGTGCCAATGCTTATTTGTATCTCTTCCTTGGTGAAGATACTTTTTAAGCTCATCATCCAATTTTGCATGGGGTTGTTTGTTTTGTTGTTTCCTATTTTTGATGATCATTATTTTGTTGGTTCTTTGGTTTGTATATTATTGATGATCATTATTCTAGTCACTGGTGTTTTATTGGCATATAACATGTTTCATTAGTGAATGGTATGGTTATCGATCAAGGAACTTCTATCTTATCATTTCTTGGTCATATTACTGTTTTTGTAATTAAATTTCAGTGATCTAATACCCTATCTTCCTCTATGAATCATTTGTAATGAAACAGATTATATTATTTTTAGGGAATTCATATTTTGTGTATTATTCCTTTCAACAAGTGGATCTTTGTGTCTGACATTACTTCAATGTTTTCAATGTTCTCTATTACTGAATGGAAATCCCTTAATTTCTGAGTGTAAAACTCCATAATAAGCTGGTGAAAGAGAGAAATGGGGGTCCGGAGCAACAGCACAGCGGGTAGGGCATTAGCCTTGCACGCCTCCAACCTGGGTTCGATCCCCAGCATCCCTTACGGTCCCCGAGCACTGCCAGGATGAATTCCTGAGTGCAGAGCCAGGAGTAACTCCTGAGCATTGCTGGGTGTGACCCCCCAAAAAGGGGGAAAAAAAGAAAGAATTGATCTTCTAGTAATAAAGTTATTATCATAGTTACATGTTGACTTTTCAGTGATATGCATCAAAATCTTTACAATGTTAGAATTCAGTGCTATTTCATCAAAAATAAATAAGGACATGTTTAATTAAATAAAGGTTCAAGTTCAAAGTAGTTGTTGATAGTTGAATATAGATTCTATGTTAATATAGCTTTAAATAATTAGTGACTATTGAATAATTAGAACTCCATGTAGTTTTCAAAAGGCAAGTAGTAGGAATTAGAAGATGAAGAGTTAAGAAACAAATACCTCATCTTATAATGTAGTCATTGAAACTTGTGCCCAAAAAGTTGGAACTGCTGAAATCTGCATAAGTGCCAGAAGAGTTGATGCTAAGGTCCTGGCAGTTTCACTGCTAAGGAGAACATCAGATTATACTTGAGCCACTTCATCTTCAATTTTTTCCTGAGGCACCTTAGGACCTGGTCCCGATGGCAAATTTGGGGGTAGCTCTTTAATCCAAACTGAGAATTTTGGGTTTATAATTTGATGCAAGGTTGGGTTCTTTCTAGGTAAAGAAAAAACATATTTTAGTCTCCATTTAGGATCTTGACTTTATGCTGCAGAGAATTTTCAGGGAAGCCAAATATGAAGGAAAACAGTTTTTATTGAGGCTAGGGCATTATTTGTCAGAAAGGACTTCCACAGAAAGAAATAGAGAAAGAAGATATGAGAAGCCCAAAGTACAGGAAAATCTCACACTAATGGAAGGCACGGGTGCTCCAGAGAAAGGTTCCATAAAGGAGAAATCACATGCCCCAAGTCAAGAAGTGGGCAAGCCCAGAATGAATTGAACTGAGCTGCCTTGGGAACTGGTTGTGTAGGTTTCCGCTACCCTCCTCACAAGCTGTCTAAGCTTGATGAGGACTGATTCTATGTGTTTGACATGGAGAAGGAAATTGAGTGGGGTGAGTGGGATGGGGGGGTTCCCTTCAGTCTTGTCCGACATTATTCCTAGCCCCTCAGGAATTTCCGGCTCTGGTAAGAGTCTGCTTTTTGACCCTTTGCAGAATGTATCATATCTCCAAAAATTTCTTGACTTGAAGTCTTTTTGACACACAATACTTCCCTAGTGGATTAATAACTTTTTGTCTTTCCTGAAATTTAGTCAAAAAATCTCCCACAATGTGACTTTCTACTTTACAAATAATGATAGACTCATAAAGGAGAATTTTGAGGTGACTTGTGCAAGATAACAGGTAATGGTCAAGAATTTTTAATAATTTTTAGTCAAGAATTTTTAATAATATTAATATTTATATGTTATTAAATAATATTCATATTTAATGTTTTTATGACATTCATATAAAACCCTTCTTACAATTTTCTCATGAGTGAAATGGAGATAATAGCAGGATGGCTATTTGAATTAATATATGCAGAGCACTTGGGAAAAGGACTCATTATATATTTATTGTTATTTTGTCATTGGTTTCTGTTAAAAGAGGGTCTTAAGGAAGTATATAGTATATAGAAGAGGAATCTTAGAGATTCCATTTTGATAAAGAACATACTTATTGGATGAATTCAGTTCTGAATTAAGACCTTCATGTACTAAAATAGTATAATATATGAGGATTTTATTAAGAACAGTACAACTTTTTCTGTTTGAGACAGATCTGCCTCAATGACACGTAGGGTAAGGGAAGGGAAAACTAATTAGTATTCTTACATTTCAGGAGTCAATGGAACTTTTGTCATTTCCATTTTCTTTTCATTTTCTGGTTTTATTCAGGGTCTGAAACCTATTATATGTTGAGACAGATTTTCTTCTTCCCAAGCCCTAAATGTGTTACTTGGAATTGGATCTGGAATATCCTGTGGTAGAAAGAAAAGATTTAATAATCTGTGGCAAAGAGAAAGATTTCAAAAGATGTACCTTCTTAGCTCTTGTGAGGATGAGTCACATAATTCCTTAATTGGCTATATTGTAGGCAAATACTGTTTTCTTTATTTTTCTTTTGGGGATGTATCAGGGCTTTTGGGTCATATTTGGCAGTGTTTGGGAATTATTCCCTACTTTGTCCTCACAGATTGCTCCCAGCAGTGCTCAGGGGACCATGTGGTATCAGAGATTGAAATCAGTTTCCCTCTATCTAAAGAGTGCACTCAGTCTATTGAGTTATGTCTCAAGCCCAATTTGTCTTCAAATTTATATCATGGTGAAAAATTTCAATGATTTATTAATGACTATTTATTATTCAAATTATGTCTTTCCTGAGAATACAGACTATAACTTTTAATATAAAATTTGTATATCACTTTTAGCTCTTAACAAAGTTAAGAATTTATCTTGGCTTGTTCAAGCATCAGTTTGCTTTCCAAGTGAAATGTATTAAGGGAGGAGATTATGTATTAATCAGTATGACATCATTGTATGTGAATAAGTATCATGGATGCTTGAAAGATCTTCAGCTTAAATAATTCCCTAATTTGTAGGTCGATTTTAAAGTTTTCAATTCCACAATGCTAAAATCATCAAGTGCTTTGATATGATACAGGTTCAACATCTTTGTTCAAATGTAGCACACAGTTGTATTCTAGGGCCAAATCTAAATACTTTTGGATTTCCCACTCAGACAGAGGTGACCGAGCTTTCAAATTTTCAAATACTGCAACTGACAGTATTACTAAAATTAAGTATCCTTCTCTGAGTTTGCTGAATCCAAGATAGTGTTTTGGGAATTCAGTCACCCAAAAGACACCCAAATGGATTTTAAAAATGCTTCTAATAGCATCCAAAGATTCATGCTGAAAATTGTAGTTAAATGTTTCTTATTCAAGAGGGAGAACCAAAACATTTTCTTTTGGCAGATATTGCTATAGCTCATCAACTGGAGAACCTGATGTCTTTGCCAAAGAAATATGCAAATATGTATTTGATTAAATAAGATGAAAACTTTATTGCTGAGATATGGCTTTTCTTTCCATTTCTAACTTCATTCATTTCATGCTCACTGAACCAAGCCTAAATAAGACCTCCATGACTTCAAGTATGACAGTAATCCTCTAATTCTTTAAGAACTCTCTCAGTGCTGTGAGTTCCCTATGAGTTCAAGCTAGTATCCAAGGATGGGCCTTCTGTCATTCTCTGCTGTGAATATGTATGTGTGTGTGAGATCAGATTGTGGCTGTTGGATTAGGCATGAATATACACAGAGGAGAAAGACCCTTTCCATCAAAACTGAATATGACAATTCTTTATTGTCATATTATGAAAGTAGTAATAATTTAGAGAATCCTGGGTTTTAAATTGAAAGTCAAATATAAATTTGAGTGACTGGAAAGCTAATCCAGCAAGGAAAATCAGAATCTCTGTGATAATGACCTCACCATGTGTTAGTTAACCTGATTTCAGACCAGTAGATAGAAATGATTGGATATCCCCAAATTGCAACAAGGACCACACATTCAGAATTCACTTAAGTGGTGTAACAGCTCAGGCGAGGTAGACAGCATTCAGTTCTTTTTGATGACTAAGAATAATAGCATTGTTTTAACTCCTATATAAAGAAAGTTGATGCAGATAAAGAAATGTAAAGTGGATTGAGAAAAAAATGCTTTGGGAATTTGAACTAATATTTATTGAGCATTTAGATCATACCTCAACTGTCATCAACACTTTACATATTATATTTTCTAATTTAACACTCAAGTGAGTTTTATATTCACATTCTATAAATGAGGAAATGGAAACTTGGAAGAGTTAAATGAGTCATAGAAAATCACACACTTAAAGCAGAAGATTAACTTTCATGGAGTCTCTACTATGTGGCTCCATGTTGTTTCCTGTACCTTTATATCTATATTTGACATTTAGAAATTGCTGTTAAGGTCATATTTTGCAGGAAACTGAGTGTCAGAGGATATAGATTAACCCAAGGTGAAAGAGACTAGTCAATGGCATAATTAGTCCTTGAAAGCAACTTTGCCTGATACAGAATTACAAACTCTATTCCCAATTCATATTAAACAACGGTGGTTTGGTAGGCTTTGGAATAGATTTTCAAGTCTTTACATTGTCCCTGAGAATTGCTGTATTTTTTTTAACTATAAAATGATATGCTACTGATGCTTTCTGGTCTTTCCTTTAGAACTGCCTGGCTTGTTGTCTCACTATTTTAAAGTATTCTCAATTTGATCATGATACGTATAGCAGTAAGAAATATAATAAACCATGAAATTTTCCTTCAGATCACCTTGGAAGATTGAAGCATTATTCTGCCAAGTTTCACTCCTTGACTACCTCCGATTCCTTTTGGAACCCTGCACATTTAGATGAATGAAATGCATACTGTTCACCTACTTGATATTCAAAGAGGATTTACAATCACATGACCAAAGAGAAGGGGGTATATGGTGGTGTTGGTCTCTCATAAATCTTCTAAAAGGCTTGGTTTCAAGTCAGCAAGTATGAGCTCATTCCATTTCTTGTGTGCCTTGCAGGAGGCCAGCTGGGAACATTGCACACAATACAAATCCTCTCTAATTTTGGTAGCATCTTAATGGGATTTGTCCTAGTGCCGAGAGCTACAGGTTTCTGCTTCGCTTGTTGCTGATAATTCAGCACTTTTTTTTACTAGGAGTCTTAAAAATGTATTTTGTGAAAGATGCAAAGTTACAGTAATGAAAGTACTGAATTAGGTGAATGTCATCATCTACCGCCCCTCACTCTTTTATACCAAACTGGGTTTTAGTAAGAACTCACAGCTTCCTCTAACAGCTCCCAGGTGTAAAGCTTGTGGAAAAGAAATCCCTGTATATTAATTAGGCTTTGAGAGCCCAGAGTTTTACTGGAAACTGCTTTGTGAACCGGTTGAATTTGAGTCCCTCTAACAAGCCCTCTGAAATCCATCTCTAAAGAGATATTCTTATCCCTTCTCAAAGGTTAACAATTAACATGACACATCAAATGTGGAAACACTCAGCCAAATTCTTGTACATGTATTAGAAGGCTTGATGAAGCTTCCCTTGTTTGATGAAAGGTTCTATTTTAAATGTTGTGACCTTGGGCAAGTTCCTTTCCCTTCTTGAGTTTCAACTTCCTTTTCTAAAACAGTGTAAACAGGAATTTAGCAGACTTCAGAGGGTTGTTGTGACAATTAAATGACACAGTTTAGGTAAGGTACCTGGAAATTTAGGCACTCCTTCATGACAGCCGGTATTGTTACAAAGCCTTTCCGGGGTTAAAGGGAAAGACACTGTCAGGCTTTAGTAAGTCACCATGCCCCTTGGTTGCCCTGAAAAATAACCTGCTTGCACCTGTTCTGACAAAATTATTAATAGCACAGTTTTGCTTTCAAAATGTTCCAAATACTACAGCCACTCAAACATAATGTGTGGAGAAGAGACGGGCTTTGTTGAGAAGATTGTGCAAGAATTTCTTATCCATAATATATATCTAGTAATTCTTCGAGTAGTTTATTAAGTAAATAACCATTTATTAGTTGAATCGTAAATATATGGAAATTTCCTAGATAGATTTGTTTTTGTGTTAAATCCTACAGTACTCAGGGATTATTTTGGTGAGACTCTGGGGACCATATGTCATATCAGGGACTGATCCTGGGTCAGCCCAGACAAGGCAAGCACTTTCCCCACTGTACTGTCTCTCTGGCCTCCTTATGCAAGATTTGGAGTTGGTTAATTCTCTTTTTGTTCATTTCCCTTTTTTGCATCTATTGTTTCAGGATACAAGGGCTTGCCTGCTGCTGCTTCTTGTCCCAAATGACTCCCTACTGTGAGTTTTTAGGAGGGTCCCTTAAGTGTCTGGCCTCCAGCACAGACCCCGTAAATGGTGCTCTTATGGGGTGATTGGGGAGATGAGGACTGGTATAAGAAGTCAGTCTCAGTTTCCACTCAGATACAAATCTTGTTTAATAATGCAAAAAAATATTTTCAGAAAAGACAGCTACTAAAGTCAATTAGTTTTATTTAGGAAATAGTAGGGAGAGAGAGAGAGAGTAAAAAAAAGCAAACAAGGAACTAGAAGTAAAAGCAAACACACAAACAAAGGAATTGCATACCCCATGTTAGAATGATGGTAACCTTTATGGTACAATGGATACCATAAAGGGTGAAAATTGCAGACTTAGAGTGGTATGGGTAAAGCCAGAATGGAGTGCATAGAACTTGCTTTTGCAGAGCTGATTCTGTAAGCCTTTCTCTGTATGGTATGGGGAAAGCGCCTCCTTTTGGGGTCACACCCAATGATGTTCAGATCTTACTCTTGACTCTAAATCCTGGTAGGGTTTAGGTGTGTGTGTGTGTGTGTGTGAAATATAAAGTGCCACAAATTGAACTCAAGCACCTTGCCCACCACTGTGGTATATTTCTAGTTCTTTCAGTCTCACCAGGGTTTCGGTTCCAGCCTTGGGTTTGTGATGATGTCCTCAGTCCAGAGCTGGCTCCAGCATCTTATTTTCAGATTCTATCTAAGTCTTGTAACTTCAGCATTCATTATGAAGTCCCCAACTCACCAAGCTGCTGAGCTCCATCATTCGGAATATTAAAAAAAAATTATTATACCACTGTGAGATATACAATTACAAAGATGTTGATGCTTGGATTTGGGTCATTCAGTGTTCCAGCACCCATCCCTCCACCAGTGCCCATTTCCCACTACCAATGTCCCCACCCCTCCCCTCCCCTAGCCTGCCTCTTTGTTAGGTTCTTTATCTCTTCTCTCTCTCTCTCTTTCTTTTTTCCTTCTCTTAAACATTGTGAATTGCAATAAATACACTTAGAGATTATCATGTCTATCTTTTGGCCTATATTCAATGCTCAGTTCTAGGCTGATATCACTTCCGACAATTATTAGCACACTGTTCCCTTCTCTGTCTTATGTGCCCTCTGACTCCCACACATTTGTGGTAGATTCCAACTTTGGCAAGACCTCTTGATCCATGTTTTGACTGACCTTGGATATTGGTATCATACTATATATAAATAAATGTAGTCATTCTATATCTGTCTTTTTTTCTTCTGTCTAATTTCACTCAACATGTTCCTTCAATGTCCATCCATTTATAGTCAAATTGAATAACTTCATTTTTTCCTAACAGCTGCATAGTATTCCATTGTGTAGCTGTAACAAAGTTTCTTTATATAGTCATCAGGGCACTCTGATTGTTTTTAGATTCTGGCTATTGTGAATAGTGTTGCTAGGAAAATAAAAGTGCAGATGTTGTTTCTGTTGTGTGTTTTTGGCTTCTCAGGATATATTCCCAGGAGTGGCATGGTTGGGTCAAATGGGAGCTCAATTTCTAGCTATTCATGAGGAATCTTAACTTTCCTCAGCCACCCCATCCTTAATGCAGGCAAGCTAAGGGCTATAGGAAATGACTTTTAGGAAATAGGACAATCGAGGTCTGATCTAAAAAAAAATCTAAAAAAATAGAAGTTCCTTTGTCATTAGCCCTTTTGCCTCCCTAAAGTACGAAGGCTGAATCCCCTTTTGCTATGCAGAAACTGAGGCCTGATAAGTCTGAGTGATGCTAGAGCTGGCCTGGAGGAGGCTGGGTCTCCTTTGAATATCCAGGAATGAGACTTGTGCAGATTCTGAAGGATGCCAGCATTACTGGCAGAGAAGGCTGAATTCCTGCACCAGAGGAAAAACTTCAGCAGAGCAAATGGGTGCAATAAGAGGAAAGAATATCACCAAAAGTTCAAAGGTTTCCCATTGACCACATCCTAGGAGCAAAGCCCCAGATTTGGACAGTTTAGAAAAAATCAACTTTGGGCAAGAGCAATAGTACAGCCCTCCCCCCATTGCATGGGGCCAACCCAGGTTCGATCTCTGGTATCCCATATCACTGCCAGGAGTAATTCATGAGCGAAGAGTCAGGAATAGCCTCTGAGCATCACTGGATTTGACCCCCCAAAAAAAGCAAAAAAAAGAAAAAAACTTTGCAAAAGTAACTAGTGCACATTCCTTCCTAGAATTCTTCCTAGATTAAGATGTGATTCCTTTTACTTCATAGGGTTCCCTCCTCTCTCATTTTATTTTCCTATTAAATAAAAGTGCTTTGCTTCTTCTGAAATTCTTTTCTGTGAGTGTAGACAAGAATTTGGAAGTAGGTAGATGACTTTCCTCTCCTTGCAAAAAACAGATTTAGATCCTGGTTGAGAAACATTGTTCCCAAAGTCATGGGTGAAGACTCATTCCCATGCTATGTAGATCAAGTGATCATGGGTGCTGCATGACTGTTGCCTCAAGGAGCTGGTATAACATACCATGCATTTCTTATAGTTGAATTTTCTGATAACAACACCCCTAACACCACTAGCTCCCTCCTAGCCCACACACTTTCTCTATGAGGTTGAAGTGGGACAGGCTCTCCACCAATCTCATCATTACCAGCAAGCATACCTTCTGCTATTTCTCTTTTGGTCTTCCTATTGGCTATAACTTTTCGTTCATTTTTACTTGGAGATTTCTTTTTATCCTGGCTGAATTATGATATAAAATTTTTATATTAAAATTTCTTGACAAAACATTAAAAAAAAATGGTGGCTACTTTATTCCTCATAATATCAACAATATTTTCTGGCTCTGTTACAAATTTAAGAATGTCACAAACTTAAGAATAGAAAAATCTTTGACACAAGATAAGGGTGATGGTGGGGAGGAATAACATACTAAGTGGGTCTTTAGCAATTTTCTGAGGTTATCCCTGCTCCATCCGTGCCAAGTCTTCCTCATGTAACGAAAAGCTAATGAGTAACAAAATGGTAGCTTTGTTTGTCCTTGGGAACCACCAAACTTTTATGGAGACCTGACAGGAAATAATCTAGGAGAACTAGAAGCACTAAGAAGAGTAGTTATCTTGCTCTCATTCTCCACAAACCCTGATCATTTATTTATCTCTACTTTCTAATCCGCTTTAAGTTCTCTTCAGAAACAAAAGAGAAATGAATTATCATGGGTCCAACAGTTATTTCCAATAAATATTTCCTTATACTGGCGTGCAGTATTTAATCTGGTCCTTTGGGTGCAAGTCTCCTTTCTTAGAAGTCACTGTTTAGAGCTAGTAAGGGAAGAAAAAGTTAATCCATTATTTCATATCATTATTTTTACTAGGTGGTCACTACATTATTTGGTAATAAGTCTTTCCTTTAATTTCCTTCAACACAGGAAAAACAAACCTGTGAATCTAAGAATATTTGTTATGAAATATATTTTAATATATTTTCCTTTTTGGAATCTTATGAGATGTTAACAAAATATTATAGTATATTATTTCATGACATATGTATCACTGTATCACTGTATCACTGTCTTCCCGCTCATCATCGATTTGCTCGAGCGGGCCCCAGTAACATCTCCATATGTCCTGTCTCGTGCTAGTAGAGCCCAAGGCATCTGCTTGCTCCAGGAACATAAAGAGCCTCAATCCATTCCGGAATGAGGTCTATAATTTATTCTGTATAACTTAGATATAATTGGTATTTTATATCAATAATATTTCAATAAACTGAAAATATAAAATATGTAAAGCAATATATATTAAAAATTAGAGGTTGGCAGCACTTTTTGTAAAGGGTCAAATAATTAGAATTCTCAGGCCATCTTCAGCATGGTTTACTTCACCTTTCTTTCCTTTCTTCTTTCCGAATAGAGCTTTAAAAAAGAAGTTAAAATGTAGGGAGAGTTTGGGGGGATTTTTTTAAGGTACATAATCAACTGTGCTCAGGACTGACACTAATTCTCTACTCTGAAATTACTCTTGGCAGTGCTCAGGGGAACATAGTGTGGTACCAGGGATCAAAACAGGGCATTGAACTAGGTTTAGTTATATGCAAAGCAAGTGCCTTAACCCGTATATTATCTCTCTGTCTCTCAGACTCATTTCTTTTCTTCTTTTAAAACAACTGTGCTACATCTGGTGGTGCTTATGACTTTCTTCTGGCCCAATGCTCAGGGATCACTCCTCTCAATACTGGAGGGATCAGATGAAGTCCCAGTGGTTAAGCCCAAGTTGGCCACAAGCAAGGCAAGCTCCATACTGCAATATCTGTTAGACACTCCCAAAAGCATTCTTAGATCATAAAAACATCTTGATGGCCTTTTTAAATGTTATCTATAGATTTCTGGTTTCTATATAAAGGATAATAACAGAAATATACCAGAGTATGCACCACTTAGTTTAAAAATCAGTATAATGCCAGTAATGTTGAGGTTCACATTATGTTTAGTAGCCCTTTATTTTGTTCTCAAGACTTTACCCCCAAGTTTAAATTTTGAGTTTATTATTCCTTTTCTATTCTTGACAGTTGTAGTTCTGTTAACAATCTATTGTTAACATTGCTTTTTTAAAAGTGTATTTGGTACGCATATACCACAATAACTTTATCCATTTCCTGTTGATGGACATTTGAATTACTTTCAAACTTTACTTTTGTTTTCTTTGGTTTGGTGGCTATCTCCAACAGTACTCAGGCCTTATTCGTGGCTCTGCACTCTGTCACTCGTGGTGAGACTGAGAGGACCATTGGGACGCTGGGGTAAACCCAGGTCACTATGTGCAAGGGAGACACCTCTCCCAAAGTACTATCACTCTGGCCCCAATTTTTGTTTTTATAGAAAATAGACTGGCAAATATTTTCAGGCAAGAATTTTTCTTTTGTTTCAAAACTGATGAAAATAGAGAGAAGCATAACATTGACAACATCTATAAAATGGTATTAGTGAATGCAGTCATTCAATATCTATCCTTTTCCTTCTGACTGCACTCATTAATGGAATATAAATATATATCAGTGTTCTACTAATTGTGGGAAATAGTAATGCCGGACTAGAACTCAACATTGAATATATACAAAGAGACTTACATAATAAACCTTAAATGTCTGTAGGGCAAGCCACAATGTTTGAGAGAGAGAGAGATTGATACAGAGAGAAAGAGAAAGAGAGAGGCAAAGAAAAGTTCCTGCTATAGAGGCAGGAGGTGGGAGGGAATGTGTGGACATTGATGGTGGGAATAGGCACTGGTGGAGGGACAGGGTGCTAGAACATTGTATGATTGAGACAATTATTAATATTTTTGTAATTGTGGTGGTATAATAAAAAGATAAAAAAGTTAAAAATGGTATTAGGTGTAATCTTTCTTATGACACTTAAGTTCAAATCCAGTTGACACACTCAATTTGTTTGGGAAACTCTACTGACACAGTATTACTTCTGGAACTCCCAGATATTTTCATGTTTATCTTCATAATCCTAAGTCTACTATGCTTACTTGCCACAGATCTAGAAAAAGATAATTTCCCACCTTTCACCTAATAATCACTTTCATATTCTTCAATAGCTAGGAATATTCTTCCTAGATAATGAGAATTAAAATAGGACTTTCTAGAGTACACTTTCTGCCCATAAAGAATAGGTGGTTCTTTCAATTCTTATGAGTAATATTTCAGAAAAATACTGTTACATTGTAGAAAATGCTGACATTTTGACCTAAATATGATCTGGACTGAGTTGGGATAAGTTCACTGCAACTTTCTTTTTGCATATTCCCTGAACTTGACATAAAAAATCATATAAATATGACTTTCTGTGTGTTTTCAGACCCATTCTACATTGTTTTTAAGTTACATTTATAGGTCTTACTATTAGGCAGCTGAAATCCCTTTATAGTACCTTCCTTACAATTCTTTCATTTAAACTGAGCCATTTTTCACATAAAATTTAACATTTTATTTTCTTCCCCAAACTCATTGCTATTTGGAATTCACTATCACTATCTTCCCATTAATCATCTATTTGCTAGAGCGGGCACCAGTAATATCTCCATATGTCCTGTCTCATGCTAGTAGAACCCAAAGGCATCCGCTTGATCCAGGAACATAAATAGCCTCAAACAATTATATTAGGTCACGCGAATGACCTAATATAAATGTTACTGGTATTTGGCATATCAAATACTACATGAGCAGCTTGCCAGGCTTGCCATGCAGGTGGCATACTGTTGTAGTCACCTCTAAATAAAACATTTATTGATGAATTGCATGGCCGCTAGTGGCCGTGCGAGATGGGCTGTGATAGCCTGGTCTGCTGGGTGGAGTTGTGACGAGAGGGAAGTCCGGATGTGGAAAATGGCAGGCCCCATGGAGTAGGGGAGGGTGGTCTGGCTTGTGAGGCTCTTCTGGGGTGGCAGGCCAGGGCTAGAACTCCGCCATGCCTCCCGGGTGCCTCACGAGCAGCTGGGCACAGGGAGAACAAGTAGCAGCTCTGCCCCATGTCTGAGAGTCTCTGGTTCAGCATACCTGGGCTGGATTGAAAAAAAAAAAACTGCTATAGGGTGGCTGTCTATGATCCGGGCTGTGATAGTCTGGTCTGCTGGGTGGAGTTGTGACGAGAGGGAAGTCCGGATGTGGAAAATGGGGGGCCCCATGGAATTAACTGAGTTTACTTTATCATAATATTCTAATATGAACATATTATAATCTTCTAATTTACTCCTTCTGCCTTTCCACTTCTTTTCTATCATATGATGGTTCCCTTTTCTTTCTCTTGACAATTAATTATCTATGTCAAGTGTCGCTTGCTACATCCAAAATTGTAGGTCTCACTGTCTGAGAGTAGAATTGCCCACTTAGTTATGATTAGTGATGCTGTTCAAAACTGATGGATCCTGAATCTGGTGTTTTACTGGATTCCAAGGGTCAGATTCTTATAGTTTTTCTCCAGTGAACTATTTCCTTTTTTCCAGAGAACTGCATGGCATCCATTTTGACCCAGGTGGCATTGCTCTCTAGATCTCACATTCACAGAGTAAGAGCATACTGGGTTCATTATAATTCAAATTAAGCTTGACCCTAGATCACTTTGAATCTCTAGAAGCAAAGTTTAATGTCTTTTAATATTTTGAAAGACAAAGTACTACCACTCTACTTAATGTTATGTTACATTGTTTCTGTAAAATTTGTTGCTTATGAAGTTTGGGAAGATATAAAAATCTGAGATGCAAATATTGGATTATTATTTAGGAAAGTTCTAAGCAATGTAGAGATATGGTTCCTACTTACTCATGACTACCGAATATGCTTTTTAAAATTACTTAGAACCTTATGATGATGAACTGAAATTATGTTATGGTGACCTGACATTCTCACCTATATCAAAATTATAACACTAGTGAAGAAACATGAATGAAATAGGTATATTTTTGTTTACTTTCTTGAAGAGTTTAGTGTTAACATTTAAACTTCTCTTTTCAATTTATTCTTACCACAGAATAAGCTGCTGCTTTATATTATAGCAACCACCTAGGAAATTCCTTCCAATGCAGAGAAACCTTATTACCATTTAAAAAGAACTAGATCCATTTTTACTTTGACTATTGAGTCAATGCCTGCTGAGCAGAGCTCTGTCTGTCAGTCCCAACCTTTTCCCCTCTTTTGCTTTTATTAAAATCCTTAAATATCAGCAGCACACTAAAAAATTCTCAGATAAATGCCCCAAATGAAATCCCATCTTTAACTCCAGCCCTCCCAACCTATTTCCCTCATGTTCATATAACATCTAGGGGATAATTTTCAGTAAATTGTCAAAAGGAAAGGTGACAGTCCATTTAGTAGTCAGCAAGTTGCTAATTAGTACCAAACTAAAATGCATCAAATTTTGAGCACTCCCAATTGATCACTTTGAAAGATAAGCATTCTACTAATTTCACTCTGCTGTAGGTTGAGCCCTGATTGAGTTTTTTTCACAGCAAGATGAACCATGTTCCAGCACTTTCCAACATTGATTCTTAGCCCAGAGCTAAAAGCCTATCTGAACATGTTTTTTGCTTTTGTCTTTGATCGCCTCCTACACGGGGTACAAATTTGTGAGACTGTAGGCAGTTGATTGTCACACTCTGCGAGAAGAATTTTTGAAAGGACCATCTTGTACATTTTGAGACTTCCATATTATAAAGCAACACATATTTGAGGACATGGGGAAGCTATTAATATCAGAGAGACCCGGTTGTTCTAAGAAGCAATATTTTTCAGGAAATGTCGAACTTTCTTGGGCTCCCCAGAGATAATTTTGGTCTTATTCATAGAATGGTGTATTTGGCCTGAGACTCAGTAGTAAATATAGTCTTTTTTTTTAACTATACCTTTTCTGTGGAATTTAACCAGATCTACAAGTGATTTTGAAGACTTGAATTATTACTTCTTGTGTGTTCCAATCAAGGAAAAAATAAGAAAGTATCATTTTAAGTATTTGAATCATTTTTTCAAATGGGTGGGTCATAAATTATTATTTTTAAATATTGTAATATTAAACTTTGACAAGAGATGGTATTAAGCTTAGAATTGGTTCAAAATCCCACACTCTTTCTGCCATGGCACAGTGAATTCTCCAATTCTTTATGTGAAGAAACTCCAAAGTACTAATGGTATCTTTGAAGAAAATAGTGTTGGCCTGATTCTCTAAAGAAAAAAAGGAAATGGGTCAAATAAATTTTTGAAAAATCACTGAATTGTGTCTGCCCAAAGATTTTTGACAGAAGTAAGGGAAGGTAGAAATTTATATACCTTTAATGAGGTAAATTGACCGCAAAGCTCATTTCCATCAGATCTGAGAATGGTGCATCACTGTCTCAAAGCTGTGGTTCCTTCCATGCCACAGTGACTGTGGCAGAATAGTAGGTGAGGGGCAAGTTTTTTTGAAAGTTAGCAAAATCAGTGTATATCTTAGAAGTGCAGAGTGAGTTTCTTAGATATTCCAGGGTTGCTTAAATAAGTATCTTGGGAAAGAACATCCAGGAAATATCAGAGATAAAATATTTTGAGACTAAGAAAAGAAGTAAATTCTACCTTGGTAGTTGTTTGCTTCCTAATTTTGCCTGTGGGTGGCTTTGGAAATGAAGAGAAGGAGAATCTCAGAAGGAGCTGGCTGCAAATACTAGGATCACACTACTTCCATTTGACATTGCTCTTTCCTCTCAGAAAAGGTTTCTTTAAATCTGAGATTTAAGAAACTCAGATTCCGTGGCTCTCTGCAAACACTGAGTAAATTCATTAATGATTTCTCACTTGATTTCTTTTAATCATTGTCTTCAACCGTAATGTCTGCTTTTATTATAAAACCTTAATAATTTTTCCCTCTGAATTCCTATTAGAATTCTCTATTGCATGAAGGAAATGTATATAATATACTTAGTACTTGAGGATAAATAAAACTTTGAGTTCATCCAAATTAATTTTTTGTGGAGTTTTTTTTTTCATCCGGACTTCCCTCTCGTCACAACTCCACCCAGCAGACCAGACTATCACAGCCCGGATCATCCACAACCACCCTGCAGCAGTTTCTTTACAATCCGGCCCAGGTATGTTGAACCAGAGACTCTCAGACATGGGGCAGAGGTGTTCCTTGCTCTCCCTGTGCCCAGCTGCTCGTGAGGCGCCCAGGAGGCATGGCGGGTTCTAGCCCTGGCCTGCCACCCCAGCAGAGCCTCACTACAAGCCAGAGCACCCTCCACTACTGCATGGGGCCCGCCATTTTCCACATCCGGACTTCCCACTCATCACAACTCCACCCAGCAGACCAGACTATCACAGCCCAGTCATGCGGCCGCTAGAGGCCGCACGGTTCATCTATACATGCTTCATTTAGAGGTGACTACAACAGTATGCCACCCGCACAGCAAGCCTGGTAAGCTGCTCCTGTAGTATTTGATATGCCAAATACCAGTAACATTTATATTAGGTCATTCCCGTGACCTATTATAATGGTTTGAGGCTCTCTATGTTCCTGGAGCAAGCGGATGCCTTTGGGTACTACTAGCATGAGACAGGACATATGGAGATATTACTGGTGCCCGCTCTAGCAAATAGATGACTAATGGGAAGATAGTGATAGTGAGTTTTTTAAAAAAAATTTGTGGAATGTTTTTTAATGCTTTGTGAGTTTCCCATTTTCACATTAAGCACAATATATTGTACCATATAGGTGATGGATAGTTATCTAATAAATGGTAACTGATTCCAAACTAGTGTCATTTTCAGAAATCTGTACAGATAATGGGAGCATAATTGAGTTATACTTATATATGAGATTGACTGTGTATACCTCTCATCTGTTATGTTATATGATCCAAACATAGCTTCCACATGGCTACTTCAAACTGACAACCGTGAATGTGAAAGAAGCTGCCAAAAGAGTGACAGAATCAGCACGGGTGAGTGAACAGAACCCAAACCCACTGCCATTAGCTTGATGGGAGACCTTGTGCAGAGCACTTAAACGACTACCTTCACATTATTCATCCCAATGTCATATTGACGACAATTCCTGCTGTTTCCTGTTTTAGTTGTTTAGAGTTGCCATAATAAAATTTCAGAAACTAAGTGGTTTAAACAAAATACAATAAATAAATGCCTTAAATAACAGAACTTTATTCTTTCACATTATGGACACTAGATACCTGTGATCACGGCATTGACTAGGCCATTAGGTTTTACTTTACACCTTCAAACAGGGTTTTAAGCGCTAATACTTTTTTTTGAGCACTGGTGGTTAGAAATCTCAGGATTTGACCATGTTCCCTCTGAAGGTGCTAGCAGAGGAATTGCCCAGGTGTTTTGTTTGCTTGTTTGCTTGTTTTGTTTTTTTACAGTTTCTGATAGTTCCTTGACATATGACAGCATATTTATGGCAGACTGAAGAGCTTTCACATGATGTTTTCTCTATATGCGTGTTATTTCCCCCATCAAAAAAAACGCAGATATATAGAGTAACAAACCATTGTAATGGTCTCAAATAAGTCAAAAATCAGAAAAATTTATGTATCTAAGTTATGTGTATATGCAAACATATTACAAATATATGTATATATGCATATAAACATAATTCATATATATACATACATATATGTGTTCTTGAAGGTACTTTAGGTTAGTATTTTAACATTTTTTTGAGAAAGCAAAACTCAGCTATTGATTGCTACTGAGCAAAGGGATACCCAAGTGACCATTTGTTGTTATCAGTTCTGTACCCAGTTATTGCTTTCTTATTTGTAGCTGGAAAATTTTCCATCACTGCTGGTATTCTAGAAACATTGAAGTACTAAAGCTGCTTCATAACCACAACTTGGTATGAAATGAAAGAAATCAGACACTAAAGGATGCATGTTGCAAGATTCCATTTCTTTTGTTGTTCAGAAAAAAATACACCACTGCAAGCTTTAGAAAGGCATGCTTGTGGAGAAAAGGCAAAGTAAAGTTAGAAAAGGATTGACATAGTGGTGCTAGGCTTTAGGGAAAGGCAGTGTTTCTGAGGCAGGACTATGCAATCGCCTTCAGAGGTCTTGGTCATCTTTTTTTATGACCTCTGAAGAGTTAAAGAAGATTTTTTTTTGTTTCTATACCATTCTAAAACTATATGAAATATCACAATAAAGCTTCTCTTTTTAAAGAAAGATTGTAAAATATAGGTGCCCAACAGGAGCTGTATACAGATAGCTACTTAATAAGCTTTCTAGTTCCTTCTTCTTCCCCTGATTAGCTCTGCACACCTAATCCTAAAAAGCAATGAATAATCCTGGTGTGAAAGCACAACACAGACGTTCATTCCCAAAAGAAAAAGCCTGGAGCATTAGCAAAATGCAGAGACGAAAGATGTTCAGTCCTGCCTGATCTGATTGCTTCTTAGACCTGCTCCAGAGTTGTCACATTGGTGACTGACTGCACGTTTCAGAGCCAGTGAGCACCCCCCATGCTTCATAATTACTGAAACACATGTGCTAAGTCACTTTTTGCTAAGCCACGATGAGAATTTTCAGTGTTCAATCGCCCACAAAATTTCTCATCTCTTCCCTGGGGTGAGGTGCTTTGGTATAGCAGCTGCACGTGGGGATTGCATTTAAATCATTTAAGGTCTGGAGTCCAGTATCTCCTAAAAAGCAGTTTCCTTGCCTTCTGTATTCTTCAGGCACACCTGGATTTTTTTTTTAAACTTCAAAGTGAGGGATGTCTTCCAGAGGGGTGGGGTTGGGGGAGGAAAGCTTTGGAAATACATTAACTCTTTGGGTGCACAGGTGTATTTCAAGACGCCTTCTGCTAGCCTCTTCCCAGACTGTTAATCACTCGTTGGCAGTAGCTCTACTAAGTCATTAGCTGTTTTAGGCGCAAAAACAATACATAGCAACTCAGGTAACTGGATTGCAAAAGGTCAAAAGCTGTAGTAACAGAGGGTATACTGATAGATAATGTAGTCACAATGATAAAACACGCAGGCCCTACCCCTGACTTTTTCCAATTACTGAATTCTGCTTGTACAGGTGGCTAAGTTTTGCATGAGACAATTATAGTTATGTCTTAGGATATATATTTTCTCTGAAACCCTCACATTGACATATTTAATGTCAGAACTTTTCCTCTGAAAGTAAGTTCCATTGAGAGGTGGGAGAGAGAAGCTAATGGTATTTTTGACTGAAGCAGAAAGGAAAGAAAATATTTTGGATGTCCCAAACGAATTACATCATTTAATGATCACACTAAAGGCTAGCTCTGTTTGAGTTCATTCTTTACTACTGTCCGTTACCCCAGCGGTGCTGGAAGTATAAGGGTCAATGTCAGTTAGCTTAAAATTTAATTAGAAATTTAAGGCAACAGAAGGAATTTGGAAGAGTAGAAGCAATGGAATTTATACAAGAAGTTTAAATTTTTTATTTTTCAGAAAATACTCTCATAAAGTTTTCAAAAAAAGCTCCCATCTGTAGTTTTTCATGATAGGGAATGGTTTTGCCAGTCCACATGTTTTGAAAACAGTTATCAAGCACTTACTGCCAGGAAGGTACTCACTGGTGCTTAATGAGGATTTCTGGAATGGGTGGCTAAATATATCTTGGCTGCTGCCTCACTAATCACTGTGCATGGAGTACTAGGACCAGGCAGGTTAGTCAGAACAAGACACTACAGGCCTGTGGGGCCTTGGATGGAGATTGTCAGCATGGAGGTGTCTGTGCTCTCCACAGAATGAATCGCTACCAACTTAAAAGCCAGCAGTTCATTAATCATAGGATGTGAGGGTTAGTTTGCTAGCCACTGTTAACTGTTCACCTACCACCTCTGCTCCCCAAATACTCTCCCCGTGGAACCACCTATAACTGGTGAAAAATGACCTACTAAAGATGGTGAACATCTCCTATTGCTTCACCACCAATTCTACACACCTAACAGATGGTGTCCCAATAGGGTCTGTGTGTTCTTCTGCCAAGGAAGGATCGGGCACAACAGGCTTGACCTTAGGTGTGAGGACTTAGCTTCTGTTTGTTATAACCTTTTCTATTCCCCTCTCCAGAACGAAACCCATAGAACTTTTATTTTATGTAGAGGATATCTAAGGCACAAATTGCATGATATCTTACGTGTTGGTAAAGACTTAGTACAAGGGCATGGGTCCCTGATCAGAGATATTTCCACTTTGGGCAAAATTGTTACTTTATTACTTCATGTTCTACTGACTTCTCTTGAAATTTTCTGACAAAAAAATTATGTTGAATTTTATAACTTTTTTGTTTATTTATTTTTTTCCTTTTTTTTTAAAGTATTTTATTATACCACCATGAGATATACAAATAAAAAGATATACAATTAAAAAGTTCATTTTTGGGTTTTGGTCATACAGTGTTTCAGCACCCGTCCCTCCACCAGTGCCCATATCCATACAAATAAAAAAGATATACAATTAAAAAGTTCATGTTTGGGTTTTGGTCATACAGTGTTCCAGCACCCGTCCCTCCACCAGTGCCCATCTTAGTTTTTGTTTAATATTTACTCCTGTTTAATAGTATTCATGTTATTATTACTATTGTTGCTATTTATCTATTGAGTTAAGTAATTCTAAGTTAAGTAATTCTAATATTTTTTACTTATATATGCTGACATAATACTGTTTTAAAAACTAGCTTATTTAAAGGCAAGGACCAGAGGTCATAGGAAGTAGTAGAAACAGTTTTAGGACCTGATATCATCAAAATGAAATTTGAATTTCCCACATATCTATAGACCTAGTAACTGGATTTCCCATGAACCCTCCTGGGACGTTGTCTAATATGATTTTTATGATTTTTGTTTAAGGCCACACCTGTTGAAGCTCAGGGGTTACTACCGACTCTGCACTCAGAAATTACTCCTAGTGGTGCTCAGGACACCACATGTATGCCAGAGATAGAACCTGGTCAGTTATGTGCGAGGTAAATGCCTTACCTGCTATACCATTGCTCTGACCCCTGTTATATGCTTTTTATAGAGCAAAACATCACTATTTTTATTAATTCCAATATGTATTTTCATAGTTTTTCACCAGTTTTTGTATAAAAATCATATATATAAAATCTTTGGAGAACTGTCATCTTGTATGGTTGAAGTGGAAGAACAGATAATCTAGTTAAAAACAATTTGCCATTTAAAATCTAACCAGTCATATATAGATAATGGATAAGGGATGTCCATTCACATAGATAAATGATGTAAATGACTAAGTGTTAGAGACTGCAAACATTTAAAGATGGGGAAGAGTCCAGGTGGTGTTCTCTTCCACCTTACTCTTATACCCAGAGAGGGTGGCAGCTTCTTTTGGCCACTCACCTATGCTTTTATGACAGCAGGAAAGCAGTCATATGCAAAGATTTATGAATCAAGAAAATACAAAGGAGCAAAAAGAAAATATGAGCAAAGAGAGACAGACCACAGAGCATCAGCAATAGAGCAGAGGACGTTGAGAACACCAGACACTGAGGGATGCGATGCTAGACCCACGTCCACCAGGGACCCATTGACTTCTGGACATCAGCAGGATTTTGATGGTCCAGATCCACCAAGAACAGACCAAAATATGTGCAGGAAATTGGGAGGACCCAGAACTACCTATCAAAGTTGTTAAATAAATAACTGTAATTTCATAAACACCTGGGCTATATAATCAGGGACCACATACATTCCTAGTAACATTAACCATAAAGGTGGTATATGTTTTAGTTTCGTTAGATATTTGAATTTTCCTTTTGTGTGTGTTTGGGGAAGCTAAAAACAGTGCTCAGGAAACCGTATGCTGCTGGTTATGGAACTGGCTGTCTCTGAGTGTCATACATGCAACTCCGTATTTGGTCCAACTTTTTTCTTTTATCTGCAAGTCTTTGATCTTCACCTGCAAATTTTTATAATTTGGGAGGGGAGGTAGTGGGAATACCCAGTGTTGTTCAGGGATTATCCCTGGCTTGTGCCCAGGAATCACTCCTGGGGTGTTTATATTATGCTAGGGATTGAACCTTATATTATACCTAACTTTATATTATATTGAACCTTTTATTATATGTTATATATGATACATGATACATGATGTATTATATATATAATTGTATATATTGAATCTTATATTATACCTAACCTTATATTATGCTGGGGATTGAACCAAGGTAAGCTGAGTGCAGGGCACAGCACCCTCTCTGGCCTCAATGTTTACATACCTATGTCAAATTAATTCCCAAAGTATTTACAAATCTTATGTTAAATATATTCCCAAAGCATTTTCTCATCTTGTATCACTTTTCTTCCCATTATTCATCAATTTGCTCAAGCAGGCACCAGTACTGTCTCCACTAGTTGGGAATGAGATACATTATTGTTACTGTTTTTAACATATATAATACACCATTAGATATGCCAAAAAAGTATACCTGGGTAGCTTGCCAGGCTCTGCCATGGCTCTGGGTTCACCCTAGGGGCCCAGTCTTTTTCTATGTTAGATAATCAACCATCCAGGGCCTATAGGGCAGAGACCTGGGTATGGACAAGTCTGTCTCCTGTCTGCCACCTGCTGATGCAACGCAACTGGGCACCGCAGTCACACCTGCAACACCTCCAGGGGCAGGCATTTTTCATCTTATTTAAAGTTTATTTTCTGTTTTCTCATACTTAGTATATAAAAGAGGTTGATTTAATAAAGATTTTTGTATGCTGGATTTTACTTTAGTCATGATAAAGTTTATTATAGATTCCTTGAAATTTTTATCTAAGCAACCATGTCCTTTCTAAATATAATTAATTTCTTTTTACAATATTTATACATTTTATTTCTTTTGATTCCCTATTGTACTATCTATTGTACTTTTCCAGTTTGAGGTGGAGAAACAGTTTGCTTTTTTTCATAGCTTGTCTAAAAATTATTGCACCTATATAGTTGAGCATCATTTAGCTTTAGAAATTTGCGAATGTCTGTAAAATGCCTAGAAACTTGCAATCCGTTCCATCCATTCCTAATTTTTGAAAAGTTTTTAACTGTTACTTATAGCACATGTATTTTTACCATTTGCTGAATAGATCATATGTTTTTTTTCTTTTTCCTAATATTTATATTGTGGATTATGTTGGTTACATCTCATATTTTAAACATACCACTCCTAGAGTAAATTCCACTTGACCATGATACTTTCACATTTTAATATTAATTTTATTTGTGATATTTTGCATTCATGATCATACTGGATGCTTACATTTGCATTCAGAATTTTTCTCTAATCTTATGATACTTTATCTGCCTTCAGTTTTGGAAGAATAAATACTAAACATATAAAGTAATTTTGTATTTTCCTCACTTGTTGGGTCCCTTTTAGAGATTTAAAAGATCCCTTAAAGGGACGACTTTTACTTATTACAGGGATGGGTAATATCCAAATTATGAGGATATATAAGAGCTGGAAAAAAACAGATAAGGAGTCAGTTGAGACTGGGTTCTCACCTGACTGGCAGGAGTGAGTTGGAGGAGCAGAGAGCCTGACAGCATAGAGAGGTAGAGGAGCAGAGAGCAGGGTTGGCTGAGCTTGCCTAAAGGCAGAGCAAGGAAATAGTCTGAAGAGAGTATTAAAGTGAGTTCAGAGCCTCTAGACTGGTTCTGTACATAATACTGTCAGTCAGCCACGCAGCTGAAATCTAACATCTGGTGCCGAATAGCCTAGACAGTTAGTAACCATAATTTCCTAATGTGTAGGTTGTTTAATAGCCCCATTGTTGGGGATAAGAAATGTTGCTCCTTCCTGAGGGCAGTAATGGCATGTCAGAGGGGTCTCTCATCAACAGACTCTGATATTAATGAGGAAAAGACTGAAAAAAAAATCAGATACTTCAAGTTCTGACACTGACAATAATCTGAAAATTCTGTACCTTCTTCCACCACCTTGCTCTCATTATAGCAGGCATGGAAGGAAACTATCTAGGCCATATAAACCTTGCCACTCTTTCTCTGCCAATGCAACTAAAACTTATACTCCAGCATAAAAAAACCTTAAAGATGGGATCTCTAAGCCAGTGCAAAAGGCTTGTGTAAATTATAGACCAACTAGTCATTTTTGTTCAGAATATCTTTCTAATTGGCGAGACGGTGCATTATGAACACCTGAAGACTTCCACGTGACAGCTAAAACTTGTCTCAGTCCGTCCCAATTTCTTCAATGGAAGTTATGGTTTCATGATGAAGCCCAAACTCAATTGCTTATTCTAGGACTTTATGTACAGAAAATTTTAGGACTTAAATTAACATATAACATGCTCATTGGTGAAGGGGAATGGCATGACAAACGTAAACAAGTCACCTTACTCTGGACCATACTATCTTATCTGGCAGTCAGCTTTAACAACTTGGGAGAAAATAGATACGGGCACAGAATTTCAAGGCTGAGGTGTGATATTTCAAGCATAGCTCTTTCAATTCCTCTTTGGTAGACCCAAAATAGTGTTTTCATCCTGCTTTTGTAGGGCCCAGGTTTCTGAGCCGTATGTTAATGCAGGGAGAACAGTGGAGTCGAAGAGATATGCCCAGAGCCAGAGGTTCTTTGTCCTTTTTAACTATTTGTTAAATGCTCTTGAAGGCATTCCAAACTGCTCTCTTCCTCTTGCACAGCTCATGTGCTAGGTCGTTCATCATGTTGAGTTGTCGACCTAGGTACACATAACTGCTGCATTCAGAGATGTGTGTTTTGTTGAGAGTGAATGGATTATCTGGAACTAGTTCATTTTTCATGAACATTGTTTTGTTTAGATTCAGTTGTAGACCTACCTTTCTACATTCATGGTCAAAGTCAGCCAGCCTTTGTGCCACTTGGCTAATGTTTGGTGTTATTAGAATTATGTCATCAGTGAAATGGAGGTGGTATAATTGCTGATTGTCTATCCTCACTCCTATTCCTTCCCATTCTAATTGTTGCATGATGTTCTCAAGGGTGGCGCTGAAGAGTTTGGGTGAAATGGCATCACCTTCTCGAACCCCTCTTTTGACATCCACGATCACTTCCTTATAGAATTGTGAATAAATCCGTAATGGTGAGTGAATCCATATGTGGTGAGTGAATCTATATGTAGTGGTGAATCCATAATATAGCTCATGAAGGATTTTGATGTATTGAGTTTGAATGCCCATTTTGGCTAGAGATTCGATGACTGCTTCAGCCTTAACATCTCAACAGAATCAAAGGCTTTCTTTAAATCAATGAACGTTAGATTGAGAGGCATTTTGAACTCCCTACAAACTCAAAGAGCTTGGTTACCGTATGGATATGGTCGATTGTGCTCAATCCTTTTTGGAAGGCTGCTCGCTCACATGGTTGTCTTTTATCTCACTCTGCCAATCTTGTTCAGGATGACTTGGTGAACAGCTTATAGATGACTGGACAACAGGCAGATCAGTCATCTTGGTGTTATGGTTGGCAAAGGACAGGCGGGCATTACGAATGCTTTACCTGGCTTCTGCAGCACCTTCCAGTATTTCTGCTCTTTTCTCTTTGAGGTCTTCCTTTATCACTTCTCTGCACTGCTTTGCGAGCTTGGATGTTAACTTATGGTTGCCTGAGGCTTGTACCTTGCCACATTGGTGAATGAGCTTGAGAGTTTTTGAAGACTGGCATCCTTTTGTGTATTTCTCTCTCGGCTGTATTCTCCAGTTGGTTGTATTCTTCATCGATGTTGTCAAAGATGGCATCTTCCCATGTTGCTGCAATGGTGCCAAGGAGTTCCCAGTAGGTGGTCTTTTTGGGGACTTTTCTTCTTAAACTTTGCAGCCCTTTCTCCTCATTCTGTGAAGTAGAATTTTGCACAAAGGAGATGGTGGTCTGATGCTGTTTGGAATTTTGGAATGACAATGACATTGGTCAGGCAAAACCGTCAATTGAATACAATATCATCAGTTTCATTGTGGAACTGTCCACCAGGAGATTTCCATGCCCAACGTTTTGATTCAGCCTTCTCGAACTGTTGAGTTCCCATGAATGGTCTTGGTGGACATGATGAACTCAGATAGTCTCTCACCTTGTTCATTCTATTCTAGGCCATGGGTCCCTGATGTGGAGATTTTTGGCTGATCTTCTCAGTCCTATCTTGACATTAAAAATCACCGATGAAGATCTTGTAGAAGGTGTGGTCTTCATTATAGAACTCCTTGAGACTGGGTTCTCAGCCTGGTTGGCAGGAGTAAGTTGGAGAAGAGAGCCTAACAAGAGTTAGAGGAGTGGAGAGAAAAGTTTGTTTAGCTTGCCTAAGAGCAGAGCAAGGAAATAGTCTGAAGAGAGTATTAAAGGGAGTTCAGAGCCTCTGGACTGCTTTTGTACCTAATACTGTCAGTTTGTCAGTCACACAGCTGAAAACTGACACTATTTTTCAAAAGTGTCACCATAAAATTGCTATTGTTATGTTTAAATGTGTAAAAGAATTCACCAGTTGGTTCATGGTGAGTTTTTTCTTTCTTGTAGGATGATGTCTTAGTTTGCTCCAGATGGTACCCTGAAGGCAAATGCAATCTAAGTATTGAACCCAGGCCTATACCATGCAAAACATGCAAAATGGTTCTTGAGGATTTCTAGGCCTCCTGTTTTCTTAGTGTAATTTTTTTATGTTGGCTGCAGTTTTTACTTTCAAAGAATTTTGTCCATTATTTTTACAATTGTATTTTTAAAATTCCATTAATTTATTCACTTATGTTTATTTAATTGTTCCCATTAGGTTAATTTTTTCTTTGTATAATTTTAGCCAGAAAGTTAAATAATTTTGTATTTAATTTTTAACTAAATTCAATTTTGTTATTTTAAAATTTATTTCTCATATATACACATATATAATCATTATGATTTATAGCAGCATAATTTAAAACATCAGAGGGAAAAAGCAATCTTTGGCATTTACCCAGTAGCTAAAACTTCTGATACTCTTCATTCTATTCTAAGGATCCAAGTTTCCATCTATAATAATTTCCCTTCAGCCAAAATAACTTTGTTTAGCAATTATTTTAACACAGTTATGTTGACAATACATTCTGCTAATTTTATGTTGCACAAACATGTATTTATTTTTCTGTTTTTGAAGAATTTTTTTATTAAAGCTCTTGAAAGACAGTTATTTTTTCAGCTTTTAAGGTATCCTAATTTCTTCTGACTACCTTGATTCTTATGAAAAGACAACTGTTAATCAGATTGTTTGTAATGTCATTTTATTTGTTAAAGAGAGGATTAGACTTTGATCATTTTATGGCTTTCAATGTTCAGCAAAATAAGTTTTGGTACACACTCCATTTTTATTCCTTTGGTGAACTTTATTTTTTTAGGCCTTTTTAAAATTTGGAAACATTAAGGATAACAAGGTGCTACGGTTCTCCCTGTGCCCAGTTGATCACGAGGTGCCCAGGAGGGAAGGCGGGTTCTAGCCCTGGCCCACCACCCCAGCAGAGCTTCGCAAGAAGCCAGAGGAACTCTCACACCATGAGGCCCACCATGTTCAACATCTGTACTTCCCACTTGTCAGAGCTTCACCCAGGAGAAGAGCTGATCACAAGCCCGGCTCATCAGAGACCTTTCCTGCAGCAATCTTTTTCAAGCCCAGACCAAATATGCTGATCCAGAGACTCAGAGACATGGGGCAGAGCTGCTACCAGCTCTCCCTGTGCCCAGTTGATCACGAGGCACCCAGAGGGAAGGCTGCTTCTAGCCCTGGTCTGTCACCCTAGCAGAGCCTCACAAGAAGCCAGAGGTACCCCCACACCATGAGAGCTGCCATTTTCCACATCCAGACTCTCCACTCATCAGAGCTCCACCCAGCAGAAGAGCTGATCACAAGCCCAGTTCTCTCAGCTATGTGGTTCATCAATAAATATTTGAGAGTATCCCACCAAAACGACAGAGCCTGGCAAGCTACCCGTGTCATATGATATACCAAATACCAGTAACAATCATAGTCCTCATTCCCATAACCTGATGGAATGGTTTGAGACTATGTTCCTGGAGCAAGCAGATGCCCTTGGGCAACACTAGCATGTGACAGGATGTATGGAGATGTAACTGATGCCCGCTCTAGCAAATTGATGATCAATGAGAAGAGAAATGATAAGTGACCAGTAAAGGATAACAAAGATTTTAATCTAGTTTGTTATAATTACACATGTTTGACTAACATTTTCTCAAAGGTAATAGCATAATTTTATTGTGCATATGTGTATTATGTTATATTGGCTTTTAAGTTTATCAATGACTTTAAAATGTGCTTTTTGCTTTTTTTTAAAAATAACCTATATGATTATGATTACATTTTTGATGCTATTTAAGACTTAACTTTTCACAAACTAAATACTCAGTTTGTTTGATTTGGGGTAATTGTATACATTATGCTGTTAATCTTTAATTCAGTGTGAGCTCTACTCACCAGCTTGTTTATTTTGGGATCAAATTGGATTGATATCTTTCTTATGCAAATGTTCTTCATTTTTTTTGGCTATCCAATAATTAGAAAATTCTGAATCATATCCTAGAAATACTAAACATAAAGTTATCGGAGCTTATAAATTATATATTTTTATAAAAATATAATTTTATATATTTTAATTTTATATACATTTTAATTTATATTTTAATTTATATAAAATATATATATATATTTCCAATTAGGATTGCCTTGTGTTGTCAGATGTTAAACAAATATGAAAATAAAATAAATGAAAACTTTGGGCTATTTCAAATGTGTTCTATACGTTAATATTCCAGTTCTCAATAAATGAAAATGGGAGTGAGTTCCGCCACCCCATCTCACCCACACTCTTCTTCAGTGATTTTTATTGTTTTCAAATACTATTTTCACTAGGCTTCCATTAAGTGATCACCTAGGAAAGAAAGGCAATCAATATTCAGTTAAGAACTCTTCCAAGCAAACTTCCCTAGAATCAAAATGAAAAAGATGGAAACATTTTGCCCAATTATGCTTTCTTCTGTATATCTATATCAAACACAATCTGTTTTTATTAAAATTCCTTTATGTCATACTCATGTATTATTTAGAGGTTTTTGTATATTTCTGTAGTAGTTGAATCTTATAGGTTTTTAGGCTGTCAATATCATATGCTAAATTAGTCATAGGAGATGGAGTAGTAGTACAGTGGGTAGAGCATTTGCCTTGCACATTGCCAGTAAGGCCCAGAGCAGTAGGACAGCAGGCAGGGCATTTGTCTTGCTAAGGTCAAACCAGGTGTGATTCCCCGATCCTGTGTGGGGATCCTGAGCCCATCAGAAGTAAGTCTAAGCATCATTGGGTTTGACCCCCACAAAACAAAATTATAACTTTTAAGTTTATTCATAGTAATTCATACTAAATATTTTAGTAATTATTTTAGCAATATTTCAAAGATTAGTATAATAATTTATAGCTCATTGATTCATTAAAACTTTTTTTATGCCTCTGCTACTTTCCATCTATATTGCTGGATGTTTTGTATACATTGGAAACAATTAGATCTTGATGCTTATTTTCAATGGAATTTAGAGGCTAGTGGGGGAGACAAATATTGAAAGCAGTTGGTGGTTGTGTTGGGACTGGTTTTGGAATATTTGAAACAACTGTACTATGAGCAACTATGTAAATAATGGTGTTTAAATAAAGTTAAAACATAAAATTAAAAAAAAACTAAAAACAATTAATATTTAAAATTAAGTGTGGTAAATGTTTTTATAAGAGAAATTATATAAGGCATAGAAGGATATAATAGCCTTTCCATATTTAACTAGACGAGATCAGGAACTCTTTACCTAGAAAATTTTACTAAATGATGAAAACTTGAAGTTAAAATAAGATTAGAGTAAAATAAAATGATTAAATTTGAATATTAGAAAAATAATTAAGGGAACTATTTAACAAACTGATCAATTGATGGTGATTCAATGGAAAAAGAAAAAATATATAAAATAGCTACAACAATACAGGAGGTTTTGATATGGTAGAAGAGATGTTAATTACTTGTGGAAAAGAAAGAATTAATATCTATGTCAAGATATTTAGGATACAGAACTAAAACTCATGATTAATTTAATAAAGTATTTAGAGCAGGAGGCATCTCCAAGCGACCTATTTTATTAAACTAGATTTTGGACTAGGCCTTTTGAATTAATGATGTATCTTTCATTGAGATAGGGTACACTAGGGAAGGAACACATTAAGAAATAATATAACACTCTTAATTCTATGTCAGGCTTTTGATTTTAGATATTTGCATTATGTCCAGGTTGAAATATTCAACATATAATTGGGTATGAATAAGAGACTCCTTAACTGTAAACATATCTCCTGGTGCTGTGCATTAGAAGGAACACCTTTCCTTATTATTAATAATTCATGAATATGGAAATTATCTCTTCCACAGCAGGTAAATATGAATTTAGTATCCGTTTCCATCCTTATCAGTTTCTCATTAGTAAAACTGACATGTTTTTATATTTGTATTTGTAAAATTTTTGTATTTGTTTTATTGGCCACACCCAGTGATATTCAGGGGCATGCTACTCGGGTGGCTCCTGGTAATGTTTGACATGGGCTGCCCAAATGAGCCGTCGTTGGACCAATATTGACATGTCTGATTTATAGATCTTGCATTAGAGCTGAGCCTGTTGGGCTTGTTTCTTTTTGAGTTACTTCTTTTTGGAACTCGCAGATGTTCAGGCCACAGGCACCATGATTCATCTAGGTAGCTTCCATTAACTAGATCCCTTGGCAAGGTCAAATTCAATTCTGCCTATTAAGGTAGGAATAAGCTATCCAGTTTTGGAGAAATCTAGGGAAATAAACTGAAACCTTGGTTTTCTTCCATATTTATGTATGTACTGGGTACCAAGATAGAGACTGACTTTTTTTTTTTTTTTTGCTTATAACTGCTATATCCAAGAGTAGGCAATAGTATTTCTATTAACTTGGATTTGAGCCTTTTAAACTTTTCTCTTTTAACCTGTCACAGATGGGAAACTGTGAAATGTAGCTCTTTGCAAATGTGCTTTTTTTGGGGGTGGGGGGCATGGTGTAAACCAGTTAGTTGTCACATAGTAAAGAATTTGTCATTATACACATTCTTTTATTGAGCAAACTGTTTATAGGAATTAAAGAGACCATTTTAGTAATATGTGAAATTTCAGAAAACGATGAGTCTAGCCCTAGAGAATACATGAGAAGATGTCTCTGTAATATAGCATTGCCTTTCCATCTGCTACTTTAGCTTTTCTCTCATCTGAAGACTGGTAGGCTAATCTGAATTCAATAATGAGATAGGAGAAAGGGTAGATTTGTTTCCCCCCCAAACTATCTACTGATATAGATTTTTTGATATATATGATATTTATCGTTGAATATAATTTCTTCTCTTTTCTAACATGTGTTTCAAATACTTGGCTGCTTATATTTTTGATAAATTGTTAAATTTATTAAACATGATGCCCAAGAGAAAAACGTTCTCTCCCCATTGGTTCATGAGTAAATGCACGAGATGAGAGCCTACTACAGAGAGTATACCACCACCCTGTAGAGCCTGGCCAGGTACCCATGCCGTATTTGATATGCCAAAAACCAGTAACAATTATAGACCTCATTCCTATGACCTGAAGGAATGGTTTGAGGCTCTTGGTGTTTGTGGAGGGAGAAGAAGTTCTTGGGCTACACTAGCACACAACAGGATATATGGAGATGTTTCTGGTGCCTGCTCAAGCAAATTGATGAACAATAGGAAGACAAGAGATACAAGTGAAGTGATATGCAAAGCAAGTAAATTAAGAGAACCCCGGGTACATTTTTAGAAATCCTTGAGTATTGGGAAGTGAAATTTGAGAACAATCCAAACTGAGATGTATTTTTAGCTCCAACAGGTCTGTGCTAAGTTTTGCAAACACAAACAATAGGTAGAGAATAGGACTGATTGTAAAGAGAGCATATTGGAGGCATCCTTAATAATTAGTTAAGAAACTCTACTAGGAGGAGAGATGAAGGGTCTTTGCAATATCCCGTCTTCCCCAAAGAGAAGGCTATAAAGTAAGATAAATATGCTAAAGGTTTCCCATCCCTCCTAAGGCATCATTTTCTTACCAGCATTAAGGTCTTTAGTCTTGAATCTGGCCTAGAGATTCAGATAAACTCACATGATTTGTGCCTATGAGAACGGGCAGCCATTTACTGGGGGTGGCTCCTGCATGGCTAACTACTCTTGCAAGTAGATGCCCCATAAGATTCAGAGATCCACAAATCCTCTTCATAGTTTGGAGGCAAGTCAGAAAGCTACAGAGGAATTAATAAACCAAGCAAGCTTCACAATGAAAGCCTGGTCAGAGTACAAGACTGAGAAACTAGCAGCTGAATTATAAAAGAAACAGAAAACTGCTTAATAATTATTGGCAAATAAAATGGAAACGAATACTGAATATTAACTATCCTAATTTAATCACAGTTCATGATTGCTCTAATTCTAGAAGAATTGACTCAGCTCTTAATCTGAAGATGAGTTGTTATATTCCAGTAATTTGGCTTAATATCTTTCTTTTCTCTTAAATTTATAAGTAGATGTGAATTAGTCTATGGATAGTCATATAATAAGACTTTTCTTTCTGGCTTTTTGGTTCATACCCAGCGACACTCAGGTGTTACTCCTGGCTCTTCACTCGGGGATTACTCCTGGTAGTGCTCAGGGGATCACTTGGGATGTTGGGGATCAAACTGGTTGGCCATGTGCAAGACAAATGCCCTATTCTCTGTATTTCCCCCCATAAAAGACACTATCATTTTGCTTTGTTTGGATGAAAGCTGACTACATAACTAGTGAAAAGGGCTGTTCCATGAGATTCTCAGAAGACCTTGTGACATTGGGGACTGAAATAGAATTGGTTACATGCAAGCAAGTGTCTTGTATCATCTCTCTTCATACAATTAGAAAGGGGTAGCTGGATTCTAGAACCAGGGCAATGAGGACAACGGATTTTGAAGAATATTTTTAAATTGAAGTTAGCTATAATGAAAAAGCTACTTTAGTTTTTTCCCCCATTACTATAATCCTTAGATGATGAGATTAAAAGAATAAATAACAGATATCTCCCTCATTTGTGGTATATATAAGAAACTAGATAGTAATAATGTATATATAAGAAACTAGATAGTAATAATCCATGGCCTTGGATTACAAATCTGAGATTACCAAGCGGTAAGACATCATGAGGGAAAAAAAGGGACTAGAGTGACACAAAAACAATGGCGGAGGGATTTGGCACTTGGTGGTGGTAGAAGTGCAGTGACTTTGTGTATGGAAACCATAAACCTTTATACTACTCTGAAGTTACATAAACTATAATTAAGATTTAAAGATAAAATTCTCAGGAAAACTATCTCAACATGTATTATTATATTTTCATCCTACTAAAAACAAGATCTTACACATTTATTGATTACTATATCCTAGAAATTTTTTTTTTGTTTTCCATATAGTAATTCATGCTGTTCATATGAGTGTCTAGGAAAACTGTAATGTTAACAGTTCTGTCTTAGATAAGGAAATAGTTGCAGAGAGATTAAGTGGCTTTTTTATTTTATTTTATTTTATTTTGCTTTTTTGGGTCACACCCGGCAAAGCTCAGGGGTTACTCGTGGCTCTGCACTCTGGAATTACTCCTGGCAGTGCTCGGGTGAACATATGGGATGCCGGGGATCAAACCGGGGCCGGCACAGGCCGGCCCCATGCAAGGCAAGTGCCCTACCTGCTGGACTATTGCTCCAGCCCTTAAGTGTCTTTTTGAGTTTCACTTAGTACCATAGTAAGTAATCTCAACAAGGCATCTTCACAGTCTAGTGTCTCACGGTTGCTGCCTTGAACCATTCAACCAATATAATATATCTTCCTAAATTTCTCCTACATTATGCAAATAGCTGCTTTTTGATTTTTAAATAATTTATTTTTTCTCAGTACTGTGTGATCTTTTATAAAAACATGGAGTTTTCTAATATTGTACATTGATTTATGTCAAAATCTACAAAAAACATCACCAAGGTTCTGAAAAAAATGTTCATGCAGTTTTGGATATCTTTTGATAGTATTTAATCTTTAAAGAAAAAATATATTTTACCCTTATCTTATATTTAAACTATCCTTAACCAGACATAACCTCTCAAATGCCAATTCATTCATTTAAAAATTTTTTTTAATTTAAATTTTATTATAGTACCATGAGATGTACAATTACAAATTGTTCATGATTAGGTTTCAGTCATACAGTGCTCCAGCATCCATCCCTTCACCAGTGTGCATTACCCACCACCAATGTCCCCAGTTTCCCTCCCCCACAGCCTTTATAGTTCATTTCTTTTTTTTAATGTTTTATTATACCACCATGAGACATACAATTACAAAGGTGTTCATAGTTGGTTCTTGGTAATACAGTATTCCAGCACCCATCCCTCCACCAGTGCCCCATTTCCACCACCAATGTACCCCACTCCCAGGCTGCCTCAATCAATTCATTCATTTTTGAGGCCTTTTCTAAGTCTTCAAAGTGCTTTTCTCTTTGCTATATTGAATTAGCATTCTGTTCTTGCTTCATTGACCAAATTCATGCAAAACCACATTACATGTTTCTAGTGTTACTTATCTTAACACTGTTATCCTTTCTCTATTAAGATCTTTTAGTGCATGTCTTCTGGGTTTAACTATCTTACTTAACTTTGTGACATATAAATTGCTAATATTAAGAAAACATTAAGAAAACTTCATTAATAAAACCATATTTTTGATAGATCTTCATGCAGGTGATCATGACTCACTTTTACTGTGTATAAGAACCTGCACCAAACCATATTAAATATAAAATATAATGCATACAGGGTTAATAAAGTAAATTTTAATTTCTAGAACAAGTTATCTTTGTTGTTTAAAATTTGTTTAGCTCTCAAAATAGTAAGCATCAGACCATTACCTTAAGCTGTCATATGTAAAGAAACTATTTTAGTTGAATTTTCTTGTCCTTTCATACTTTTTATGCCATGTCATCCTTTAAGATCCCACAGAAATCTGGGTCAGAGAGAAAGAGTACAGCAGGTTGGCCTCTTGCCTTGCACATGGCTGATCAAGCCCTCAGCACTGCTGGGTGTGGCCTTCAAAAATTAAACACAAAACTATTCACAGAAATTATTATATAATCATATTAGATACATATACTCTTTCTGTTTGTTTTTGGAACCTATCCAGCAATGATCAGGGTTTACTCTGGCTCTGTGCTCAGGAGTAACTTCTGGCAGTACTTAGGGCCACACATGGGATGAAAAAAATTGAACCTGGGTTGACTACATGCAATGTTCATGCCCTACCTGCTTGACTATCACTCTTTATCCTACATCTTAAAAATTTGGTGTTAAGTAGAAAATAATTTCATTTTTCAAGATTTAAAATACTAAGTTTAACAGCTACTGTTATAGGTCATTGGGTTCTTGTCTATGACAATTTTGGAACTTTCTAAGGGTATAAGCATTCTTTCTTGTGATTTCTATGTACTATATTTCTCATATGATAGGAATTGGCTCTTTATATACACTGGATATTACCACATAATAATTCACAGGATAATATATAGTTTTCTTTAAGCTTACAACCCTTCAAATTAATGCTAAAATTTTAGCAGATTTAATAGTAATTATTTGGTTTCTTTCATGAAATAATTATTCTGAATTGGGGTAAAATGATGCGTTTGAAAACATGAATGATAGCTATTTCATAAATGATAAGTTAGTAGCCTGAAGGTCACTTTATTCCATGTGACTTATGGTACAGATTCAGATTTCTCTAAATCTCTGCAGCACTTTATCGTTTAATTCTTCCTCTAAATTTGTCTTGTACTATTGACATGCCTTTCAGAGATAACTACACACACAAAGTTTAAGAAATATTTGCCAAGTCTCTGAGGAGTACAAGGGCTCAATGGTATATTTTGATTTCTAGTTCAATTACTTTATGATAAGGGATTTCTTTATTCACAAATGAGTGCTGCTGGTTGAAGGCAAAATTCTGCTGTTTATATACTAACATGCAGCAATTATGATGAAACAAAACTCATTCTAGAACTCTGTCGTAACTATGGCAACCAGAATTAAATGAATTCTATTAGAAATACATAAAGCCACCCCAGCAGGGTAGAGTAAATATTATCTCTTATTGATTTATGAAGGTTCCAGATGATGAAAAGTGGTTAATATATTTCTGTCATTTGCTAGGGCTTTTTTTTTGATAAAGCTATTGTCTATTTAAATAATGTCAGCAGATATCATTAATTTTTACATCTTTTTATTTCAGTCACTTTTGCCTTCATCACTAGAAACTGTCAGCCTTTCTATTATCTTTGATGTTTCATTTGGGGATTAACAAGAAGAATGTTTCACTTAAAGGCAATTTCTGATTACGTTTGGCTAAAATCTAGTTTGACCAAGGGTTGTTAGTATAAATGTGTTCCATATTTATAATGAAGGAAAATTAGCTAATTTTAAAACTTTATTTTACAAAACATTTGGACCAAGTATATAATTCTCTTGGCTTCAGGTGCTTGCAGCGGGATTTGTTGGAACAGGAAAATTCAACTTTTGGTAATTGGTTCTTTAAGTGGACTAATTTAAAATTTGATTCAAGTAATAATGCGAGGCTAAATGGAAATAGCATTAGGTAGCAATATTAGAGCGTTAGTGTTCCAGAGTGTTTGGTGCGCAGGTGTCATTGCACTTAGAATGTCAGTCTGTTCTGTGCCCACACCTCTGTTTCCTTCAAATCAAATCCATGCCCAGAACTTGATTGAAATGGAAAGGCTACTGTAGCTCTTTCCCCTCTGAATGCTGACAACAGTCCTACAAGTGGAGCAGCTTCAAATTACAGGAAGGAGATAAAACCTACCCTAGGAATTGGTCCAGGGGGTGTCAGATTCGGCGATTAATCATATACATTTTCCCATGATTGTTTCTAGTCACAATGAGTTTCAGTGAAAATGTGGGATGTTGAGCCAGGAAATATGCTTCTGAAGAGAAAGTGCACAGTCGTTCAAAAAAGCAGTAAGTTTAAGAGAGTGACTTTCCTCTCTCGAGTTTCCTGAACCATTGTCTCAAAGGAATAAGCTATAAAGTTAAGGTTTTGGATGTCTCATGTATCTTAATAGTTTGGATACGCTTACCTTGTATATACTTTGTATATGTGTGTTTGCTTAGTTTCTTCCCTGCTATTAAGATACAGAAATTCCTAAAATAAACCACAGTAAACTTGCCAAAGAAAGGGAGAAACAGCAGAAGTGCTAGAGATATGCTCACTCCAGTACTGACAAGGCACTTTTCAGAAGTTCCTGAGTTTTAGCAGAGCCTTGGTCCCTTGTGTCAAAGTTGTCTTCTAAATGCCAATGCAATCTGATTCTTTCTGCCTGCAGTTCTAAGGATCATGGAGCTCCAGAGTTTTATGGGCAGTTTTATTACATTTCGAAGCATTCCCATGTTAGGTTGACATTCTGCTTCCAATCACAACATATGAGAATTGGAGAGGATTTCAGAGATCACCTAGTCTAAGCTGTTCATTTTGTAGATAAGAAATTGAGGCTCAGAAGGGTGAAGTGAATTGCCCAAGGTCACACAGCTCATTAACAGCACAGCTGGAGTAAGACCTGTTGTCTTCTCACTCCTAATCCATGGCTTTTTCCATTAAACCTCGCAACCTTATGCTTTCTCTTATGTCCAGTGAAAGGCACTTCCAAGTCTGTCTTAGCATATGAAGCCACAAACAGAAGGTGGGATTATCCATTCCCAAACTGATTACTCATTCCTAACCTGGTTTGCCATCCATTATTTTCCATTACGTATCTTAGTTCTAAAGGAGAAAAAAAAAGTAGCACGAACATTTTGCTTTTACATTCATTATCTACTCTGTGCCTGTTAGTTGCTCTCGTTTTTTGGTAATGCTTTTACTGATTAACTTGGTCTCTGCAATATAAAATGGTGAAATGCATTATCCTGGGTAAATGTGATGTTATTAATGTGTTTTATTCTAGTTATGGGTCATTATTTCCGATAGATGTAATCGTCCCAGCACTGAGACCTAGCAGGTGGTCTCACTAGAAGTTATAACAGTTTTCTTAATGGTCTGGTAAGAATGTCATTTGCAGGGCAGCAAGGGCAGAGAGAAATTGGTCCCAGAGCTAGCTTGCTTCTACACTCATTCCCAAGCTTGAGCAAGCAAAAGTAAATACATATTATTTTTACTGATCAGCTGGGCATTTTTCTCTGCCTATTCATTTTAGTAGAAATGTTGAGAACCCCTGTATATTTATTTTCTCTTTACCATTTCCCCATCCTCTTCAATAATATTTCTAATGACTATGCAATGCTTTGCTTTTCTAATTCTTAGAGGAAGCAGGCTGTATTGCATCTGAAAGTAGGCAACGCCCACTCCAGCTATGAGATATGATTAAATCCAGTTGGCCAGGCAACAGACAAGGCCACTAGGAACTAGAAATCTAGAGACAGTTTTTCCATTAGAAGTAGCTCATTCCTGCAGAAATGAGTGATGGGAGAATTAGAGAAACAAGAGTTGAGCATTTCAGTGTTCACAACATAAAAGACATAGATGACAGTTATTACAGGACTGTCCTCTAAGTTGTCTTGTACAGGGCAGAATCACACTTGAATGATTTAACATGAAAACATAAACATTAATGCTTGAGTGGAATAAACTAATAAAGAAGGTATGTTGAAATGTTTGGCTTATCTCTGGTCTATTTAAGTTGCAGTCTGCACATGTACACAGGCATATGTTTGTATATGATGGAGCGAGGAAGAGATGGAGGCTGGTGTGTCTATATCATGGATGTATGTACAGAGTCTTCATGGCTGCTGTAAAGTTTCAGGTTAATAATTTATATATCAGGGTCCAGAGTGATAGCACAGTGGGTAGGACTTTTGCCTTCCACGCGCCAACCGAGTTCAATCCCTTGCATCCTATATGGTCCCCAAGCACTGCTAGAAGTAATTCCTGAGCAAAGAGCCAGGAGTAACCCCTGAGCGTCACTGGATGTGACCCAAAAAGCAAAAAAAAAAAAAAAAAATTATGTATCAGTTCCATTTCAATTCTATGGTGAATTAGCTCTTCTTTTACCTCATTTTAACTATTTTTTAATAAAGAATATCATCTAGTTCGTGTTTCTTGAGGTCTTTACCATGACTGTGAACATATGTGAATGACTGGAAATTGACATGCCTATACTGGAATGACTGGAAAATTGCCACTTTTGGATATGTCAGCTGCAGTTAACACTTAAGAACCTATTAAAAAGAAAGAGGAGGTGATTAATCTGGCGCTCTTTCAGAAAAGCAACAATATGAAATGATTTAAAATGATTATTAGTAGCATGAAAGAACGTTCTGAGATAATAGCAGAGAAATTGGTTTCTGTGGTATCAAATCATGCATACTGCAATCTTGTCTAATAAAAAAGTGGTTCAGAAGAGCCAGTTTCTGCAAATTTTTCAAATACTGTGAGCACTAATCTTATTTGCTCTTTGTTGGGGGTTATTTGGTCATATATGGTGATGCTCAGGGGTCTATTCCTGGCTTTGCACTTAGGGTTACTATTGATGGTGCTCATGAGGCCACATGTGTGACAGGGATCAAAACAGAATCAACTATATGAAAGATAAGCTGGGCTCCTGCACTCTAAGCTTTATTATTATAATTATTATTATTATTATTTTCTTTTTTGGGTCACACCCCGCGATGCTCAGGGGTTACTCCTGGCTCTGCACTCAGGAATTACTCCTGGCGGTGCTCGGGGAACCATATGGAATGCCGGGATCGAACCCAGGCCGGCACAGGCCGGCTGAGTGCAAGGCAAACTCCCTACCCGTTGGGCTATCGCTCCGGCCCCAAAGCTATATTATTTTTTTCTCCTCTATCAACTGTTCTCAAGCATTAACTTCTTTCATATGTTGCTTCTGGTATTTATTGGCGTATTTTGTGACCATTCCTTTTATTTTTAATCTTTGCATCAAAATTGTTTCTATATGTCCTTTTGGAGACAAGAGGGTCACACCCAGTAGTGTTTGAAGACTCCTGTGAGTAGTTTCAGTGTCCCATGTACTGCTGGGGGATGGAACCCAGGGTTCCTATATGTGAAGCATGTGGTTCACACCTTTGAGCAATCTCCATGGCTTCCAAATTTGCATTTTAATAACCATTAATAAGCATATTTTAAATCACAGATATAAAAATATTATCCACGAAAAAGGAAAGCTCTTTTCCTTTACTTTGAACTCTAGTTGTACTTTTTAGACACAAAAAAGTAATTTATTTCCCTTGACATTTCTAAATGATATCAAGCAAAAAGAGTAAGGCCTGACTTCTTTCTTGGCAGCCATATGATCCTTATTTATTAAGGTGTAATTGACCTATAAAGATTATACAAATTGCATGTGCTCTGTTGTGAGTTTGGCAGATGTGCTATAAAACCATGACTGCAGTGTAGATAGATCTTGTATCAGTCTTACAGTGTGCCTCTGTCACTGCCACTCAGGGGTTTGTGTTCCCTCAAATCCCATCCTGCCAATGCTTTCTACAACTTCCCCCACCAATGGGGGGCGGGGAACTGACTTGATTTCTTGGCATTGTTTCACTATCACTTTCACTATCACTATCTTCCTGTTCATCATCAATTTGCTCGAGTGGGCTCCAGTAACATCTCCATATGTCCTGTCTCATGCTAGTAGAGCCCAAGGGCATCTGCTCGCTCCAGGAACATAAAGAGCCTCAAACCATTATATTAGGTCATGGAAATGACCTAACATAATTGTTAATGGTATCTGGCATATCAAATATGACACGGACAGCTTGCCAGGCTTGCCGTGCGAGTGGCATACTCTTGTAGTCACCTCAAAATACAGCATTTATTGATGAACCATGTGGCAACCCTGCGAGCCAGGCTGTGTTAGGCTCTTGTCTGCTGGATGGAGTTCTGACGAGAGGGAGGTCGGATGTGGAAAATGGCGGCCCTCATGGAGTGGGGGGTCATCTGGCTTGTTGTGAGGCTCTGCTGGGGTGGTAGGCCAGGGCTAGAATCCGCATCCCTCCTGGGCGCCTTGTGAGCAGCTGGGCACAAGGGAGAGCAAGTAGCAGCTCTGCCCCATGTCTGTGAGTCTCCCCACCCCCCCCATGTCTGGCATTGTTTAGAAAGAGAATTTATTTTAAATGGAGTTATGTAGTATTCTTCTGACTTCTTTTTACAGAGCATTTCACTTTTTTTAATTTTGTATTTTTGGATAGATCATTAGTTCATTAGTTTATTCCTTTTTTGCTGAACTGCTTATTCCTCATAAACTTAGTTTATAACTTGTGGGTTTATTACAAAGAAGGTCATTTATACTTGTGTACAAAATTTTCTGTAGAATTATGCTTTTGTTTTATTGAATACATATACAAAGTTATAGTAAGACTTGAATATATTATAGGTGAACATAGGAGAGAAAACATGAAAAGGGTGCTTGTAGCAATGCCAATATGCTGGCAGCCCTCTATGATATGAAGAAGTCAGGTGCGGTTGAAGAGCAGCAAGCTCCTGCAAAAAATGGGGAAATATTCTTTTGTACTAATTACGAGTGCGGCCTGGGGGCAGGGAGGAGTTGGATAATTTCAGGTTCCAATCTATGTTTTTCACAATTTACCTGGCAGAAGTAGAACTTTACCCAAATTATTTCACTTCCATCAATTGCAATGCCCATGATAACAGTGCAGTTTGTGTGGGCTTGATGAATTAATACATGACATGTGTTGGATGTCTAATTAGGTATTATTGACTCATTGCTCTCAACATTGTATCTTTGACATTGCACTAGAGGTTTTCTTATGATTAGAAGGCTTACATTATTCAAATAGATAATAGTGAAAATGTTTTACTTTTTTTAGTATTCTGAGTAAAATTACTCATGCTTCCACTCTTTCATATACCGTTGGCTGTAAGTTTTGGGTAGAGGACATTTTGATTCTATTTTGCTAACAGAATTTAGTTAAGAAGGGTATGTTGTATCTTGCCAAAGTTTTAAAGTTTATAGATTTATTTTTTTTACTTTTATTTTGCTAATACGATCAGTTAAAGTTAGCTTAGAGTATTTTGCTTTTGATTCATGGCTTTGGAGACAAAACAACCGTGCTCAGGACTTCTGGCTTTACATTCAAGAATTACTCCTGGAGATGCTCATGGAATAAGGGATGCCTGGGATCAAATTCAGATCAGGCTTGTGCAAGGCAGGTGACCTGCCTACCCTCTGTTATACAGCTCTGGCTCCCGAACTTAGAATGTTTAACTAATCTTCCATTTATGGTAAATAGTTAATTGTGATATTATCATATTGGTACATATCATTATTTTCTAATATTTTTATTTTTTGCATTTCTATTCATCAAGCTTAACAATATCTAGTTTACTTTCAAGGATCTTTACCTAATTTTGGTACCAAAATATCTTGACATTACAAATTGAGAATTGTTTCCACTATGTTTATTTTTCTAGAAATTTATATAAAATATGAATTATATTTTCTTGAATGTTAGTAGATTTGTGCCAAGGCATCGAAAATCAGATGGGCTGGACATGTAATGCGATTTGGAGACAACCGCTGGACTAGAGCTGTTACAGACTGGATCCCACGGGATGTCAAAAGATCACGTGGCCGCCCACCTACAAGATGGTCAGACTTCCTTGTTAAGACCCTGAAGGAACGGTTTGAGGCTCTTCATATTCCTGAATCAACCAGATGCCATTGGGCTACATTGGCACGTGATAGGGTCCAATGGAAATGTTACTGGCGCCCGCTTGAGCAAATCGATGATTAACGGGATTCAAGTGATCAAGTGATCAAGTAGTAGATTTGACCTGAGATGCCTTGTAGGCCTGAATTTTTTTATGTGAGAAATTTGCAACTTCACTTTCAATTTTTTAAAAAAAGGTAGAGTTTTAGGGTCTGAGAGGTAACGTGGGCTCAGGATTCAGCACTGTATAATCCTTCATGAGGCCTAAGCAGCATAACATTTCCAGGCCCCAGTACTGAATTTCCTTTAGGCCAGGTTGGCTGAGAACTGGTGAGTGAAGACCCCAGTTCTCTGAGCATTGATTTAGAGGCTTGCCATCAAAAAGAATTTAAAAACTAAAAAGGTATTGGTTTATTAAGGCTATTTCTTTCTTTAGTGAGCTTTAGAAGTTTGTTCAAGTGTTTTTAACATTTCAAATATGACATGATGTTTATAGAACACATTTTTTTATAACTTTAAAAATTTTAAATGCCTGTAGAATATATAACATTATCATCTCTTTTCACTTTTATAATTTGTGTCTTCTATTTTTTATTTCTTATCAGCTTCTTAAAATAGAAATTAATTTTGGTTATCTTCTATAACCATACTTTTAGTTTTTCTTTTACTATTATAGTTTTCTATTATGTTAATTTTTGCTAGTTTTTTAATTATATATTTTGTTTTAATATTTTATTTTTTGATATTTAAAAAAGGATTACAGTAATCAATTTTAAATATTCTATTTTAATAAGTTTATCGCTGTTAAATGAATATTGTCATTAATATAGTTATGTAATGCTATCAAATACATATCAATTAATATTTCCATTATTATTTAATAATGATATTAAGTAAAGATTAAATGAATATTACCAATTTTGTAACATTCCAAATTTTGGTCATTTTCCTTTGAACTTAACTTAAGATGCCTTATCATTTCTTTTTAAAATTTCTTACATTGACTTTTAAATTATATTAGTTTCTAAATAGTGAGTGATCATATATAGATTTATTATATATTTCTACTATAATTTTATTGTCATTTAAGAATATTTTTGTTTTACTTTTTTTAGCTTTTTGGGTTACACCCGGTGCTACTCAGCTCATGGACCATATAGGATGCCGGAGATCAAACCCAGGTCGGCTACGTGCAAGGCAAACGCCCTACTCACAGTACTATCACTCCGGCCCCTGTTTTACTTTTTAAATTAGATTATTTATATCAGAGTAAATTAATGTGCATATCATCTACATATATTTATGTATACTGTCATTGTTAGGTAGTTTTGGTCAAGCTGATTGATAAAGTTGTTTTTTTAAATATTTATTTATTTATTTATTTTCTTTAAGTATTTTATTATACCACCGTGAGATATACAAATAAAAAGATATACAATTAAAAAGTTCATGTTTGGGTTTTGGTCATACAGTGTTTCAGCACCCGTCCCTCCACCAGTGCCCATCTCCATACAAATAAAAAGATATACAATTAAAAGTTCATGTTTGGGTTTTGGTCATACAGTGTTTCAGCACCCGTCCCTCCACCAGTGCCCATCTCCCACTAACAACATCCCGGTTCCCTCCCCCTAACCCAGCCCTGCTCCATGGCAGGTTCTTTATTTCTTTGCCTTTCTCTCTCTTTCTCTTTTCCTTCCCTTCTAGACTATGGATTACAGAACATACATTAAAAGGTTGTCATGTGAATCCTTTTGCCTCTATATCATGCTCAGTTCTAGGTTGGCATTAGTACCCTCGACAATTATTAGCACCCTGTTCCATTTTCTGTCTCTCCTAAACTCTGACTCCCACACGTTTGTGATAATTTCCACCTTTGACAAGACCTCCCGATATATGCTTCACTTGACCTTGGATATTGGATCATAATATGTACATATATATTTATGCCATGCAAATAAATACAGTCATTCTGTATCTGCTCTCTCTCCTTCTGGCTAATTTCGCTCAACATAATCTTCTCCATGTCCATCCATTTATAGGCAAATTTTGTAACTTCATTTTTCCTAACAGCTGCATAGTATTCCATTGTGTAGATGTACCAAAGCTTCTTTATCCAGTCATCGATTTTCGGGCACTCTGGTTGCTTCCAGATTCTAGCTATTGTGAATAATGCTGCTATGAACATAAAAGTAGGGATGGTGTTTCCTCTGCGTATTTTTGGTTTCCCAGAGTATATTCCCAGGAGTGGTATGGCTGGGTCAAATGGGAGTTCAATTTCTAGTCTTTGGAGGAAAGTCCATATTGTTTTCCAGAAAGCTTAAGTTTATTAATCTTAATTTGTTTATTTAGGTTGAATTAATTTATATGACTATATATATTAGAAATACAATTTCATTCATCTTCTAAAGTATTTATTATTACACCAATACACTAAAGTCGGCAGAGCCTGGCAAGCTAACCATGTCGTATTTGATATGCCAAATACCAGTAACAATTATAGAACTCATTCCCATGATCTGATGGAATGGTTTGAGGCTCTTTATGTTCCTGCAGCAAGCAGATGCCCTTGGGCTCTACTTGCATGAGACAGGATATATGGAGATGTTACTGGTGCCCGCTCGAGCAAATCGATGATGAACGGGAAGACAGTGATACAGACAGTGATACAGTGATACACTAAAGTACCACTATCCTTCCACATAGTAGATTCTCTTCCATCTTAAATCTCATTTTCCCACTTTCACTCTAATTGCTTCTGGCTTGTCATCTAAGTCTAGGTGTTGAGGGTTTTTAGCATCTATTGTATTAAATAATTTTCTCTCTACTTGTTCTATTATGTACTGAGATGTCTGATAATTTATTATAATAAATATAGTAGTTATTTTTAAATACACATAACTCCACCCAGCTGACCAGCCCATCACAGCCCGGATCATCGACACCCACCCTGCAGCCGTTTCTTCCTCAATCCGGCCCAGGTATGCTGGTCCAGAGACTCTTAGACATGGGGCAGAGCGGTTCCTTGCTCTCCCTGTGCCCAGCCGTTCATGAGGCAGTCGGGAGGCATGGTGGGTTCTAGCCTTGGCCCACCACCCGGCAGAACCTCACAACAAGCCAGACGACCCCCCCCACCCACTCCATGGGCACCGCCATTTCCACATCCGGACTTCCCTCTCTTCAGAACTCCACCCAGCCGAGCAGCACATCACAGCCTGGCTCGCGCGGCCGCGCATGGTTCATCAATAAATGCTTTATTTGGAGATGTTTAAAGAATATGCCTCCCCGACGGCAAGCCTAGCAAGCTTCTTGTGTTGTATTTGACATGCCAAATGCCAGTAACAATTATATTAGGTCATTCCCATGACCTAATATAATGGTTTGAGGCTCTTTATGTTCCTGTAGCAAGCCGATGCCCTTTGCTCTACTGGCATGAGACAGGACATATGGAGATATTACTGGTGCCCGCTCTAGCAAATAGATGATTAACGGGAAGATCGTGATCGTGATCGTGATCGTGACACATAACTGAGAGTGAAAGGATGGTTTCATTCTCCATTATTTCCACAAACTACATATATTATCCTGGGACTGGAAAAGCAAATATGGATAAATTAACTCACTATAAATTTTAGGGCAAGAAATAGCATAAACGGCTGCTAACATAATTAGATATAATTACATGACCCCAGTACCAGAAATATGAGGGAAGGGTGTAATGTGGAATATTTGTTAGCAAGCAATTATTTTTTTAAAGTTTTAAAACTGAAGACTCATGCTACACAGTAATGCTAATATTATCACATGCTTGCGATGCTGTTGCACCATATTCACCAGCTGAGTACCAAATCCCTCCACTGTTGTCCCCAAAACTCTTCTTTTCTCACCCCAACCCTGGCGTCTTCAGTTCTCCATTCTGTTAGCAATGTCTCAGAGCTTATTTCTGTTGGGTATTATCTAGAATAACACCCTCAACTATGTTTTACTTAATAATGTTTAAAGATAAAAACATTCTCATTTTTATAATGGGTTACTCTGTTAAAAATGAATTTTTTAGATTTCTTCTGTGACATATATTTTTAGTGTTGTCCAATCCACACAACCCACATCTTAGAATGAATAAATGACTTGTATCACACTTTTTAAATAAAACTAAAAGTCTAATTTAATGATGCCTTTGAGAATGAAGCAAGGTCAATTATGTCTTAAAAATAATATACTAATTAAAAAATTTTTATCACTCCATGCCAGACAATTTGCTAATTGTAATATGAAAGTAATTTCATGTAACCTTTTCAGAAACCATATTTAATCTTAAATTATCTCTAATATAATGACACTGAAATGTAGAGATGTGAATAATTAGTACATGAGCAAATAAGTAAATAATTAGCAGAAATGCTCGTTGGATCCCATACTAAGTCTGCCTTGTGCAGACATGCCAAAAGCCCATTTAAGTTTATTATTTTCATTACTAATATAAAGTCATTTTTTTCCTAAATTTTGTTGACTCAGGGCAAAACAGAAATTGGTTAAAAAGATAAGGGATAGTTTCACTTTTATTATTCAAATGTTTTGCTTTTGTTCATAAATATAGTGACATATAATGATATAATTGCAAATACAGTAGCAAATATCATATACATGATTATTTATAAACTATAAATTTTACATATGTGTGTTTTTTTTCTTTTTAATTTTTGAATCACACCTGGCAATGCTCAGAGTTTATTTTGGCTCTGTGCTCAAGGATCACTCCTGGACGAGCTTGGCACTCATTTGGGCACTGTGTCAGCTGCATGCATAGTAAAAGCTCTATCTGCTATATTATCTCTGGCCCTACATTAATGTTTATACACACAAATATATGTGTGTGGGTCTGTGTTTTACAGGCTTAGAAGATTCTTGTGCATTTTTAATTTACACACTATTAGGTGGAATTGATATTATGTATCTGATGCATCGGAATCTAGCTTGATTCAGGAAGAATCAACCTAGGAAGAGAATTGTACCAAGAACTGGAACCCCATCTTCCCATTCACAGTGGCAGAGAGCTTCACCCTTGAAGTATGGTTATTATGTTTCTGTTATGAAGGTGAAAGACCCATAACTCAAAAAGCCTCAGGCTTGAGGGAGTTACTAAGATCTTTCATATAAGTGACAGAAACATAATTATCACTCTTCAAAGGTGAGATTGAATTCATTTTTGTTTCTTTGCAAAAGTCCTGTGTAAAGAGAGTGAGATAATGTGAGACACAAATTAACCTTGCCAACATGAATGGGAAAATCAGCAGGGTTGAATTAGGTATTATTATAAATTGAACTGGAATCTCTTTTCAGTGTTTGTAAAGTTTTGCTTAACTTTTGCTTCAGTGTTAAACAATCAACTCCCAAGCTTCTGTGAACTTGGAAGTTTAAATACAGTGAGATAACTCTGTTAGCATTATAGACATGTCAGGACAAGGTAGTGTGACAATTACACACAAAAAAAGAAAGAGCTTCCTCGTCTTTGAGGTTTCCATTGCTTCATTTTGTATCACACATCTTTTCAAATAATTAAATTTTCTGCTTTCTTCCTAACTTATTGGACTTATTATTTTGCTTTCTTCATAGCCTGTTGAGATATTCCACCTCCCCCCTATTTCTTTTCTATAAAAAAAAACCCTTGAAATAAGTCACTTAGGATATTTTGAGAAAAGTCAGTTTTGATGTTTTGAATTCTTTATGTCAATGAACTTCGTGAATATTTGCATCAGTTCTTCCATTCTTTAAGGGATTACTCCTCATTTTATGACTATAAATAACCTTTCAGTAGTTACTTTTTGTTTAAATTTTTCTTTCATCACCATGATTTACAATACTGTTAGTTTCAGGGTTTTATGCATACAGTGTGACAACACCATGGCCCCATGCCCTCCATCAGAGTGACAATTTCCCTCCACTGTTTCCTCAAGGTCATCCCTGACCCCATTCACAACAGAGCAAGTATAGCTCTGTAGACCAGTTCGAAGATTCTCTTGCTTTCAGTCATTGCTTATTCCCATACTATGCTTTTTTTTAAATATCTCACAGATGAGAGAAGATATACTGTTATTTATTCATCTTTTTGGCACATAATCTCTGCTTGATCAACAGTTCCAACCACAGAAAGGCAAATGTGTTTTTATCTTGTAGCAGAGCAATATTCCATTGTATATGTATTTCATAGTTTCTTTATTCAGTCATTTCTTCATGGGCACTTGTATTGTTTCCAGGTTTGATCAGTTGTGAATAGAGTTGCAATGAGCATAAAAGTGCAATTTCTTTTTTCTCAACAGAGATTTTGGGCCTACAGGGTAGATGGCTAGTAGTAGAATTTCTGGGTCATATGAAGTTTAATTATTAGTTTCTGAGAAGTGCCCATACTCTTTATAAAAAGGAAGGGTTCCTTTTCCCCCCACCAACACTGGTCGTTCTTATTCTTTAATGTATGCTGTCTCACGACTGCGAGATGATATTGTATTGTTTTGATTTGAAATTGTTTGATGATATTTAATACAGAGGGTTTTTCTTCACATACCTATTGACTATCTGTATAGTCAAAGTTTTCTAAAGAAAACTCTTGTGAAAGTTTCTGTTCATCTTTCTCTGATTTTGGAGGGAGTTGAATTTTTTACTGTAACATTTTGCAAATGTTTTTGTATCTTGTATATTTAACCTTTAGTCAGGTGAATGGTAGGCAAATATGTTCACCCAATATGTGTAGTGTCTTTTTACTGTAGTTTTCATTTTTTATGTTGCAAAATTGTAATGCAATGTATTCCATCTTTTATCATTGCTTCCTTCAATTTGCTTGGCCATTGCAATTGAATCTTTGAAGATGTCTTTATATTCAATGTTATAAAAGTTTCTTCCAATGTTTTTCTCAATATAACACATACATTCAATCACACATCAAGGTATTTGCTGCATTTTGAACTGAAATTTTTGGGTGTTGTGAGATGGGCTTCTGAGTTCATTTTTTGATATGTGGCTTACCAGTCTTCTCAACACCAATTGCTGAAGAGACTTTCACTGCTCCACTTCATATGCTTAGCAGCTTTGTCAAAGATTGGATGTCCATATGTATATGTGTACCTATTTCTGGGCTTTTAATTCTATTCCATAGATCTGAAATATGTCTTTATTTCAGTACCATGCTATCTTCATTATTTTAGTTTTATAGTATAATTTAAGTAGAGAACGAAAACTTTCCTATCTTATTTTTTTTCCTATTGTTGATTTAGCTTTTGGGGATGTTAATTATCCCATACAAATTTAAGCAGCATTAAAAGAAATTTTCAGCAGCATTTGTTCTATGTCTTTTAAATGACTTGGGAATTTTCAGAGGAAGAACATTGAATCTGTATAATGATTTGGGAAAGGACTGACAATATTAATTCTTCAAATCCATAAAGAGATGTGTTTCCATTTTCTAATGTCTAATTTCTATGGGCAGCGAATTATAGTTCTTTTATTATACCACTGTGAGATATACAATTACAAAGATGTTCATGTTTGGATTTCAGTCATACAGTGTTCCAGTACGGATCCCTCCACTGGTGCCCATTTCCCATCACAAACGTCCCCTGATTTCCTCCCTCCCCTAGCCTGCCTCAATGGCAGCACTTTGCCTGAGATCTCTCTTTCTCTCACTCTCCTCTTACACATTGTGGCAATACCTACATTTAGAAGTTATCATGTATATTCCTTTGCCTACATTCAATGCTAAGTTCTAGGCTTGTATTTCCAACAATTATTAGTACACTGTTCCTTTCTCTGTCTTACTTAGCCTCTGACTCTCACACACTTGCAGTAACTTCCACACACTGACAAGACCTCCTGATCCATGTTTTGCCTCCCTTGTTCATTGGTACTATACTATTGTTTTTATATCCCACAAATAAATGCAGTTATTTTATATCTGTCCTTTTCCCTCTTGCTCTTTTCACTCAGCATAATCTTCTCCATGGCCATCCTAACCCTCACCCTAACCCTAACTTTGTTTTCCTAACAGCTGCTTAGTATTCCATTGTGTAGATATATCATAGTTTCTTTATCCAGTCATCTGTTCTTGGGTACCCTGGTTGTTTCCAGTTTCTGGTCATTGTGAATAGTGTTTCTATGAACATAGAAGTGTAAATGGTATTTCTGCTGTGTGTTTTTGGCCTGCCAGGGTACATTCTTTATTTTATTTTTTGCTTTTTTTTTTGGGGTCACACCCTGCAATACTCAGGGGTTACTCCTGGCTCTGCACTCAGGAATTACTCCTGGCGGTGCTCGGGGGACCATATGGGATGCCTGGGATTGAATCCGGGCCGGCATGGGCTGGCTGTGTGCAAGGCAAACGCCCTCCCGTTGGACAATCACTCCAGCCCCAGGGTACAGTTCTTAATATAAGCCTTTTACCTGTTTCACTGTCCACTGTATCACTGTTTTCCGTTCATCATTGATTTGCTCGAGCGGGCCCCAGTAACATCTCCATATGTCCTGTCTCATGCTAGTAGAGCCCAAGGCATCTGCTTGCTCCAGGAACATAAAGAGCCTCAATACATTCCGGAATGAGGTCTATAATTGTTACTGGTATTTGGCATATATATATCAAATACAACACGGGTAGCTTGCCAGGCTCTGCCGTGCAGGTAGCATATTCTTGTAGCCATCTCTAAGTCCAGCATTTATTGATGAACCGCGCGCCGCAAGCAGCTGTGCGAGCCGGGCGCTGATAGGCTGGTCTGCTGGGTGGAGGTCTGACGAGAGAGAAGTCAGGATGTGGAAAATGGAGGCCCTCATGAAGTGGGGGGGTTGTCTGGCTTGTTGCAAGGCTCTGCTGAGGTGGTGGGCCAGGGCTAGAACCCACCATCCCTCCCAGGCACCTCCTGAGTGGCTGGTCACGGGGAGAGCCAGTAGCAGCTCTGCCCCATGTCTACAAGTCTCTGGACCGGCATACCTGAGCCGGATTTAAGAAAGACTGCTACAGGGTGGAACTCGATGAGCGGGGCGCTGATAGGCTGGTCTGCTGGGTGGAGGTCTGAGCTGGATTTACACTCATCTGGGCCGGATTGAGGAAACAGCTGCTGCAGGGTGGGTGTCGGTGATCCGGGCTGTGATGGGCTGGTCTGCTGGGTGGAGTTCTGACGAGATGGAAGTCCAAAAGTGGAAAATGGCGACGCCCGTGGAGTGAGGAGGGGTGGCCTGGCTTGTTGTGAGGCTCTGCCGAGGTGGTGGGCCAGGGCTAGAACCCGCCATGCCTCCCGACTGCCTCATGAACGGCTGTGCACAGGGAGAGCAAGGAACAGCTCTGCTCCATGTGGGGAGAGTCTCTGGACCAGCATACCTGGGCCAGATTGAGGAAAAAAGCTGCTGCAGGGTGGGTGTCGGTGATCCCTTATGAGAAGTTATGTCCTTTATGTCTACGGCCATACCACCCTGAACGCGCCCGATCTCCTCTTACCCGTTTATTAAAATCAAATTTCCATGTAATTTATTATTTTTTGAAATGAAAGGTAAAGGGGAATTTATAAACTGTTTTTTCTCTCTCATATTTTTTTGTGTGTGTTACAACCAGCGCCGTGCAGGATTTACTCCTGTTTTTGAGCTCCTGGGTCACAACTTGCAGGCTTGTAGGACCATATGTGGTGCCAGAGATCAAATCCGGGTTGGCCATGTGGAAGGCAAACACCCTATCCACTGTATGTCCTGTCTCTCCAGCCCAAAACTCTCTCTGTTCTATGCGATTGTTTGCATATAAGAATCCCTGCTGCCTTTTTCAAGCAGTAGTCTTTTTCAAGCCCAGCCCAGGTATGCTGATCCAAAGACTGACATGCACGGGGCAGAGCTGCTACCAGACTCCCTGTGCCCAGCTGATCACGAGGTGCCCAGGGAGGGAAGGCAGGTTCTAGCCCTGGCCTGCCACCCAAGCAGAGCCTCGCAAGAAGCCAGAGGAACCCCCACAACAAGAGGACCGCATTTTCCACACCCGAACTCTCCACTCGTCAGAGGTCCATCCAGCAGAAGAGCTGATCACAAGCCCGGCTCTCTCGGCCATGCAGTTCATCAATAAATGCTCTAGATTAAAGGTGACTACAAGAGTATCCCACCCCACCGCAGAGCCTGTCAAGCTACCCCTGTCGTATTTGATATGCCAAATACCAGTAACAATTATAGGCCTCATTCCCATGACCTGATGGAATGGTTTGAGACTATGTTCCTGGAATGAACAGATGCCCTTGGGCTACACTAGCATGTGACAGGATGTATGGAGATATTTCTGGTGCCTGCTTGAGCAAATCTATGATCAATGGGAAGACAAGTGATACAAGTGATAAGAATGCCATATTTTCTGCATATTAACTTTATAGCCTGCTATATTACTGCACAATTTTATTGTTTGTAGGAGTTTTGGGGGTTGGGGCATCTTTAGGGTTTTCTTAGTATCATGTTCCCATCAAGTAGCAATAGTTTGACTTCTTTTCAAAATTTGAATTCCTTTAATATATTTTTCTTGTTTAATTGCTGTGGTTATGACTTGTAATACTATGTTAAATAATAGGGGTGTGATTGGTTAACCTTGTCTTCTTCCAGATATTAGGGTGAAGGTTTTCAATTTTCCCAATTGAGTAAGATATTATATTTGGGTTTATAGTAAATGGTTTTAACTAGTTAGGAAAGTTCCTTATATCCCAACTTTATAAAACTTTCATCATAATTGAGTACCAGATGTTGTCAATAGCTTTCTCTGCATCTTTTGAGATAGGAATATGGTTTTTATAAAATTATGAAAGATCTCAAAAGTTTGTGTGGCATTCTTATACTGGGCCCATGCTAATATCTTGTTCCAGTTTTATTATATGTGATCCTGAATTGAACACTCAGTAATTATTTTCTAACGGTAACTCCAACCAAACATAATAGAAGCAGAAATATAAAAGGTAGATTTTATATTATTGCCATAATTTATATGGCAAAAAAGGTAGATTTTTATCAGTGTTTTATTTAGAAGAATGGCAAAATGTCATTAATGAAATTAGTATTTCATTAATTGAATATTTAGATTCTTTAAAAAAAATCCTCTACTTTGATATATTTGTGGGATGATACAAGATTTTTTTTGTGTTTATCCATAGTAGTATCTCTCTATAATATCTCTTTCTCTCTAATACCAACTTAAAAACTGAGCATTAAATACAGGTAAAAAGATACACATGATAACCTGTAAATGTATGTATTTCAATCTACAATGGGTAAAAGAAGGAAGAGAGAAAGAGAAATAGAGAAAGAAAGAGATAATAAACCTGCCATAGAGGCAGGCTAGAAGAGGGGGAGGGAATCAGGGATGTTGGTGGTGGGAAATGGGCACTGGTGGAGGGATGGGTGGTGGAACACTGTATGACTGAAACCCAAATACGAACATCTTTGCAATTGTATATCTCACGGTGGCATAATAAAAATATTAAATTTAAAATTTGAATAATTTTTATGTCTTTTGAAGATGTGCTAGTACTTAATGCCCTTGAATATGAATTTAAACCAACTCAGTGACTCAACCATATGGATGAAAAGGGTAAGGGTTCAACTATTTCTATGGACTGTGTATGACTGACATTTTCAGGGGGCTGAAGTTCATATCCAAACTAATGGAGTTGTAAAGAAAAGATACACACATTTGTAGCTTCAGGGTATGTTCTATGCTGTTCAATTATGCTGATTCAATTCCGTTAAGGTCAAGGTTATTTTTTTCAGCAATATCTGGATATTTTGTATGTCATTAGTAAATATGATGAAAAACAGTTGCAAAAGTGAATGTATTATTGTGGTATCATTATTTTTCAAAGATTTCAGATTATTTGAAAATTTCTAAAGACTCCAAAACTTTGGAGAAGACAAAGATAAGAAACAAAGGTAGAGCTTGAAAATCTGCATTGATGACTAACAGGAAGTCATTGCAAATCTATACTTTGGTCTATAATTTTGCAGATTGTATAACCTCAATGGTATGAGTATATAAACAACTTTAGGGAAATGTGTTTAACTGTCAGCTAGCCTGCTTTTCATAAAGAAATAGCACAACACATATCTTCACCTATGTGAATGAATTGACCAATACATTAAGCAGGTTCTTCCCCATTATGCTACTCTTTGTACTTCTCCCCTCTGCAATCCCTATTCCAGGCCCTTGTCATAACTCTAATTCTTCTCATCCCCAGTACAGTCAATATACACTAATTTAGTCCTACTGCATCAACACAAACACTGCTTCGATACTTGAAGTTTGATCCTTGGGTTTTGTCACCAAGACTTTGATTCTTCCTTGACGACAAAATACTTTCACACTTTTTTTTATTTTGAAACAATACAATTCTACATTTTATTCAGGCTTGTGAACAGAAAGGAGAACAGATGAGTCCTTCCTTATATAAGATTACCTTGATACAAAGAATGAGATGTGGCCGTGACTGGCAGCTGTGTATGCAACACTGATGTTCACAGGAAAATACAGATTGGTAGTATCTTTATTTGCTACATCTCCAAACTTCTCTAAAGGGAATATGGCCACTAAGAACAGAAGCTTTGACAGAGCCCTGAGGAGAACTGACCAAAAGAATGAGCGCTAACAACAGAAACAAACAAACAAAAAATGATCTCCAATGGAAACCAGATGAAACTTGGAGACACTAAAATGGCCTCACAAATTTAAGGAGTCTAACTTTTCAGATCAGAATTAGGGGTTATGATAAATCAGTTTGAAATATTCACTTCTATATGGGATAAAAGACAGAGATGAGGTGTTGACAGAAAGAGCCAGAGTAAGATGAGAAGATTTGGGGTTTCTTAGATGTGAAATTCTTTTAGTTCCCCAAGAGATGACCTAGATTTTCAAGTCCTGCATCCATATTGTTTTCATTTTATTGGGGATAGAGTCTTTTCCCTCAGTGATTTTTGTGAGCCTGACAGCTTCAGGCATTAGAGGACACTCATTTTGTCAAGGGAAAGTAAAGGGCACTATTATTTGCCTAGCTTCTGCTACATGCCAACCCTCTGCTAGTGCTAGACCCTTTTTATTATTGCACTCTTTACAGTAACCCTCCAAGTAGGATGTCACTCTCACTGTTTGAATGAGGCTTAGAGGAAATGAATGTGTTTCTAGTAAGGTTACTCACCTCCATCTGGAGGTGATATCAGGCTGACAGTGCAGTCCATCAAGAGCTCATTTCAACACAGTGTATGTGGGAAGAACTTTAAACATCTCTGAGAATCATCTAGTGTATGGAGTAGTTCAACTCTGACTTCGTAATTAAGACCTAGAATATTATAGGACTTAAAATATTTGCCTTTTTTTAGCCAAAAAAGTATGGGGGACTTTGAAAGATTTTGGAAAACAGCATCAATGTTTACACTCTATAGGGAAATCAGTCATTATAGTAGAGTAATGAGGCCTTACATGTTAATATAATGGATTTAAGATTTTTATTGTGGTTAGATTATATCTTAACTATATTATCTCTTTTTGATCTATTCCTCCTCACTGAAATGGAACTTCTTGTTTAAATTCTGGGTTCTGAAGCCTAGAGATTGGCAGGTGGGTTTGCTCTATGATTTTCTCCACCTCCATGAGCTCATGGGCCTAGTTCCCAGCTCAGCTATGGTTCAGTGAGGTTTTCCTCTTGACTTCATATAAAGCACCAGATGTAAGCTGCTTGAATTAAGTGGGTTGGAAGTGGAGAAAAGCAGAAATAATATCTTAGCCAAATCACATCCTTTTCTCAAATCTTTGAATATATTCTGTTTTATGTTTCTGGCAGTGGTACATCTCTTTCCACTCAGATAATTAGAGTGTGCATAACTACTCAGGACTTGTATAGACTTGGCTCTATTTTCCTTCTGCTAGTGTTATAGAAAAGAAAATCCTTTCGTTGGGGGCCTTTCAACATTTTTCTTTCTTAATGTTTACTTCCGTTGAGACTACAATCACAAAGTCCCACCACGTTTCCTCTTCCTACTGCCCGTGTTCTACACACATCTGTGACATGTAGGCAAATGGCACCAGGTTTTTTTCTAACCTGAATCACAAGCAGTCCTTTTAGCTTCCATTATCTGTTTATCTTAGTATAGAATAATGGCACTCACAAGCTTTGTATTATTCTCAGGGATAGGATCTGTGGCACCAAGTGTCGGTGCCCTCCTTCCTTGCTCTGCTAGCCCAGTGGAGGTTTGTATTTCATTTTCTTTATTGACCTGAGTGATAGACATTTGCTGCCTGTGCCTTTCAAGCCTGATTCCAAAAAGGACTACGTATTTAATATTTATATTTGAGTAGTCTTTCCTTATTTTGGAACTGGGACCCAAGGATGAATGAGAATATGAAGTAAAGGAAAATTTTAATAATTCTTTTTCATAAAGTCAGAAAGTCTTCCGATTCTTGGAAGAGGAAGAAATATTGTGATCTTCAATAAGTCTTGTTATTATGGACTGACTGTTGGTATCTCCCCCATAGCCATAGGATTAAACTCTGAACACTTAGGTATTTAGAGTTGTGGAATGCAATTAATTTGTGACAGTAGAAGTCTCATGAATGGGATTACTGCCCTTACAGAAGTCCCAGAAGATTCCTTCCTTCCCTCCCAGCTGCTCTCCCTCCTTCCTTCCCTCCCTCCCTTCCTTCCTTCCTCCCTCCCTCCCTTCCTTCCTTCCTTCCCTCCATTCCTTCCCTCCCTTCCTTCCTATCTTCTCTCCCTCCCTCCTCCCTCCCTCTCTCCCCTCCCTTCCTTTCTTTCCTTCCTCCCTCCCTCCTTTCCTTCCTTCCTTCCCTCCCTCTATTCCTTCCTTCCCTCCCTCCACCATTCCTTCCTTCCTTTCTTCCCTCCACCATTCCTTCCTTCCTTCCGTCGACCATTTCCTTTCTTTCTTCCCTTCCTCCATTTCTCCCTTTCTTCCCTCCCTCCAATCTTTCCTTCCTTTCTTTCCTCCCTCCATTCCTTCCTTCTCTCCCTCCCTCACTCCCTCCCTCCCTTCCTTCCTGAATCACTTTGGGGTACACAATTACTGAGCTGTTCCTGTTGGGTTTCAGTCATGCAGTGTTCCCATCCCTCTACCAGTGCACAGTTCCCCTTTTTACCAAGTTAGGATGTGGTGGAAGGAGGTCCTTGAGGACACCATCCCACATATCAAACATAGAATATGTTACTTGATTTTTCCATTTCTTTGTCTCCATACCAGTGATAGATGATTTTTTTTTTGTTTAAGCCATCCAGTATATGCTATTTTCCTTATGTAAGTCCAAATGGACTTAATTTTTAACTTAGGATGTCTGAAGTTTTGCTATGGCTGTAACTATTCCAGGCTACTAAGGAGGCGTTTAGTTAAGCTCACGTCTTGGTTGAACCACAAAGATTTATGTCATTGTCTAACATTGTAATTGAAAAATATTTTTAATTTGGGAGAGCACCTTGCAAATTCTAGATCTCATTAATATTTTTATACAAGTTCATATATAAAATGAATATGCTTGTGATAATGGATTTCAGGGGGTTTTAACACATTATGAATTAGAATGTGTTAAAATGTGTAGAAATCAAAAACATTTTTTAATAAAATGGGCTAACTAGTGAATCTTTTTCAAATGCCAAATCTTTTCCTAGACAAAGACAGTCCCATTTATGGTATTTTAGTTGAACTAGGGTGAAAATTTTTTGGAAAGAATTTTACTTTGAGTAATTTAAAAGTGATGATTAAGTACATAATTTAAGCCCATGAAGAAAGGGAATTAATAGTTGAGGGCAGAATTTGCTCTGATTTTATGGGTAAGAGCAGTGAAAGGCAGCTTGTGCTAATTTCTTCCTTGGTAAAAGAAAAGGAAAATAACATTTGGACTAAAGAAAAGACTTAATAAAGTCAGAGTAACAATAAATTAGAAGCAGAGTTTAATTATTGTTTTTTTCTGCATGATTCGTTCTTTGCCTTCTTTATAAACTTCCTGGCACTTAGTTTTTGATTCTTCTTTTATCTTTCATCTGCTGATGTTATTTACATAGAGAATTGTGATGTGTTTACCATATTATTAAAATAGAAATGAATTTTAATTAAATATCATCTCAGGATCACAGCTTCAAGCTACTTGCCAACACTGATGGTGATCAATAGAAGATAACAAAGAAGATAGACTTTACAAATAGTAAAATATTTTCTATTTGCTTCTTTTCTTCCTTCTCCAGCTTCCTTGCTTTTTATTTCTCTAGATTAGTACCCTTATTCCTTTTCTCTTTTCTCCACCTGCTTAATTTTTCATACACTGCATATATTTAATTTCCTGTTTAATTTTTACTTATTCTATAGCATGCATTCAAACACTGGCAACCAGAGATGTTGACTGCCAGTTCATCAGGTTTGCTAATTCACAAATCTACTTTCAGTTGCCAGTTCACTTGGATTAGACTTCTTTGAAATGGCTTCTATTATATGCTTGTTTTAGAATTATAAAATGTTATTTTCTTGATTGTGTATTTATTTTACAACAATTAATTCACCCCGGTTTTTATTTGGAAAAGCCATTGCCTGCAAGAAGTAAACAGCTCTAAGTATTCTGGAATATTATACCTAATTATCCCTTTATTTTTTGTAACTGTGCAACATTCCCTTCCAAGTTTAGCATTTTGGTTGATTTAACTCCTGCTGAAATTAAAGCTCTTTGTGAGGAGTGTTGCTTAGAAAAATTTGGAGATTGTGGATTTGAAAGAACTGTGCTGAATTGGACATGTGTTTCATAGAATGAGATATATTCCTATAAACTACAGAAACAAGGTCATGGTGGATTTGTTCATATTTACTAATTTACTTTATTTCTTATGAAGGTGCATCCTTCCATAAAGCTTATCTGAAATTTAAAAAAATTGAGGCAGTAATTCACATATTATCAGTAGTGCATCATTCCAACCATCCAGGAATTAGAGTTCACTTTAGCCTAAATATATAAATCTCACTACCCTCTATTATGGAGATATTATTGGTGCCCGCTCTAGCAAATAGATGATGAACGGGAAGATCATGACCCTCTATTATGTAAATGGTAGGATATTAGTTATACATTTCTCAATATTTTTTAATTATTTCATGCTTTTTACTGATATAAAACTGATTATAATATGCTTAGTTCTATGATTACAGCACCCAGTATTCCCTCTCTCAACGACCTTCCTAATGTTGTAAGGTTAATTTTTAATTGGTGTCTTGTTTTTAATAGGTATCTAGTAATATCTTATGTATTTGCTAAGTATTTTCATAATAATGCAAAGTGATAAATATCTTTGCATTGCCTTTGGCCAGCTGTGTGGATTTTTTTTTCCAATTCCTCTACTCATTTTTAAATATTTTTTCCTTGTTAAATTGTATGAGTTTAATATCTTGTGATTCTCAGGGCTTATTCCTGACTCTGCAGCGAGGGTGAACTCAGGATAACTACTAGAAGTATTCAAGAGACCATATGGGATGCTAGGAATATAACCTGGGCCAGTGGGTAGCATACAAGGCAAGCACCTTACTTGCCGCACTATCTCTCTGTGTTTCTGTGTAGTTGTGTATTACTGTGTGGAACCTTTTTCCTTTGGGGTCACACTCAACAATGCGCAGGGCTTTCTCCTTCCTCTGTACTCAGGGATAACTCTTGGATTTTCCCACGACACCTTATGCAGTGCCAGGGATTGAAGCAATTTCGGTATTAAATAACATACATTATCTATTTTCCTATTTGAATTTTGTGGATTTGTGTGTCTTACATTCAAGTCTTGAAATTATTTTGAGTTATTTTTTTTTTTTGCTTTTTTTGGGTCACACCCGTCAATGCTCAGGGGTTTCTCCTGGCTCTGCACTCAGGAATTACTCCTGGCGGTGCTCGGGGGACCATATGGAATGCCGAGGGTTGAACCCTGGTCGGCATCGGCGGGCAAGCAAGGCAAATGCCCTACCCGCTGGGCTATCACTCGGGCCCCATGAGTTAATATTTGTATATGGCATTAGGCAGTATTCTAGTTACATATTTTTAAATGGGGCTCTCCAGCTTCCCAGCACTATTTATTGAAGAATTTCCTAGCCCATCTATGTTTTCTAGGTTCTTTGGTGAGTTGTATTGTGTGAGTACATGTGTATTAGCTGTACATATGTGTATATATGTGTGTAGGTGCATGCACAGGTGTGAGGGTTTATTTTCAGGCTCTCAATTATGTTTCATTCATTTGCATATCTTTTTAAAACAATTGCTCTGCTGTTTAGTACCTGCTTTGTTCGATGTCAGGGATGATATTTCTGTTTAATTCGTTTTCCATTAGGCATTTTTGTTTTGCTTTTAATAATGTTTTCTAGATTCAAATAAATTTCATAAATTTTTTTGTTCTCTTTCTTTGAAAATGTCTATTGAGATTTTGATATTGAGATGTATTTTCTTCATTACCTTATATAATATAGCCATTTAATTTTCTTGTTTCTAACCCATGAACACAGAATATCTTTTTTTCTCTTTCTGATATCCTGTAGGAATCTTTCTACATTATTTCCCTACATATGCATGTTTATATGAAAACTCTCCTGGTAAAATGGTTCTGAACTTTTTAATTTTCTTTTTAATATATGACCGAACATTTTCAATTAGCCTTTCTCCTGTGCTAGTTTAGAAAGAATCTTACTTACCGTGTCTCTACACCAGTATTTCACGTAGTGACTGATACCACATCCTGGGATGATGGATTGCTCCAGGTGGTAGCAACCTCAGGTATAATTGGGATGTGGCTAAGGTGTTCTGTTCATTTACTTACAAAAGGTAGAATTCCAAGGGACTCTGAGTGATGTTTTTATCTGAAAAAGTGATGGGATGTCAAATAACTCTGCAGACTGCTGCTCTAAACCAAGAATAACCAGAAAATATTGCTGACTTATTTTTGTTGTTCTTGCTTAAAATCTTTTTTTTTTGCTTAAAGTATTTAAAATTCTTTAAGGAATTCACTGTTTTATAAACCCTTTTTCCTTTAGGTGGATCCTTAGTCTATGTTAATAATTTGTATGTAACAAGTAATAAGCATTTGAATATTACACTCTAGATTTCTCTTCCTGGAGGGAGGCAGTGTAGCAGGTAGTGACAGGACATTTTACTGTGCTCAGGGCCTCCTCCTAGCTGTGCTCAAGGATACTTTTGGCAGTGCACTGGTGACCCAGGTGGTAACCAGGATGGTACCTGGGTTTGCCTCATGCAAGACAGGTGCCTTATCCACTGAATTATCTTTCCAGAACCATCTTAACTTGATTAGCTGGTGCCTGATACCTTTATTTTATTCCATCATTGTCCTGTGTCATGTAGTGCTTGATTCCGTTTTATTTCCATCCCCTTCTTTTTCCTTTGGGAAGAATGTTGGGAACATGTTACAACATTTTCATGGATGTGCATGTGGAGAGAGAGGTATAGAGGTGTCACAATAACAGAGGAAGTGGTTCTGGGTAGACTGTCATCCATGTGCATAGATATTGTTTATGAACTTCCTTGTTAAGTAAACCTGTACCTTACTTCTTAATTGGCCTATAAATCATGGCGTATGTTAATTTTAGTTAAGAAATATTAGTTGAATTATGAAATAAGACCTTTATGCAAATGATCTTTTTGAATGAATGGCAGTACATAAAAGATTGCAGAATTCTGGTGGTAGTTTCAGTTGGAAAAATGGTGAATAATAAGAAACTTTAGTTATAATATTATAAATCATGATCCCTAAATAAAATTGGAAGAAAGTGGAAAGTAAGAGTGATATGAGAGGAAGAAAACAGTGTTTTTGAGGAAAGCCATACCTGAGACAATAGATGGGTAGTAAAAAAAACATGCTGACTAAGGATATTAGCAAAGTGCAAAGTAAATTTTTTAAATAATCTGTAGAGGATAACAATTGAAGTCCTGGAGACATTTTTCTACTTCTATAACCTTTTAAATAATAAGTTATATATACATAGATAATATTTAATTAATAAATTGCAAAAGTAGGACAAAGAATTGGTAGAGAGAACTGTGGAAGCAAAGTAGAGTAGAACATTCAAGCAAACTTTGTGAAACAAGTGACTAACATGATACCCAAATTGCTACTCTAGAAAAAGTATTAATGGTAGATATTAATTTAATAAATTTGCATCCTCTCTTATTTTTTTGCTGGACCTAAATATCACCTTCTGAAGTCCTAATCTTCTGTTATCAGTTAATCTAGGCTAGTTGTTTAATGTACTCCAAGTCGTCTGTCTCCTTTATAGAGTTCTGGGAATGCCAAAAACATAATAAACAACAGCGATTCAAATTTTTTCCAGAGGAAAATCTCACAACACTGGCAAAAGCATGATTCTATTGCTCATTGATTATAGTTTAGTCAAATAACAAATTATCTTCTTTAAAAAATATTGGAAGGTTATAAACAGTTACCAATAAGAATGGTAAAATGCTGCTGAAACACTTAGAGGAAAAACTCCTAGTTGACTCATTCACATCAAGGTTTTTCTGTCAGTGTTCATTTGCTGAAGAACTTTGCTGTTAAATTGATTGCTCCCCATGCTCATTTTAGGGAAGAAAATTTCATAAACAAAATACAATTCGTTTAGACACTATTGACATTTTGTTTCAAAAAATAGAAATGTATTTGTGGATAAGAATGAATCACATTATAAAATGAATCACCCAAAGAGTAGGTTAATACTTCCATTTGAAGATCAGAAGTAACTTTCTAAAATATGTAAATCATGTGGACAGACATGGAATTATGGCACTCATTTGTGGGATATAAAATACAGTATGAGGCTACTACCCAAGGACAATAGAAATGAGGACCAGGAGGACTAACCTAAGGTTGGAAGCTTGTCATAGTAGGAGGGGAAGGGGAGAATGCAATAAGGACAGAGAAGATGACAGTGACAGTTGGAAATGATCACTCTAGACAAAAATTGAGTGCTGAAAGTAGGTAGAGAGATACACATGATAACCTTACAGTACCTATACCCCAAATCATAGTGACCAAAAGGATATAGATATAGAGAGAGACAAAGAGAGAAGTACCTGCGATAGAAGCAGGTGCAATGGGTAGAGGGAAACTGGCAACATTGGTGACGGTAAATGTATACTGGTGAATGGATGGGTGTTGGAACATTGTGTGACTGAAATCAAATCATGGACAACTGATGTTTATCTTAAAGTGATTTAATTTAAAAAACATATAAAACATGTAAATTCCTCTACATACCCTCACCTCACAAACAACACACAAAAACACACAGACACCTATACTTGTATTTGGAATTGGTAGCATTCTTCTAAACACAGAAAAAAATAAACTTTCTAAGTAAGCAATGACATTCATTGGTTACCATTTTGCAGACTGATTTTAGGTGAGGAAGTGTCTCATCAGGTACTTATTTGAGCCGTTTAATTGACTGTTAAGAAAAAAATTAATGTTTTTTCACATTGGTTCAACTCTATGTTTATTTCATGAGGCACTTCCAACCTATGTAATCCCTAGATTTAGGTAACTAAATTTTTATTTAATAGATACTCTCTGCCCCTCAAGGTGTTGCAGGTGTGGCTGATGTGCCTGGCTGCGTTGGCAGGTGGCAGACAGGAGATAGGCTTGTCTACACACAGGGCTGTGCCCTGTGGGCCCTGGATGGTTGATGGTCTGACATAGAAAATGACTGGGCCACCTGGAGTGAAGCCAGAGCCACAGCAGAGCCTGGCAAGCTGCCCATAGCATATTCGATATTCCAAAAACAGTAACAATAATGGACCTCATTCCCGATGAATGGAGAAGTTACTGGTGCCTGCTCAAGCAAAGTGATGAACAACGGGAACACAAGTGTCAAATGACAATAGATAATCAGTTTTTTTCTATTAGTAGCAGGAAACTATTATTTTAGTACTTATTCAATATTAAGGATCAAAATAAAAATTTCTAAAAGTTAACTACCACTACAAGTAGGTACATGATTCAAATTATTCACAAATAATTTCAAAACATTGATTAGATATAGATACTTATTCTACCTCATCAGCATATTTTCAGATTAATTTCTTTCATCTATTTATCTATATCTATCATTTATCAATTCATTCAGCCAGCCAGCATTCTCAAAAGTAAGAGTGAGTGAATATGACAGGTTAAACCATGGTCACACAACAAGAATAAAATATGTTTGCCTTTGCACACTTGAAATGTTCTGTTCTCAAGTAGAATAATTGTCTTTATTCAAAGCAAAATGAAATAAAGATTGGTGCATTGGTATTCTAGCTCTATATTGTGGAAAAATTGGAATGTCAGATCTTTCTAAGTGTAGGGTCATCCCACTAGTGAAATAATGCAAAATAAAATGTATAGTTTGGTATTTTAGAGAAGAAAGTCTTGTTATAAGCAATTCAGGATCATTGAGATTGAGGATATCTGTCTTTAAATAAATGTGTTTATGCCTTACATTCGAGATGGAATTACAGTCTTCTGGCTTGGCTCACTTATTCAGTGAATATTCCTACATCAAAACATTTCTCTTTTCGAGTTTAACTTGTTACTGAAGATGCTTAGCACTACTGCCACTTTTGGGGTGAATTAAAACTCAACATAGCTCCACTTCAAGTATAAATAGGAGACTCTGGAGAAATGAATCATTAATTTATCACATTTTTATGAAGGGACTTTGTAGAAAATAATGAAAATTCCATACAAGTTCCAGAAAATGTAGTTGGAGAGGTTGAAGTATACAATTTTATTGCTTCATTAACTTTAATTCTATAGATTATTATTTCCATATTATGAATGAAGAAACTATAAGAGTAAATATCTTGCTTAAAATCACTATACCTGTCAATATGTATGAATTTCTCATGTGGTAAGTGCTTTAGAAAATATGGACACAACTAAAAGGAAATGCCCTTTGGAAAACAATATGGGTGTTCCTCCAAAAACTAGATATTCAGTTCCCATTTGATCCAGCAATAGAACTCCTGGGAATATACCCGAGAGACCGAAAAACATATAGCAGAAACACTATCTGTATTTCTTTAATCATCTCTGCGCTATTCACTATAGCTAGATCTGGAAACAACCTAAATGCCCGAGAACAGAGGACTGGCTAAAGAAACTGTGGTTCATCTACACTATGGAATACTATGCAGCTGTCAGAAAGGACAAAATTATGAAATTTACCTGCAAATGGATGGACATGGAGACTATCATGCTGAGTGAAATTAGTCAGAAGGAAAAGGACAGATATAGAATGACTGCATTCATTAATAGGATATAAATAGATACCAGTGTTTTACTAAGTGTGGGAAATGGTAATGGCAGATTAAAACTCACCATTGAATATACACAAAAGACTTAAGTGATAAACTCTAAATATCTGCAGGGCTACCCACAATGCGTAAAAAGAAGAGGGAGAGAGATGCAGAGACAGAGAGAGGAAATGGGACTACCTGCTATTGAGACAGCCTGGGGGGTGGGCAGGAGGAGGGGGTACATTGGTGGTGGAAATGGGGCACTGGTGGAGGGATGGGTGTTGGAATACTGTATTACCAAGACCAATTATGAACACCTTAGTAATTGTATGTCTCATGGTGGTATAATAAAAAATAAAAAAAAATAAAAATAAAGGGAAATTTTCATCTTAAAATCAAAACCACACTAATATTATATGGAGAAAGTTCACTTAGCTGTGAATGATACATATAGTTCAAAGTAAACTATCATATTTAGAGCTGCACTCTAGTCAATGTTTTCTTCATGAAGTTTTCTTTTATTTAGAATGAAGACTGCCCCTCGAGGTGTTGCAGGTGTGGCTGTCGTGCCTGGTTGGTTGGTAGGTGGCAGACAGGAGACAGGCTGTCTACACCTCCCAGGGCTCTGCCCCTCATGGGCCCTGGATGGTTGATGGTTTGACATAGCAAATAACTCGGCCCCCTGAGATGTACCCAGTGCCACAGCAGAGCCTGGCAAGCTACCTGTGGTGTATTCGATATGCCAAAAACAGTAACAACAATGAACTTCATTCCCAATGGATGGAGATGTTATTTGTGCCTGCTCAAGCTAATCGATGAACAACGGGGACACAAGTGAAATGTGACAAGAATTTGCATGACATAAATATATCAGGTGGTCTTACCAAAAGTGGAAATTACCACAAACGTGTGGGAGTCAGAGGTTAGAAAAGACAGAGAAGGGAACATGTGTGAATAAATGTCGAAAGGGCTGATACCAACCTAGAACTGAGCATTAAATACAGGCAAAAAATGCAAATGATGGCTTCTAAGTGTAATAGTGCAACCCACAATGTGTGGGAGAAGGAGGAGAGAGAGAGGGAGAGAGAGAGGAGATAAAGAACCTGCCATTTAGGCAGGATGTGGGAGGGGGAGGGAATTGGGGACATGGGTGGTGTTTGAGGGGCACTGTGGAGGGCGGGGTGCTGGAACACTTTGTGACCGAAACCCCAAGCGTGAACAACGTTGTAATTGTATATCTCACGGTGGTATAATAAAATGTTTAATTTTTAAAAAATGCCCACACAGAGAAACAGAGAGAGAAAAAGAGGAAATGGGGGGTACCTGCTATTGAAGCAGCCTGGGGGTGGGTGGGAGGGGGAGTGGGTACACTGGTGGTGAGAATGAGGCACTGGTGAAGGGATGGGTGCTGGAATACTGTATTACCAAGTACCAGTTATGAACATCTTTGCAATTGTATGTCTCACAGTGGTATAATAAATTTTTAATGCCCAAAAAAAAATAAATAAATAAAGGGTTGGAGTCTGAGAGTAAAAGGTGATTGGAAGGTGAGAGTCATATAGACTAATCTAAGAACCACTGAGCATTCCTGAAAGTCTCATCAGTGTTCTGTTGTGAGAAGCAGATAGCCATATTGAAGGAACTAATGTTTCTCAAGGCTGTGTGCTTCTGCCTTGACTTCTGGAGGTGTATATACAGAGCATGGCAGTTTACAGAGAATGTCTATGGAATAGCAATTTATACCAAGGCTGTGGCAACTTTTGATAATTTTTTATTAAAAAGAAATTTGAGTCTCTCAAAAAGAGAAGGCTTAGAAGATGACTTAATTACTATCTTCAAGTATATGAGGGATTGTTGCAATATTTGGAAGATGACAACCAGCTGTTCTCTGTCTCCAAAGAGCAAAACAAGGGGAAATGAATTTGCAAAGTGGCAAGGATTTAGACTGGGTACAAGAAGAAAGATGATTATTATATGTTTTCTTAACCATGGGGACTGTTAAATGCTGAAAGGGGTAACTTGTGTATTTAGGGTGTGAACACTTGGAAATTTCTAAAGTGCGGGTTAACATGAATCTCATCTCGTCCAGCTTTTTATCCTCTGGTCCTGGATTATTCAGTTTTTTCATTGATAAATAATTGAGCACAAATTTAATCATAGCATATACCAAAGATGGCTTTGGCACTATCTGATTTTCAGGTTTCTTTCTAATTTTGTGATACTTTGATTTCTATCTGAGTAATTTCAGGTAGAAATGATTTTCCCAACTTGATTGTGATGTTAGTAAAATTTATTATTGACCCTTTTATTCCATGTGAGCCAATTTTAAATATTCATCATTTAAAAGAAAATATTAGTAAAGTCCTTTTTGGGGGCGGGGGAGTCAAACCCAGCAATGCTGAATTCCTGGCTGTGGAATTGTACTCCTGGCTATGCCCACAGTAGTTAACTCCAGGAATTAGTCCTGTAAGTGACAAGACTGAACTCCAGGGGTCAAAGCCAGGTTAGCCAAGTGCAACGAAAATGCCCTATCCTCTATACTATTGCTCTAAGCCCTATCTGTAAAGTCTTAGATTATTATTGAATTTATAGGTTTGCCTTTCTGTCTATCTTGTTATCAACGACATGAAGTCAATGTTTTTATAAAGTAAATTATAATACTAAGTTTCATGTTATACTAGGATTGCTTATGATTTTAAGGAAAAGATTCTATGGAAAATTGAAACTCATGGTTATGTCATTTTTCATACAGAGTAATAATTTCTAGTAACCATTTGACAGAGTAATAATTTCTAGTAACCATTTGATTACTTTGTAGATATGTGAATTTTAGATTCTGTTAAGTGTACAGACTCACTTTGGATAATTCCACAGAGGTGTAGGTTAGGCCCTCTAATCAATGTAACCAACATGTGTTATTCAAAATATCACAATGGTATTTGTAACTTATATAGCAGTTTTATTTGCAATATGCTTTAAAATAGGGCATCATGGTTTATCACCATTACTCTTGCTATATGTACGGGGGTTGATGGAGTGAAGTTCTATGAAATACAATGGTACGACTCTTACTTTGGTTTTGTGTGTGTGTGTGTGTGATTGTGTGTATGTGGGGCTACACATAGTGGTATTCAGGGATTACTCATGTCTTAGTGTTCAGAATCATTCCAGTCATGTTGGGGGGACAATAGGAGACCATATGTGATGCCTGGGCTTGAACCCAGGTTCATGAACCTACTACGTATATGACTCTGACTTTTATTTTTCGTAAGGAAACTCTTATTTTACTTAATACTATAAAATGGCCCTCTGTGCAGCACTAAACAGCCATAAGGAACAATAAAATCATGCAATTTGCTGAAACCAGGTTGGAACTGGAAAACTCTGTGTTGAATGAAGTAAACAGAAGGAGACATACACAGAACCATTTACTTATCTGTGGAACACAGAATACTGGATGGACAAGTAAAGGGGAGGTTCCTAAATAACCACTCATCCCAGTGCTTATAGAGGAAAATAACAAGGAAGGAAACATATTGGGGAGGTGTAGAAGGGAAAGGGAAGTAAAGGGTGAACGTTATCAGGGCTTCAGTCATACCGGTGATGTGGGTGAGTGGTATCACTATATATCCAAACCACAGACTCAACAACACTGAAAACATGAAATCTAAGTGCAACCACTGGTACTTTGTAATATGCCAGTCAAGTTAACAGGCAGGGATGGAGGGGTTGGGAGTGGGGGAGGGATATGGGAACATAGTGTATGGAAGTTGACACTGGTGGCGGGTTTGGTGTTGAAATGTTTCTAAGACTCAACTATCAATACTTTGTAAATCACAGTTCTTTAATAAAAAGGGGAATAAATAAAATGGACCTCTATGCACTTTGTGGTGGTGCCAATATGAGTTGTTTACCTGTCTGCTAATAGCAATTAGCTTTATTGGTAATGACCAGTTTATAATTGCATACTGCTAGCTAGTCATTAAAACCCAAGATATCAGAGAAAACAATTTCTCAGGCCTATAGTACCTTGATCTGTATGTTTTAAAAACAGCACCATATATATTTTTTTTTCTCTTAAATTTGCTACTTGAATGGAAAGGTATACAGTCACTACTGTTTTGTTCATTATAAATGTTGCAATAAATAAGTCTTTTACTCACAGAATTTACATTTTAAGAGGGTACTCAGCTCAATCCACCAGCATTTTCTGAAAAAAGTTGTAAAAATGTTATAAAATTGAACTATACAAACCATTGCTAAGGTACAACAAGTTTACCTTATACTGGGAAGTAAGAGTCAGAGAATTGACAATGGCAACATTGCTTGCATTCTTTTGAAGCAAATTTGATTTTTTATCCTCTAAGATGGTGTTTTCAAACTGTCATTTTCTCTCAATGCCTAGAAAACAGTTTCATCTTTCCTCCTGACACACTTAAAAAGGAAATGAGTCGATAAAAAGAGATAAACCTCATCTTTTTTTGTCTCTGAGTCTAATGGTGGAATAAAAGAGTCCAGTCGAGAAAATTCCTCCCTAAAGAACAATCAAAAAAATGACTAATGATACACAGTTTGTGGGTTAGCAAGACTCCAGTGTGTCCTACCACTGATTAATTTAGAATGCTCTTTTGATTTTGGATGGAAGCATAACCAAAACATATTTTTAGAAATGTGCCCTGGTTCCCAAATATTTGATTTATTTGGGTGGCGCATAGGGTTTGAGCTACACCCATCATTGCTCTGGGATTTTTCCAAGCTCTGTGTTCGCAGAAGTTCCTGGTGCTGGGGATTGAACTGGGTTAGCTTCATGTTAGAAAAGTGCCTTAAGTTTCTGTGCTAACTTTCTGCCATCCCCAATATCTGATTATTAACTTACATTGCTACCATGAAAGTCCATGTTTGATGTGCACTGTCACATCAAAAGGGGGCATTGGGCCTTCTGCCCCTCGAGGTGTTGCAGGTGTGGCTGTGGTGCCCAGCTGGTGGCAGACAGGAGATAGGCTTGTCTACACCCCCAGGGCTTTGCCCTGTGGGCCCTGGATGGTGGGTGTCTGACATAGGACAAATGGAACACAGCTGTGCAAGAAGCTTAGGTAACAAAGTAGGTTAGGACCAGGTCCTTCCTAGGATCGTTCACATCTGTACAACCTAATGATCATTGTAGTTGTAACAAAATGGGGAGGTTGATGGGAAATGAGGAACTATAATGTCACATTAGAAATCACTACTGAATATACACATAGATAATTGCATCTAAACCATAAGGCAAGTCACAAGGTGTAGGAGAAGAGAGAGAAATACAGAGACAGAAATAGAGATAGAGAAAAGATGAAAGACTCAGATGCACGGGGAGAACTGCCATCCAGCTCTACCCTAGCTCAGCTGACAGGCTCCCAGAAGGCAGTATGGATTTTGGAAGTGAGCCCATCACGTCGGTACAGCCTTGGAAGCAGCCAGATGAGAGTCTCCCACCATAATAGCCACCATTATCACGGTCCAGACCCCACAGCTCATCAGAACCCACACAAGAGAGATGCTGATCTCAAGACCAACTCAGAGCAGCCGAGTTCAAGCCCAGGTAGGCGGCTCTTGGAGGCAGAAGTCACCGGGCGTTCCTGAAGATGGAGTTGGGGTACCCCTTCCCCTCTCTGACCCATTATGGAGGCCTGGTGGCCCTGCCCAGGAACTGTCTTGGGGCTCTCAGCCATGATGCAGAGACTCAGACGCATAGGGGGAGAACTGCCATCTGGCTCTCCCTAGCTCAGCTGACCATAAGGCTCCCAGGAGGGAAGATGGGTTTTGGGTGTTGACCCATAACCTCTGTAGGGCCTCAGAAGCAAACTGGATGAAACTCTCTCACCATACTAGACACCCTTTTCACCGTCCAGAACCCACAGCTCATCAGAACTCACTCAAGAGAGATGCTGATCTCAAGACCAGCTCAGAGCAGCCAAGTTCAAGCCCAGCTAGGCAGCTCTCAGAGGCGTAAATCACCGGATGTTCCTGAAGATGGAGCTGGGGTACCCCATCCCCTCTCTGACCCATCCCAGAGGCCTGGTGACCCCACCCATGAACTGCCTCGGGGCTCTCGGCCATGATGCAGATACTCAGATGCATGGGGGAGAGCTACTATCCAGCTCTCCTCTAGCGCAGCTTACCATGAGACTCCCAGGAGGCAAGATGGGTTTTGAGAGTAGGCACATCACCTCTGTAGGGCCTCAGAAGCAGCTGGATGTGACCTCGCTTACCATAATAGCCACCATTTTTGTGGTCCGGACCCTGTACATCAAACTAGTGGAACCAATCACGTTCTAGAATATATTACAATCTACAATGTGTAAGAAAGGGAAGTGAGAAGGAGATAGAGATCAAAAAGAGAGAAAGGAGATAAAGAACCTGCCATGGAGGCAGGCTGGGGAAGGGGGAGGGATGTGGGGACATTGGTGATGGGAGATGGGCAGGGGTGGTGGGGTGGGTGTTGGAACATTGTAGAACAAAAATTCAAACATAAACATCTTGTAATTGTGTATCTAACAGTGGTATAATAAAATATTAAAAAAATAAAAATAAAAGGGTATTTACTATTCTATTTTATAAATATTTACAAATATATGCGGATGGGCTTTCAGAGACAATTGCACATACATAATATGAGCATCCATTGTAGATGTTTAGAATTTCTAAGGACACTGGTTTATGTTTTCCAAACCTATAAGAAAATTTCTCATTTTGATTCAGTCAATAAAGCAATGAGTTTTCCTGAGCCTTCTCAAGGGCTGATTGCTAGGCAGAATAAATGCTTTAAAACTTTTTTGCCCTTTAACTTTATTAAATGCCTGACATTTAACAACATTAGCTGATGGCAGAAGATGAGCCCTGTTCCGTGTGCTGTATCCTGGAACATGGTGCAAGACATAAAAAGAAAATCTGGACGGAAATGTTGCCATTAGTTTGGAAGTTGCTGTTTAATCGGAGTTATTTTGGGGAGGAAAATGACTCACAGAAGCTAAGTGTTCATACAGATTGTGATATTGTAGGAGGCTGGCATGGCTCTTCATTAATCTTATTTCAATTAGAACCCTTCACAGCCTGCAATTAGAATGTTGCTGCTGTGATGAATCCATACTGTACATGTAACAGTGACTGTTTCCTAATGAAGAAAAACAGGCCACTTGGCATTTTAAAGACAAATTTCCATTTTATGTAATTCAATAAATGCTTATGCTCTGCCTACTCTCTCTACACCCTTGGATTGTCCCTCAAAGCCAGTGAAAGGTTTTCAATTAATCGTAATCATGTCAAGCATAATTCTTGTATATCTTCTAGAATGTGTCTTAACTGTGATGGAACACTCCCATAATAATTAGAGGCTTGTATGTGGTTTGCACGCTGGAGCTTTAACCTTTTTCTTAAAGAGACAAATGGCAAATATTTAGGTTCAATGGCTACATAGTCTCTGCAACAACTAGGAAAGTTACAGGCTGCTATAGTAGTTTCCAAGCAGCCAGAGCCAGTATGCAAATACTTACTTAGGTGTGTCTGCTTTTCAGTGAATCCTTACATAAATAGCTCTGAACAATTTTTGACCTCACCCATTTGTCCATTTCCTGAAGAGTGGGCATCTGTAAAAATTTATAACTTGAAATGCATTAAATTACTCATCTTCTTTCATCAATTTGTTCCTTATAATACTACTTTTAACACTTAACATTTTAATACTGCTATTTTCTGGCTGACTCTGAAAGATTATGCATGCAATTGTATCTTAATACATACATTCTAAACTGATGTAGTGAACAAAATTGGACAAATTGTCATCATCATTTCCCTTTCATAATTTCCATTACTAAGAAATCGCTTTTCTGGGGTATTAAAAAGGTCAAAATGTAAAAACACTAACATTACTTCCTCTTCGAATAGTCAAATGATTGGCAAATAATTCCTGCGCCTAAAACCTAGGTAGTTAAAATAACAGAAATGCACTCTCAGTTATTTTCTTTTTGGTTTCTGGACCATATCCGGTAGTGCTTAAGAGTTACTTCTGTCTCAGCACTCACAAGATACTTCTTATGAGCATCAGGACACCATTTGGGATACTGGAATCAAATCTGTGCTGAATTGCATGCAAGGCAAGCAAGCACCCTACCTACATACTATCTTCCCAGTCCCAACACGCGCTGAATTACTGAATACATACATAAAAACAGATTGTCAAAGAAGGAATGGGGGTGGGGCAGATCAACTTATCCATCCTCTCATTTCAGATTCCCAACCTTTGTAGGAATTCTTGGCAATAGCTAGACAATAAATAATATAAAACTGTTTGTAAGCTTGTATTGCAGTAAATCTTCACCTAACACTTTTGGTAGCTCCCTTGAAACTATACATTGAAATGAAATCATGCCTAGTATGATGAAAGCAGGCCCCCTGAATAACATTGTATTGGCCAGAAATAGTTTTCTCTTCAGCATTATAACAATCATGATCAAAATTACATTATTTATGGACCTTCTGGAGTCAGGCATGTAGTTCAAAAGACTATAGAAGTTACACACTGGCTTGTGCAAGAGTCGCTTTATTATGAATAGAACTCAAAGGACCCACCCAGATATGAAATATCTGTCCTCAAATAGCTGTTTCAAACATCTTCTGTTAGCAATACAATTCTTAAAGATTGCATGAACTTCATATGCTTTATTAAGTGAATGACATTATGCTAGTTACTGTGTGGCCACAGTGGAGACTACAGGGATTCCAAACTTGAGGATTTTATGGGCATAGAGAAATGAAAGTGTGTACATTTAAAACAAGGCAGAATGTGAGAGTAATAAGAAAGAAATATGTTCTATTTTAAAAATTCCATTTGGGTTTAGGGCCCACACCGGACAAGGCTCAGGGATTATCCTTGACTCTGACTCAGGGATCACCACAGAGTTGCTCAGAGGACCACATGGGATGTCGGGGATCAAACTCAGGTAGACAATCTCCTTATTCACTGTACTGTATCTCCTGCACAGAGAGAAATATATTTTACTTGGGATTCAAAGAATAAGGGGACACAAGGACATTTTGTTTTTAAATTTTACTTAACTATAACATGATATATTAACCAATATTTAATCATCCATTCAGTTCATTAAAAGATTTTCAAATGTGTTAATCATTTATGATCCACCACCAATATCGCTATGGAACTATATGCTGGCCCAAATTAGGGATAGAATACCAGTGCCCAGGTGCAGACACATATTTGAGACAAGGGGATAAAAAGGAAATAATAGATTCTCTAGTGATCCAGAAGGGATTTACAAAGGCTTCAAGCACACAGAGGAGAGACTCAGTAAGAAAAGAGATATCTGGAATAAGAGCACCCTTAAGATTTTCCTACCCATACAATTTCAGTAACAAGGATGTTCTACACTATTACATAGTGATATAAACAATAAACTGAGACTTATAAATATCATGAATGCATAAAGTTTTAATGCTTTTTTTTGTGTGTGTGTTTTCTTTATTTTAAAATTTTTTTATTTTTACAATTACAAAGATATACAATTAAAAAGTTCATATTTGGGTTTTGGTCATACAGTGTTCCAGCACCCATCCCGCCATCAGTGCCCATCTCCCACCACCAACGTTCCGGTTCCCTCCCCCTCCCCCCAGCCCTCCTCCATGTCAGGTTCTTTATTTCTTTCCATTTCTCTCTCTCTTTTCCTTTCCCTCCAGACTATGGATTACAGAACATACATTAAAGGGTTGTCATGTGTATCCTTTTGCCTCTATTTATTGCTCAGTTCTAGGTTGGCATTAGTACCCTCAACAATTGTTAGCACACTGTTGTATTTTTTTGTCTTACCTAGCCTCTGACTCCCACACGTTTGTGATAATTTCCACCTTTGACAAGACCTCGTGATATATGTTTCACTTGACCTTGGATATTGGTATCATAATATGTACATATATATTTATGATATGCAGATATAAACTTGACTAGAGTCAATGAGGAGTGCTGGGGAACCTTCGTTTCATAAGGAGGTATATTCAGACACATATCCTGATATCACTTACTGTGTCATCTCAGGCAAGTTAGCAAACCTTTGAGCATCTGCTCATTTGTGAAGGAGGATAAATATTACATGTCCCTAAACTGTTTTAAGGAACAATGACTACATTGTAGGCTCCAAAATGATTCAAGGTTATACAGTTCTAAATCATGCATACAGGTATGATATTAAGAAGTATCAACAGATAAAAATTCTGCACAAGTTGCTTTATAGTTTAGACACTTTTCCCAGAAACATCTCACTCTATTTTCCTTTATATTCAATTTCTGTATAAATCCATCAACTGTCCATTCCTGACTAGTCATTTGCAAGGAGAATCAGATGAATTTTGGTCTAATCTGCAAGAAGATGATCAGGATTCTTTGAAACACATGTCTCTATGACAAGGGGCAAGGAGCTTTACAAAATTAGAATTTTGGCAGGAATAGTAGAGGAACAGAATCAGCAGTATCATTTCAGTATTAACATTAAAAGGGGTCACATTAGAGAAAACATAGCACTTTGTACCCTGAAAGTACTTAGCAAATGATAACTAAATGTTAATTCTATCAACATCATCATTTTCTTCATCGGAAAGCATTCATCTGGTAATGCTGCAGGAGGATTCTCCTCTTGGAGAGTGAAAGAACTCAAGTGGAAACCAGGTGTCACCAGAGGGTTTCTCTCAATCTATGACCCAAGTCAGAGAGCCGCAGGCATCTGCAGCCTATTCCACTCCCAGGAAGTGCTCTATAGGGCTGAGGAGCTAATCTTATCCAAGACTGGAGAGAGAGTATCTCAGTATCAGAAATTATTTAGGTTGAGCAAGGATGGGTACTTAAACAGTAGTCAAGGGACAATTTGTACAGTGACATTGTGGGGAAGTTCCCTGGCCAGGTCATGTGCAGTTCCCTTGGCAGGAAGCACCTGCCAAGGTGAGATTGACTTGGAAGACTACGTGTTTTCCCCAGAAATACCATCTGCACTTCTAAGTTCATAGCAACACTATTCACATTAACCTGAATCTGGAAACAACCTGAGTGCCTGAGAACAGATGACTGGATAAATAAACTATGGTACATCTACACAATGGGATATCATGCATCCGTTAGAAAAAATAAATTTATGAATTTTGCCTACAAATGGATGGACATGGAGTTTATCATGCTGAGTGAAATTAATCCGAAGGAAAGGACTGATATAGAATGACTACATTCATTTCCAGGATATAAAATAGAATACCAATATCCAAGGCCAGACAATACAAGACCAGGATGACTTGTCAATGGTTGGAATGTAACACAAGTTTGTGGGGGTCAGAGGTTGGACTGTGTGCTAACAATTGTTGAAAATGATAATGCCAGACTAGAACAGAGCATTGAACATAGGCAAAACGATACATAAGCATGTATTACATACATATGTATCACTAAATGTATATATTACAAGCCACAATGTATAGGATAAGGGAAAGAAGAAGCAGTAGGAGGAGGAGAAAGAACAAAGAAAAGAAAGAAGATGAGGGCCTACCATAGAAGCAGGATGGGAGAGGGATGAGGGAATTTGGATACTGGAAGGGTGGTGGGGCGTTAGGTGCTGGAACATTGACTGAGATCTATTCATGAACAGCTTTGTATTGTATATATCATGGGGGTATAGTAAAATAAAAGACTACATGTTACTGATGAGAAGGGGCCTTGACATAACGTTATCAGAAGGATGTGAGTGTTGCTGTTGATGGTGAATATCCACCCAGGTGATATTGTCATAGAAGTAGACCCAGGTAGAATAGGCCTGTTGTTATTCAAAGCAGTTTGATGTCAGGAATAGTTATAAGTTTTAAAATATGGAAATACCATAATAAAATGACTAAGAATAGTTAAGAACACTGACATGATTGGTGGAAGGTAAGTCCTGCTGAACAATGGTCAATGTGGAAGTTATTCATAAGGATATATCCAGAGCAAAGAAGGATATCAAATCTTTAATATTTGATGTGAGAGTTTCTGTTAATATGGGTTGATAAAACATGAAAGAGCTGAAACATGCAGAATAGGCCTAAGAGCTTCTTTGTTTCTGTTTGTCATAAATAATGAGGGTCACTAGCCACCACCATGTAAGCTCTTTCACCAGCCATGATCCAGAGGTTCATAAATCTAGCAAGAATGCCACTTGTCCCACATGGAGCAGCCCATGGAGTTTTGGATGACTGTAAACGGCTCAGCCCCTTGCCCATCCAACATAGCTTCTAGGGTTAGCAGACACTTGGGGGAGGCCATACTGGCTGAACTTGGAGCAGGGATTTGGGCTCCTCTATCTTCATGTCGGCAGGCGTGGCTACAGGCTCACAGTCTCTACAGCCAGCAGAGCCGGACAAGGGACAGATCAGACCCACAATTGTACAGGCATGCGGCCGCTCTGCAGCCACACAAGAGGCTTAGATAATAATGAAGGTTGGGTCCGGGTCCTTCCCAGGATCTTTCACATTTATACACTGTAATGATCACTGTAATTGCAACAAACTGGGGAGGTTGATGGGAAATGAGGAATTATAATGTCGCACTAGAACTCACTATTGAATATACACATAGAGACTTACATATCTGTAGGGCAAGCCACAAAATTTAAGAGGAGAGAGAGAAATGCAGAGACATAGAGATAGAAAGAAAGAAAAAGGTGCCTGCTATAGGAGCAGGCTTTTGTTGGATAGGAGGGGAGCATTAGGACATTGATGGGAATGGGGCCCTGGTTAAGGGCTGGTTGCTGGAACACTATATGACACAGACCCAATTATGAACATACTTTTAACTGTATATCTCACAGTTGTATAACAAAAAAAAAAAAATAAATCTAGCAAGAGATCTGTAAGATACAGATTCTTCCAAACCCCACAATAGCTGAGTCATCCAGGGGACCTTGAAGATGGGGTGGGTGGGACTTTACACACACCCAAACAACCCTGCCCTGGCAACCTAAAAGCTACAAATCCCACAATCACTACTGAGTTACTGGCCAGTCTCTACTGCTTGGGTCAAGCATCATCCAGAAATGAAATCTGTTGAAGAACTCAGGTATGTGGGTTTTGTAACTGAAATCTTCAGGCTTTCAGAGTTGGGAATGGGCTACTTCCTTTCATCTACCTGTACTTCCGTAAGCCTCGAAGTCTTGCACACCTCCCACCCCCTTCTCAAATACCCAGTTAAAATTTTTTAATATATTTTAGTTAATATTTTAATATACCACTGTGAGATATACAATTACGAACTTGTTCATGTTTGGGGGGTTTCGGTGACACAGTTTTTCAGCACCCATCCCTCCATCAGTGCCCATTTCCCACCACCAATGTCTCTATTCCGTCCCCCTCCCATAGCCTGCCTCTACGGCAGGCAGGTTCTTTATCTCTTTTCTCTCTTTCTCATCCCCCCCTCTCTATCATTCTGGCTCTCTTCTCTTACATATTGTGGATTATCTAACTACAGCTATTTCACCTTGTTACAAATTTTGGACTTCCAGGACACTCAAACTCTATAACAATGATGAATCAGGAGTAGCACACCAGATTGGATGGGATGTGAAGACATGCAATTTCAATTACCAAAATATCAACGAAGAGAACTTAATGTGTAACATCTTGATAATATATTATACAAGGGTTAATATCTCCATAGTGAGATGCACAATCTTTACTTTCTTCTAAGAAACATTTTTTGATGATTCTTCTAGCAAATTATGACAATCCATATAAAATAAATTATTAAGGGCCTGCTCTGGGAGATTAAGGGGGTTGGAAGAATTAGAGATAAGGGTGATGGGAATGTTGGTATATTGAATTTCTGTAACAAATAGTCATGAACAACTTTGTAAACCACAATGTTTATGTAAGTAACAATGGGAAATAAAATTAAAGAAATAAAAGTATATTGTTTTCTTCTATTATACATATTATATTCTAGTTTTAATAATTCTATATGCAATATTTGCCCCAAACTCAGTTATATTGAAATATTAGTGTTCAGATTTCTAGTGTTTGAAGAGTTTAGGCATAAGAATATCATTTTTCATAACTTCTTTAAATATTTAATGAAAATTACTCTCTAAAGGACAATAGAGATAGTACAGTAGACTTGCCTTACATGCAGTCTACCTGTGCTTGAACCCTAGAACCCAATACCATGCCAGGAATAAACCCTGAACAGTACTGTGTTTATCCCCCAAACAAAATTTCTGTCTAAATTCCCAATAAGTTCCTTGATGACATCTTCCAATTTATTCTTGAAATTGATGTGACTATAAATTTTATTATATTGACTTTTGCATATGGTTCTTTTATACAGTATAATGGGTTTGGGTTTCAGTCCTGTTGCTTGCTCTGTTAATCATCCCTTTTTTACTGTAAGAAGGGATACTACTGTGAGTAATATTGTACATATTTCTAAAACATTCTTTGTAATGAATGTTTGAGCTATTTTTTCCTTTTCTAGTCTATTCTTATCATAGTTCTATGAATTTGTGTTTAGCCAATTTTGTAGAAGCATGCTCATTTTTATTATATATATATCTAAATTATATTATTGGATTGTAAATGAGGCTTTATAGGAAGCTAAGCTATCAAGCCATTTTCTAAAGTACTTGTACCATTTTGCATTTGTTATCAGTAAAAATGACAGTATTACACATCATCACCAACACTTTATAATAATCAGTCTTTTGTCATTCTAGTGGGTGTGAAGTTAAATCTCATTGTAGTTTAATTTGCATTTCTCTGTTGATTAATTATCTTTCATGCACTTACTGAAAATTGATTTATTCTGTTATAAAGTACCTATCTAAGTCTTTTGCCCAATTTTAACATTTTTGATGTCATTGATTTTATAATGTTTTTTACATATTTTGGATAAATAAGTTCTTTTACAAACAAGCAATTCAGTAAATATATAGTTATGCAGCCATCACCACAGTGCAGATTTAAATATTACACTCCACAAAGCTCCCTTCTGCCCGTTTGTGGCCAATCTCTATTCCTTGTACAGTCCAAGGTCACAGTGATCTATTTTCTATATACTGAAGTTGTTATTTCTAGGCTTTCCATATAAATTATATATAATATTTAGGTTTTTTAAGAGATACCAACTTTCTCTCAGAATAAATGATTTGGTGGTTTAAAAATATCTATATTTACTTCTTGTTATGAGTCTTTTATTTTAATAGTGCTCATTGATGAGCTGAATTTCTTTGATAATTCTAATTTTTATAAATTCTTTGGTGAATATGTTTTCAGTTTTTGTGCTATAAGTATAATTAATAATATAAATATTTTATACTGCAATTTTTATTATTTCAGAATTTTGTCTTTAGTCTTACTACTTTGCATCTTACTCCTAAAATATCTTTCAAGTTACTTCTTGGTAATTGTCTGTTGTTCATATTTCTTAATTGAGTATTAAAATAGTTTTAATGTTTTCTTAATAGTTTTTAATAGTTTTTTAATGGCTGACTTCGACCGAGAATGTGGTAAGATAGGTCTACAGCTGAATCTAAAAACAATTATGTTCATGAAAAATGAACTAGTTCCAGAGTCCCCATTCACTCTCAATGGAACAGACATCTCTGAATGCAGCAGTTATGTGTACCTAGGTCGAGAAGTCAACATGATGAACAACCTAAAACCTGAGCTGCACAGGAGGAAGAGAGCAGCATGGAATGCCTTCAAAGGCATTGAAGAAATAGCTAAAAGGACAAAGAACCTCGGGCTCCGGGCACATCTCTTCAACTCCACCGTACTCCCTGCTTTAACATATGCCTCAGAGACCTGGGCCCTATGAAAGCAGGATGAGAATGCTATTCGGGTCTCCCAGAGAGGAATGGAAAAAGCTATGCCTGGAATATCACGCCTCACTCAAGTGAGAGAAGGAATCCGGAGTTCTGACCTCCGTTGCTATTCCAGAATCAGGAATGCTGTCTCATTTGCCAAGGCATGGAAAATCAGATGGGCTGGACATGTAATGCGATTTGGAGATGAACTCTGGACTAGAGCCGTTACCGACTCGATCCCACGGGATGTCAAAATAACACGTGGCTGCCCAGCCACAAGATGGTCAGACTTCCTTGTTAAGACCCTGAAGGAACGGTTTGAGGCTCTTCATATTCCTGAATCAACCAGATGCTATTGGGCTACATTGGCACGTGATAGGGTCCAATGGAAATGTTACTGGCGCCTGCTCGAGCAAATCGATAAATAACGAGATTCAAGTGATCAAGTGATCAATTGAGTATTAAAATAGTTTTCCAGAAAATATCCTATAGTTTAATACATAGTATATTAATTTATGCCTATACTTACAAAATAATTTTCATTTACAAATAAGGTAATAGATATGAATGAAAAATATACCTTAAATTTTACTGGTCCTATAACAGCATCCCTGCATACCCCTATATTAACAACCTAATTTTCTGTTTATGTAATCGTGAAAGAAAAGGAATATGTCCTATATTCTATGTAAAATGTTATGTTCATAAAACTCAGTTAAATTAAAAAAAACTTAGAGCAAAAATGCTTGTCGGTATTTTAATACTCATGGGAATGATTCATAATTGAAGCTGGTCTGACCACAAAGAATAAAATATGTGTAATATAGAAATTGGTGCTCTAGGCTTTTGAGGATTTTCTTTCCCAGACATTTTTATTAATTGATGTGTTATATTTTAAAAAATAATTCAAGCAAGGATGTCATTTAAAAGTCTGAAAAAGAAATATTAACAAATTATCATTGTAGTAAACAGAATTGTCAACCAAAATAAAAAAAAGGATTATTTTGTAATGTTAGAATGTAGGATTCTAGGAACAGTCAGAATGTGTAGGCGAGATAGCTTCTTGACTGAGTGTCAGGATTGATCTTACCATGAATGATCTCAGGGCACAGAGTCAGGAGAAAGCCTTGAGTTAGGGTGTTTGCCTTCCATGCGGCAGGGTTTGATCCCTGGCATCCCATATGGTCCCCCAAGCACTGCCAGGGGTAATTTCTGAGTGCAGAGCCAGGAGAAACCCCTGAGCATTGCCGGGTGTGACCCAACAAAAAGCAAAAAAAAAAAATTGAGTTTGCAAACTTAATAGGGTTCTATCAGATTTCAGGATCACTTGTATCACTTGTCTTCCCATTGTTCATTGATTTGTTGGAGCAGGCAATAGTAACATCTCCATAAGTCCTATTGCAGGCAGGTGTAGCCCAAGGGCATCTGCTCATCCAGGAACACTAAGAGCCTCAAACCATGCCAGGATGGTTCAACATTCGCAAGTTAATCAACACAATACATCATATCAATAAAAGAAAAAAATAAAAACCATATGATCCTATCAATAGACGCAGAGAAAGCATTTGATAAAATCCAGCACCCCTTCATGATTAAAACCCTCCAGAATATGGGAATTGAAGGGACTTCCCTCAAGATAGTTACAGCCATCTACCAAAAGCCCACAGCAAGCAGCATTCTAAATGGGGAAAAGTTGAAAGCCTTCCCCTGAGATCAGGGACAAGACAAGGTTGCCCACTCACACCCCTTTTATTCAATATAGTACTGGAAGTACTTGCCATAGCAATCAGAGAAGAAAAGGACATCAAGGACATCCAGATAGGCAAGGAAGAAGTGAAGCTATCATTATTTGCAGATGACATGATATTATACCTAGAGAACCCTAAACTCTCTACCAAAAAACTCCTAGAAACAATAGATGCATATAGTAGAGTGGCAGGATACAAAATCAACACGCAAAAGTCGGTGGCTTTCCTATATACAAATAACGAAAGAGAAGAAAGGGATATTAAGGAAACAATTCCATTCACAATTGTGCCACAGAAAATCAAATACCTAGGAATCAACCTACCCAAGTGTGTAAAGGACCTGTACAAAGAAAACTACAAGACACTGCTCCAAGAGATAAAAAAGGACACAAGGAAATGGAAACATATTCCCTGCTCATGGATGGGGAGAATCAACATTGTCAAAATGGTAATACTCCCTAGAGCTCTATACAGATTCAATGCAGTCCCTATAAAGATACCCATGACATTCTTCAAAGAAATTGACTAAATACTCCTGAAATTTGTATGGAACAATAAACCCCCAAGGATAGCTAAAGCAATCCTCGGGAAAAAAGAAGATGGGAGGCATCACCTTTCCCAACTTCAAACTGTACTACAAGGCAGTAGTAATAAAACAGCATGGTATTGGAATAAAAACAGACCTGTGGACCTATGGAATAGAATTGAGTATCCTGACACCCAACCTCAAACATATGATCATTTAATCTTTGATAAAGGTGCAACGAGTCCAAAATGGAGTAAGGAAAGCCTCTTCAACAAGTGGTGTTGGGAAAACTGGGCAGCGACATGTAAAAAAATGAATTTGGACCTGTGTCTAACACCATGCACAAAAATCAGATCAAAATGGATTAGAGATCTGAATATCAGACTTGAATCCATAAAGTACATGGAAGAAAATATAAGAAAAACCCTCCACAACATTGAAGCTAAAGGCATCTTCAAAGGTGAAACATCACTAACAAAGCAACTAGAAGAAAAGATAAACATATGGGACTACCTGAGACTAAAAAGCTTCTGCACCTCAAAAGAAATGGTGACTGAGATACAAAAGCAGTCCACAGAATGGGAAAGAATATTCACCCAATACCCATCTGATAATGGGTTAATATCCAGGATATATCAGGCACTGGTAGAACTTTACAAGAAGAAAACAAACAACCCCATCAAAAAATGGGGAGAAGAAATGAACAGAAACTTCAGCAAGGAAGAAATTCGAATGGCAAAAAAAATATGAAAAAATGTTCATCATCACTAATCATCAGAGAGATGCAAATCAAAACAACAATGGTATACCACTTTACACCACAGAGACTGGCACATATTCAAAAGAGCAACAACAACAAGTGCTGGTGTGGATGTGGGGAAAATGGGACACTCATCCATTGTTGGTGGGAATGCCGGCTGGTACAGCCTTTCTGGAAAACAATATGGACATTCCTCCAAAGACTAGAAATTGAACTCCCATTTGACCCAGCCATACCACTCCTGGGAATGTACTCTGGGAAACCAAAAATACGCAGCGGAAACACCATCCCTACTTTATGTTCATAGCAGCATTACTCACAATAGCCAGAATCTGGAAGCAACCAGAGTGCCCGAAAATCGATGACTGGATAAAGAAGCTTTGATACATCTACACAATGGAATACTATGCAGCTATTAGGAAAAAATGATGATTTGCCTATAAATGGATGGACATGGAGAAGATTATGTTGAGCGAAATTAGCCAGAAGGAGAGAGACAGACACAGAATGACTGCATTTTTCTGCATAGCATAAATATATATGTACATATTAAGATACCAATATCCAAGGTCAAGTGAAACATATATCACGAGGTCTTGTCAAAGGTGGAAATTATCACAAACGTGTGGGAGTCAGAGGCTAGGTAAGACAGCAAATGGAACTGTGTGCTAACAATTGTCGAGGGTACTAATGCCAACCTAGAACTGAGCATTAAATAGAGGCAAAAGGATACACATGACAACCCTTTAATGTATGTTCTGTAATCCATAGTCTGGAGGGAAGGAAAAGAGAAAGAGAGAGAGAAATGGAAAGAAATAAAGAACCTGCCATGGAGGAGGGCTGGGGGAGGGAGGTCGGGAACTGGGGACGTTGGTGGTGGGAGATGGGCACTGGTGGCGGGATGGGTGCTGGAACACTGTATGACCAAAACCCAAATATGAACTTTTTAATTGTATATCTTTGTAATTGTAAAAATAAAAAATTAAAAAATATATATATACGTGTGTGTATATGTATGTGTGTCATAGTTTTTATATAACATGTATATTGTCTTTGACAAAAATTAATTGTTATTTCATATAAAGGTTTTAAACCTATAAATGTTTTCTCCTAGAGTCTGATAGACTCATCTGGTTTTTAAAACTATGCTATGCTGTATGCTCATCACTGTGCAGGAGATCGAGTTTATTCCCTATAATGGGTTGTGGTTTTTAATGAGTGGTCATTCTTACTATTACCTTGTATTTTCTATAAAACTGCCTCTATGCCCATTCTGCCCACCCCCAAGCTTTAATTGCATTTTGATATATTTAATAAATGCTTAACACATTTTATGGTAAAAAAAAGAGCCTCAAACCATTCCTTCAGGTCATGGGAATGAGGTCTACGATTGTTATTGATTTTTGGCATATCAAATACGACACGAGTAGCTTGCCAGGCTCTGCCGAGTAGGTGGTACACTCTCAGTAGAGGGCTCTCATCTTGAGCATTTACTGAAGAACCTCAATGGGGAGAGATCAGCCTCTATGCAGGCTGGAGATCTGAGGAGCTGTAGAGTATTGATGTTGAGAATGACTGACTTCATGGTGTTGGGGTTCCTCTGACTTTTTGCTAGTCTCAATGGGATGATGAGCAGGGGGGATAAAACTAGCCTGCTTCCTCTCTTCTCTCTCTCTTTTGTAGCTCTCTTTTGTGGATTACACTCTTCTTGAAGAGTCTTGTCTTTGTCTCCTCTCTACAGGGCCTTAACACATGGTGGCTGCCATCTTGGCCTACATGTGGCTGGGGTTCTAGCTGGGAATCCTAAGCACAGGGTTTTTCCTATTGCTGATTTGTATGCCTGAACCTGTGATAAGTAAAACATTTTAAAACTGCATCGGATTCCTGACTTTTCATCCATTTCCCAACCACCTCGGAGGTAGAAGGGAACCTCGCTTCCCGGCACTGTTAGGGACCCCAGCAGCTTCCCGGACAGGACTTGGTCATAACTTCTAGTGTTATCTAACACAACACTGTCACATGGCCAAAAAAGTGGCTGTGCGCTGGTGCAGCTGTGGTTCTGGGGGTGTCTCTCTTCTGGGCTTGCTGGCTGTGGTGGTTGGGAGCTCGCAGTCACACATGCTAACTTGGAGCTTGGAGGTGGAGGAATGGGAGGAGGAGCCCAAATCCTCGCTCTAAGTCTGGCCAGCGTGGTCCTCTCCTGCACAAGTGCGAACCCATAGAGCTATGTTGTACTAGACAGAGGCTGGCCCAGCCATTTACTGTCCCTCCAGAGCTCCATGGGTTGCTTCCCCCATGGGGCCAAGTGGCGCATGGATTTCAGGATACAATAAACTTATTTTAACTATTTTAGAAAAATATTTTAATTGCAGGAAAAAATAGTAGCCAGAAAAAAAATGGGGGAAAGAACTAAGCCAGGAGTCAGAGCAATAGTACTGAGTTAGCCTTGCAAATGAATGACCTGATTTCAATCTCTGGCATCCATTATGATCCCCTAAGCACTGGTGCTGTTGCCCTAAAACAAACAAGCTCAAACCACCTTAGTCAGTTTACCTATGAAAAAACTAGAGTGGTAAATCATAAATGATTAAAGAGGAACAGATAGGAATTCTTATTTTACACTTGGTCTATATGTAAATTTCCAATGAATGGAAATATAAATAAAATAGCTATTTTTCCATTTATAGATGAGGAAAAGCTTTTATCTTAAAAATAATGAGAGTATAATTAAAGCTTATACCTTCCAAATAATTAGAGAGAAAAAAGAAACACAATTATTAAAAAAATTAAAATGGGAGAAATGAAAAGATAATAACCAAAATGGCATCAGATCATCCAGCATAGTACTGAAACTGAGAGGCAAGAAATCAGAGGCACTTACTATGAGAGAAAGACTGCAGAGTCCTCTACAAAGTTTAGATACCAATCACCTATTAGAATGAAAGATATTTGTTGTATGTGTTATATATATAGATTTATTTATTTATTTAAAAATTATACCACCATGTAATATACAATTACAAAGATGTTCATGATTGGGTTTCAGTCATACATTGTTTCAGCACCCGTCCCTCCACCAGTGCCCTAAACAGTTATTATGTGGGTGTATTCATGTAGGGATATTGCTATCAGGAGACATTGGATGCCTACTTTATAGTTCACTTAATAAGATGTTCCATATAGAACTTGCTGCTCTTGACAGTCATTGCTTGCAGTTCAGACCGTGTTTTAATGTAGCTTTTAAATATGTATGACACAATTCTTAGCTTGTCAGGTGTATTGCTTGTCCAGACTCTATTCATCTCAATTCCTTGCATGCCTGATATCCTATTATTCCTTCAGGAAATTCAGTTTAAACTCATGAGTAAAAAAAATCATTATGCACATTGGACAGAATCCATGATCATATTTGAATAAGTGACTCACTAATATACTCAACCTTCTCTAATATTGGGATATGTGTGGTTGCATTTAACAACATCTAATGTTTGGGATACCGAATGGCTAATTTATTGTTTTCTTTGAGTGTTTGCTCCCACACATTATGCTATGAATGCTTTCTCATTTTTACTCGTGACTAAAGTCATCAAGGGAGTAATTAACTTATATTTTTAGAATTTTAATTGGCAAATGATAGTCTCACAAATTATAAAAGTTGTTTTCTACTGTGAACCAATAAATTTAGTGCTAATTGCCACAAATTAATTTACTTAAAAAGTACATCTTTCAGAAATTCTATACCTCATGGCCCCTTTCACATAGCCGAAATACTTTACATTTTTTGTTATTACCTAGTAATAGTATATTTAACAAACTAAATATTGATCAAATGAGTTCATGGTTTATAAAAAGGAAACTTTTGAGGCATATATCTTATTTAATATCCAACAATTACTTTATTCCAAACAACAAAATCAGACAAAACATATCCTTTGGGCCGTAATTCTGGCTTTAGAGTATAGTGACTGATTTTAGAGGAAAAGAGACAATGTAAATTAATAAGGAGCTTACAGTTTATATATTATTTTATGGGAAACTTATAACCAAAATTTTGTTAATATTTACTATGTGATGGTAGACAATGCTTATAAGCAATGGATTGGGTCTTCAATGAACCCTCTAAGTTAGTTCTTCAAAGGTAGATTTTAGGTACATTTACCTTTGTTCATACAAAGGTAGTATGAACTATGTTCATACTATGTAGAAAAGACTTAAAACATTTAAAGATATCATATGAACCAACAATGACTGTTTCACAAAACTGATACTTATAAAATGATTAATTTAACTTTATAACCTGTGAAACTAAGATTATCTTTACTGCATTTCCCTTCATAAAGACTTCTGAACCAAGACCCAAAAAGCTTGACTCTAGCAATGTTTATTCTTCCATATTTGCTATGCTAATGAGTAGCAGTACACACTTCACTAAGTATATTGACATTTGGACCTGAATCTCATCTCTGTAAGTCCAGATGTTTGACAATCTAATATGTAAAACTTCTCATTTAAACTTGATATAAAATATATTTATGGATCCCACGGGATGTCAAAAGATCAAGTGGCCACCCACCTACAAGATGGTTAGACTTCTTCGTCAAGACCCTGAAGGAACGGTTTGAGACTCTTCATATTCCTGAATCAACCAGATACCATTGGGCTACATTGGCACATGACAGGGTCCAATGGAAATGTTACTGGTGCCGGCTCAAACAAATCTATGAATAACGGGATTCAAGAGATCAAGTGATCAAGTGATTAATCATCTAGCAGAGGGTTTCATATTCATGCATGGTTACTAGAAGTGATACATTTATGAAATTGCTGGAATTCTTTTTCTCCTCTAGTTATTAGTAAACAAGATTTCCTAGCCTGAATACTAGCATGGTCCTTGCCAATGCTAGTGCCCATTCTTTCTACAGATCTTGTGCAAAGCAACAATTCAGGTTGTTTGATAAAACATGACAGTTCCCAAGGATTAGGCACTCACCACAATAACCATGGGGATGGATCCAAAGCCATTTTAGAACTTCGGAGATTATTCACCATTCTTAATGTGTAGATTTGCTTCCCAGATACATTCTTGTGACTTGTTACTCCATTCTTTGTCATTCCACCTGGCATCAGACTCTTGCTTCTCTCACCTGCTTGGCTCTAAACTGTTGAAATTGCCTTTTGTGGCTCTGGCATTGAAGGTATGTTTGACTTTCACACATTTGGTAGTAGTTGGTTGCAGGTGTCTAATTCCTATTAGCTTCAATAAAGACTTGATTCAATTCCTGTATATTAATTCAGTGCCTTATTAATAACTCTTCTTTGGTTACTACAATATATTTTATTTTGGCATTCTGGCATCTATTGTGTTGTAGTATTTATGGTAACTTGGTAACAAACACAAAACTGTTCATCTAGGCTCAAATCTTCTATTGGGCTAGGTTACAACAGACAATTACATTTCACAGATCCCTGCAGCACCAATGTCCTTTTTCTTGATGAAAGTAAATGATGTTAGATATAAAACTAGACTCATCTCAGTAAGCCTCTTTGGGGATGAAGAGACAAATTTGGCTGTGTTTGGGCTCACTCCTGTCTTTCTTCTTATTAGGGATCAATCCTGGTGGGGTTTGGGGGCACTATATATGATACCGGGTAACAAACTTAGGGTCAGCATGTAAGCACCTTCCCTCTATAATTTCTATTCATCTTTTAATAAGGTTTTTAAATTAATATTTTCTCATGCATTCTCTTATAATCTGAAGGAGTTTAATATATGACAACTCAAAAATGACACTTTTGAGTAATATTTGGAGAACTTTCCTGAAAATCTTTTACATGAAACTTTGTCTTCCTCACCATCTAAGATTAAAAGATGATAATGATTTTTAGCAAGGTAAGACTGCTCAAAGTAAGGCCTACTGATGGGAATAAACATGAGTGAATATTAGCAAAACAGTGAACATATGAAAACACAAATATATAAACACTGACCTTAGGGAAAGGGAGAACCCAAAAGCCACGACCAGAGAGACTGAAATAAGAGTATTTTTACATCCTAACTGATGTCACAGCAGACTTGAACCGAACATTCCTGCTTATGAGAATTAAGGAAAAATGGGTGTCTCCAACATCCATTTGGGAAAAGAAGATTTGAGTCTTGTCCTCTATAAGATAGAGAACTGAAATTGAAGCCCATGAAATCTAGAGCTGGATATGTATCTGCCCAGTGAAATTCATGTACTTTCTCTACTGCTCTGGAACAGAGTAGTGGATTTTCCTATAAACAGTAAAGGCCATCTGGTATGTCATGCCTTGATTATGTGTTCAAATGTATGTTTTGGAATAATATGAAATCAATATAACAGGTAGGAATAACCTATGAAAGGAGTGATATAGTTGAAATACTATGTATTCTCCTAAAATGCATGTGATACAGAACTCCTAGCATCAGAATTATCCTGGAAAATATTACAGACTGAAAGACAATTTACTTTAGAAAACCAGTGCATATCTACTACTGACTTATATATGTGTATAAAAGAGAGAAATATGAAGAATACAAACTATGATCCTTGAAATGACTTAAGCGATCAAGGAAGAGTGTTCCTAAAAGAAAAAGTTTTTAAAGGAAGAACTAAAAAGGAGAAGGAAATTTTGGAGCTTTCAGGTGTTCAAATAATTGATCTTTTTCCTGTTTTGCTATGTCTTAGCCCATCTTTATGTTTGCATTATAACTATATTTATATGCATATAGTTACACATTACTACATTTCTAACAATGTATCCGTATATGTATATATCTGTATTTATCCGAATGTGTATATGTCCCTATATGTGTATATGTCCTTATTTATGTACATTATAAACACATATATTTACATATATATGTATATATCTATACATCTGTGTATTTATATATAAATATGTAATATGCATATTATATATAATATAGATTATAGTATCCACTTCACTTGTATCCCTTGTCTTCCCATTGTTCATTGATTTGCTCGAGTGGGCACCAGTAACATCTCCATACGTCCTGTCAAGCGAGTGTAACCCAAGGACATCTGCTCGATCCAGGAAAATGAAGAGCCTCAAACTATTCCTTCAGGTCATGGAAATGAGGTCTACAATTGTTACTGGGTTTTGGCATATCAAATACAACACGGGTAGCTTGCCAGGCTCTGCTGTATAGGTGGTATACTCTCAGAAGAAGACTCTCATCTCACGCATTTACTGATGAACCTCAACGAGGAGAGACCAAATTTTCTCTTGGGTGGAGCTCTGACAAGCTGTGGAGTCCAGATGTTGAGAATGACTGACCTCATGGTATGGAGTTTCCTCTGGCTTCTTGCCAGGCTCACTGGGATGATGGGCCACTATCTAAGAGTGATGAATATTGGGTAATTATTCTTTCCAATTCATGGGCTGTCTTTGTATCTTAGTCATTGTTTCTTTAAGAAAAATAAGATGCAGAAGCTTCTAAGTTTCATGGAGTTCCATTTGTTTATCTTTGCTTACACTGCTTGGTCAATGGTTTTTCATCTTTGAAGATGATTTAGCTTCGTGTCATGGAGGTTTTTTTCCTACAGTTTATCCGATGTACTTTGCTGACTCAGGTCTGATGTTGAGACCTTTAATCCATTTTGATCTTTTGTGTGTGGCATTAGAAAGAGATCTGAGTTCGTTTTTTACATGTAGATGCCTAGTTAGAAATATATAATATAAATAAGCATACACACATATATGTATAAAGGAGTCTTTTATCTGGGAAAATCTATTCTGGAAAATTTTATTTATACCAAATACATAATTACATAATAGAATAAATTCTAATCTTAGTGATTAAATATCACTTGTATCACTAGTCTCTCCCATTTTTCATCAATTTGCTAGAGCGGGCACCAGTAACATCTCCATATGTCCTGTCCCATGCTAGTGTATCCCAAGGGCATCTGCTAGCTCCAGGAACATGGAAAGCTTCAAACCATTCATTCAGGTCATGGGAATGAGGTCTATAATTGTTACTGGTTTTTGGCATATCAAATATGACATGGGTAGTTTGCCAGGCTCTGTCATTACAGGTGGTATACTCTCAGCAGTAGGCTCTCAGTTTGTGCATTTACTGATGAACTGCAATGGGGGCAGAAATGCTTTTCTCTTGGGTGGAGCTCTGATGTGCTGTGGGGTCCGGATGGCTGCCCTCATGGTGTGGGGATTCCTCTGGCTTCTTGCGAGGCTATATTGGGATGGTGGGTCAGGGCTAGAACTCACTTTCCCTCCCAGATGTCTAATGATCATCTGAGCACAGGGAGAATTGGTAGTAGCTCTGTCCCATGTATCTGTGATTAAATATATCATTTAAAATTTTCTCATACCAAAGTTGTTACTTACTCTTAAAGCAAAGTTTCTGAATATAATCCAGTCATTTAAAAGCCATGTTTTAGATAAATTTCATATAGGTTTTAAACAGAGGCTATATCTTTATATTCTTTAATATTATAATACAACAATTTATTTATTACAGATTTGAAATACATGAAATTTTAGACATTTTTTAAGATAAAGTCTTTTGGACAAGAGACTCTTTAAAGACCTCCTTAATTATAATAACTACCTTTAATGGTTCTTACTAAGTATTATTTCTTTCATAGTCAACTCTTTCATTTCCTAAACACAATGCTGTGATTGCCATTTATCTCAGCTGAATATCGGTTATAGCCTTCTCAATTGTTTTCTAAATGTGCAATTTCTTATGTGCAGTGATTTCTTGTATTTTATAGAATTCTAATCAACATTTCTCAGGGCACTTAGTATTTTTTTCAGCCTTCTTTCCCAATGTCAGAAATGCTTGCATTGTTTCTCTTCATAAAAAGCATTTTCTCTTGAGCATTTCAAATCAAATAATAAGTTGATAACTAGATTTGAGATGTTTCCCGACTTCATCCTGATTTATCATACTTGGCTGAATTTTTAGGAAAGGTTCCAAGAAAAATATTTTAAAAAATTCCAACAAACTTCCATTCATAGACATTAGCCAAAGAAACTGTAAGAAACATACAAACAATAACCAATGTGATTTGAAGACAGAACTTTTGTTCTTTTCTATAATAAATTATCCCAACAAATAGTATAATAAAATTCTTTCTTGCTCAATATTCCAAACTTCCCATGGCTGTTAACTATTACGTTCTTTGTTCTCTACTGTTTTTTTTTCTTTTGACATTATAAGTGCCATCTTTTATGATTCCTTGGTTCCCTGGCTTTGAGAGAGGGAAGAAAAGAGGGAGAGGGTGAAGGTAAAAGAATGCTGGGAAGGAAAGATGGATAGAGAAATAAAGATTAGATATGCCAATTAACAAGCTGACTTTAACCAATCATTACTTCCCCACTACTTGCTCAAGGACCCACATATTTTTTTCCTTTAGTAAACATTAAGAGGAATGTTTATAAGAATTTCAATCACTAATGTAAAACTTCATCATGTGTAGAACTTCAATCATCACAGTGAAAAAGAATTTATAAATTCTTATGAATGTGTTCAGGGCTGGAGAAGCAAAACTAAAATAAACAAAATTCTTGCCTTCAATTCAGTTAAGCATTTGATTGAAGTCAAGATAATATATCAGTTGATGAATATTGTAATCAAACAGCTTTTCACATTGAGGAAAGTGGCTCCATTCTCCCTATTATTACTCCCTAGTCTCCTTTTTCTCATTTTATACTACTTAACCTATATATCATGAATTTATAAGTCTTGGCTACTCTCAGGTTTCAACAGAGGTATAATATAGCAGTTAAGGTGCTTGCTTTCCTTATATTTGGCCAACTCCGATTCTATCCCTGGTACCACAGTCTCCTAAGCACTGCCAGGAATGATCCTGAGCACTGCCGAGTTAGTGCAAAAAACAAATCCATCTCCCCTCCTTATGAAAAAGAAAGTGAAAAGAGATAAAAAAAAAAACCTGCCATAAATCAGGCTAGGTGGGGGTGCAACTTTGGGACATTGGTGGTGGGAAATGGGCACTGGTGGAGGGATGGGGTGCAGGAACACTGTATGACTGAAAACCAAACATGAGCATCTTTATAATTGTATATCTCATGGTGGTATAATAAACTACAAACAAATAAAATGATTTAAAAAAAAAGTATAGAAGCCTAGACAATTCTAATACTGTTCCTTCTTGCTCTTGTTCGGGTTTATGGTTTCATTAAAGTGTGATCATTGTGTGTGTATATGTATGCGCATATAAACACACACATGTGCACACACATACACACACACGACGGTCCACCCCACCAACCACCCCAATAAAATAGTGATTTTACTCTGCAGTCAAAGAAGAGCATTGTAGTGCTAACTTTCTAGGTTTTTAAGATACTGTTACATATTCAATGATAGAAACATGAAATGATAGTGTTTCTAAGTTTCTAGTTCAGTCCTCTTTCGGATTTTAATTTTGTTAATATTGTTCTGAAACATAGATTGCAGTTTAGCATTTGTAGATATTAGACGAAGAATATTACTTAACATAGTCAGAATCTGATCACAATTTAGTAGCTCAGAGACTCATTCAGTTTTGTCTTGGTGATAGAAATGACCAGACACAAAGGAAATGAATGTGGGTAATCAAATTCATAACAGTATTGTATTTAACTTAGAGTCAATTTTTTAAAAATAAAAACATTCCCAAGGGAAGGGGAACATATGTATACATAGGTCAGTAAATTCTTTTTTTCAGTAAAAAGCTGCCTACACAAAGGATTCAAGTTATGATAAAAAGACTGTTTTGACCAGCGAGAAAAGTACAGTGGATAAGCTTGCTTGTAGCCAACAAGGGTTTGATCCTTGGAAACACACATGGTCCTCTGAGCACCACTATGGAGTGGTGGTGCTCCTAAACATAGAGCCAGGAGATAGCTCTGAGGAATTGCCTCATATGCGTCCCCAACCTACCAGGCCCCCCCAAACCCTCAAAAGACATTTGTGAGTCCACCATCAAAACAAAAGTTAAGGTATATTGTCAGATTTGCCAAGATAATGGACCGATAGCTAGAATGTCTACTACTATCAGCTTCTAAATATGTTCCTCACTGCTACCAGAAATCCTGCCTCGTTGTTGGGCTCCTAAGGGGCTGGTCTTAGGCCTGGCTCTTCCCACCATGGGGACCTCAAGGCAGGACCCAGATTTAGGTTCTGATCTTAGAGCAATAAAGTCCAAATCACATCCATGTGAAAAACATGAGCACAGAATATGCCTAATCTTCTGACCACAGGGATATGTAATTAGTATTCTATTGCAATGACCCAGGAGTTTACAGAGTGCTGTTACTCTATGGTCAGGCACAACTTGTTCCCACATCCTGTGTGGCACATATCCACCTATCCATGCTTCCTTTTTTTCAGTTAAGCACAGACTACCCCATGGTCCCTGGTTCTTTTTTTCCCAAGACATCATTTTGATTACTTGATCACGAGAGGAACCCAGGGGGACCTTTCGTTAAATGCTCTTTTGTACTTGATCTATAAATGAAGATCCTCCCCGTCCTTTGGCGCATGCTCAAGGCATCTCAGTTCGTCCCTCTTCAAGCCTCCATGCCATGAGTGCCAATGCTCACACCTGATCTTGATAATGGGGGGGGGGGAAGGGTAGGGAAGCTTGCTGCAAGCCTGTACTCCACTGATCAGAGGCACCTGATAAGTGACCGTAAGTGAGGGACTGGTGGCTGGGCATTGGCTTTTCTGTCTGCTTGCACATGACATTCCTCCTTAAAGAGCATGCCCCACTTAAGATTATTGGGTAACACAGGGAACCCCAATCAGCCATAGTGCAGGGTTGATGTGCCAGGCCCTACAAGATAGTGTGGGCCCAAGGAGGAGTTGGAGCCGTCTTCACCCACTGCCTTTTTAGTTCTTTCAAATCCAGAAGCTCCCAGGATACCATGTCCCGTCTGGTCTCCTGGGATTGAGATTAACAGGAAAAGCCACATAACCAGGAGGTTCCAGGGGGGCTCCTAGGGGGTCCCTAGGAGGATATTCCCTAACAGGGGCTGAAGGGATCACGATCACGATCCACGATCTTCCCGTTTATCATCTATTTGCTAGAGCGGGCACCAGTAATATCTCAATATGTCCTGTCACATGCTGTAGAGCCAAGGGCATCGGCTTGGTACAGGAACATAAAGAGCCTCAAACCATTATATTAGGTCATGAGAATGATCTAATATAATTATTACTGGGATTTGGCATATCAAATACAACACGAGCAGCTTGCTAGGCTTGCCGTGCGGGGAGGCATACTCTATAAACACCTCCAAATAAAGCCTTTATTGATGAACGCGCGGCCGCTGCGGCCGTGCGAGCCCGGCTGTGATGGGCTGGTCGGCTGGGTGGAGTTCTGATGAGGAGGGAAGTCCAATGTGGAAAATGGCGGCGCCCATGGAGTGGGTGGGGGGTCGTCTGGCTTGTTGTGAGGTTCTGCCGGGGGTGGTGGGCCAAGGCTGGAACCCACCATGCCTCCCGACTGCCTCATGAGCGGCTGGGCACAGGGAGAGCAAGGGAACCACTCTGCCCCATGTCTGAGAGTCTCTGGACCAGCATACCTGGGCCGGATTGAGGAAGAAACTGCTCCAGGGTGGGTGTCGATGATCCGGGCTGTGATGGGCTGGTCGGCTGGGTGGAGTTCTGATGAGAGGGAAGTCCAATGTGGAAAATGGCGGCGCCCATGGAGTGGAGTGGGGGGTCGTCTGGCTTGTTGTGAGGTTCTGCCGGGGTGGTGGGCCAAGGCTGGAACCCACCATGCCTCCCGACTGCCTCATGAACGGCTGGGCACAGGGAGAGCAAGGAACCACTCTGCCCCATGTCTGAGAGTCTCTGGACCAGCATACCTGGGCGGATTGAGGAAGAAACTGCTCCAGGGTGGGTGTCGATGATCCCGGGCTGTGATGGGCTGGTCGGCTGGGTGGGGTTCTGATGAGGAGGAAGTCCAATTGTGGAAAATGGCGGCGCCCATGGAGTGGAGTGGGGGTAGTCCTGGCTTGTTGTGAGTTCTGCCGGGGTGGTGGGCCAAGGCTGGAACCCACCCATGCCTCCCGACTGCCTCATGAGCGGCTGGGCACAGGAGAGCAAGGAACCGCTCTGCCCCATGTCTGAGAGTCTCTGGACCAGCATACCTGGGCGCGGATTGAGAAGAAACTGCTCCAGGAGTGGAGTGTCGATGATCCGGGCTGTGATGGGCTGGTCGGCTGGGTGGAGTTCTGATGAAGGGGAAGTCCAATGTGGAAAATGGCGGCGCCCATGGAGTGGAGTGGGGGGGTCGTCTGGCTTGTTGTGAGGTTCTGCCGGGGTGGTGGGCCAAGGCTGGAACCCACCATGCCTCCCGACTGCCTCATGAGCGGCTGGGCGCAGGGAGAGCAAGGGAACCGCTCTGCCCCATGTCTGAGAGTCTCTGGACCAGCATACCTGGGCGGATTGAGGAAGAAACTGCTCCAGGGTGGGTGTCGATGATCCGGGCTGTGATGGGCTGAGTCGGCTGGAGTGGAGTTCTGATGAGAGGGAAGTCCAATGTGGAAAATAGGCGGCGCCATGGAGTGGGTAGAGAGTCGTCTGGCTTGTTGTGAGGTTCTGCCGGAGTTGGTGGGCCCCAAGGCTGGAACCCACCGTGCCTCCCGACTGCCTCATGAACGGCTGGGCACAGGGAGAGCAAGGAACCGCTCTGCCCCCATGTCTGAGAATCTCTGGACCAGCATACCTGGGCGGTTAAGGAAGAAACTGCTCCAGGAGTGGAGTGTCGATGATCCGGGCTGTGATGGGCTGGTAGGCTGGGTGGAGTTCAATAGTAGAGGAGAAGTACAATGTGGAAAATGGCGGCGCCCATAGGTGGAGTGGGGAGTTTGTCTGTTGTTGTGAGGTTCTGCCCCTGGGGTGGTGAGCCAGAGGCTGGAGACCCACCAAGTAAGCCAGCCATGCCTCATGAGCGGCTGAGCACAGGGAGAGCAAGGGAACCACTCACCCCCATCTCTGAGAATCTCTGGACCAGCATGCCTGGGGCCGGATTGAGGAAAAAACTGCTCCAGGGTGGGTGTCGACGATGATCCGGGCTGTGATGGGCGCAGTCGGCTGGGGGTGTGGGAGTTCTGATGAGAGGGAAGTACCAATGTGGAAAAATGGCGGCGCCCGTGGAGTGGAGGTGGGGAGTCGTCTGAGAAGCTTATTGTGAGGTTCTGCCGATGTGGTGGGCCAAGGCTGGAACCCACCATGCCCTCCGACTTGCCTCATGAGCGGCTGAGCTTCAGGAGCTGCGGAGGGAACCACTCTGCCCCATGTCTGAGAGTCTCTGG